>JAKSZT010053840.1:757983-870025 GCA_026826555.1 Tolypeutes matacus
TAAAATAAAATAAAATAAAATAAAATAAAATAAAATAAAATAAAATAAAGGTAAAGTAAAGTAAAGTAAAGTAAAATAAAATAAAATAAAATAAAATAAAAAATACAATGAAATAAGTAGAGCTTTAGTGGATGTATTAGTCAGGAATCTCCAGAGAATCATAATTTATAGGCATGTGACCCGGGGGCAAGACACAGCATAGCTCTTAAGCCTCAATTTCCTCAGCTATAAGATATGGCAACAAGGTTGTTTTCAGGAATAGATATGTATAATGTACTTAATACAGAGTAAGGGTGCAAGAAATGGAAACTATTATTAAGAGGCTGGGACCCAGACAGCAAAAATGAGGAG
Source organism: Tolypeutes matacus (assembly GCA_026826555.1). Classification (NCBI taxonomy): domain Eukaryota; kingdom Metazoa; phylum Chordata; class Mammalia; order Cingulata; family Chlamyphoridae; genus Tolypeutes; species Tolypeutes matacus. The sequence continues at coordinate 758,335 of JAKSZT010053840.1, forward strand.
CCTGGGGTGGCCAGGCCTGGGGTGCTGCACAATGCTGGGGTGTGGGAGGCCACAGGGCAGTGGAGGGCCCTGGTGAGTCACTTCTTTTTAAAAAAAAAAAAAGATTTATTTATCCCTGCCCCCCACCCCTCCACACCCCTGCCACTTGTGCTCGCTGTCTGCTCTCTGTGTCCATTCGCTGCTTGTTCTTCTGTGTCTGCTTGTCTTTTCTTCTCATCTTCTCTTTAAGAGGCACCAGAAACCAGTCCTAGGATCTTCCGACATGGGAGAGAGGTGCTCAATCACTTGAGCCCCCTCAGCTCCCTGGTTTGTTGTGTCTCTCACTGTCTCTCCTCTGTGTCTCCTTTTGTTGCATCATCTTGTTGCGCCAGCTCTCTGTGCCACGCGGGCCAGCTCACTTTCAGCAGGAGGCCCCGGCAATCAAACCTGGGACCTTCCGTATGACAGGCCGGAGCCCAATCACTTGAGTCACATCCGCTTTCCGTGAGTCACTTTTAAATGTTTTATATAAGGGAACTTGGAGGTGTGAGAGCCAGGGAGAGGGGAAGAGAGTGGAGGCTGCCAAGTCAGGCTGCCGATTTTGACATCTTAGGCCTTCCTTCAACACACAGAGATGGAGCTCCTCCTCGTGCAGGCCCTGAGCCTACCCAGGGGGCCTGGGTTGGCTGAGATGCAGGCTCTGCCCTCAAGGCCCCCTGGCCAGGCCTGGCACTCTGTTGGAGGTGGCCTGCCCAGGTGGGACCAGGGGCGGGCTCAGATCTGGCCCTTGCGGAGGGCTTGGAGCAGGAGCCACACAGAGGGGAGTTTTGCTGCAGACTTGGGAACTGTCAGGACTTTATCTAGGGAGCATGAGCCGGGGGGTCCCTCCAGGTGTCAGGAACAGCTGTGTGGTGCTTGGGGTCTTGAGTGAGTGTGGAGGGCGGAGCACACGCCTCGGTGACCTTGGAGCTGGGCTGGATAGGGAGAGGATGGCAGTAGAGGAGGCTGCAGAGGGGGCCCCCAGGACACCCACCAAGGTCACAGGGTGGGGACGGGATCCCATTGAGAGGACTGACAGGGCTCGGCAGGTTTGAGTCTCCTGCCAAAGGCACAACCAGTTCAGTGGAGAAATGGAAGGTCCTGGAGGATTGGGTGCCTGGGACCCCTGCCCAGAAATGCTACCCACTGGCTGCCTGTCCCAGATAAGTCACACCCTGCTCTTGGCCTCGGTTTCCCCATCTGCGAAAGGAGGGCGTGCCCCGGAGGTTCCCAGGGGCCGTTCCTCCCCAGCACCCATGCAGCTTTGCCTCCCAAGGCTCGGGGCGGCCCAAGGAAGCAATGCTGGGGTGGCTCTCGGCTGCCCCTGCCAGCCCTGGCATGGCTGGAGGCACTCAAGCCAAGGTGCCGTGGAAGCTGGGCTTCTGCGAGCTGCCCTATTAATATTCCCTGCAGGAAGCCTTGCCAGACAGGGAGGAGGCAGGGGGCAGATGGGGCACTGAGAGGCCAAGGAATCTGCTGAAGGTCACCCAGCAAAGCAGCAGCAGGCTGGACCAGGCCCCAAGCCTCCAGATGTCCAGTCTGAGGCCCTGCCCACTGGACCATGAGACCTTTAATGAGGCCACCTCTGCGGAGGCTGCGGGCTGGCCCAGCGCCCAGGGCCGGTGACTTGCCAGGCATCCCAAGCAGCCACTCTGGAGAGGCCCTGCCCTTGGTGGCCAGGCACTCAGAGGCCGGGCGTGAGCATGTCTGTGAGTTGGGGGCTCTGGGAAGTGGCACCTGGACCGGTGCACACCCAGTCAGTCCCCTGGCCGGGACGCCCAAGGAAGAGAGTTCTGGGTCCAGAAAGGAGCCAGGCAGCTCTCAGGGGCCCCGTGGGTGCTGCAGGCAACATCACCGGCCCTGTTGGGCCTCGGCACCCCACCCAGGGGCCCTGTGGGATAGGCCCTTTCCCCTGGGAGAGACCCCTGGCCTTCCTGGCTGCAGAGTCTGCAGTCTGTGTCAATGGCAGCTGTAGCTGGCAAAGCTTGCCTCCACCCTCCACCCCAGAGCCCAGACTGGGCCCGGCTTTTCACATACAGATGAGAGCACAGGCTCAGAGAAGGGCAGGAGCAGCTGGGAGTCACTGTCCTCGCCCCACCCTGGCGACCCCTGGAAAAGCTACCCTCTCCTGTGCCCCAGCTCCTTGGGCTGCTCCCAGCTTTCTGGGGCTTGTCCGCTCAGCGAGAGAAGGCCTGCCAGGGGCTCATGCCTCTTGCCACCCAGGGCAAAAGGCCGTAGATGTGGGCAGAGGGGAGGGGACCCTCCCCTGAAGCTGCTGGGTGGGCTCTGGAAGGTGAACAGGGAATGCAGCCCAGGCTGCATAGGTGGGGCAGGAAGCCGGGCAAACTGCACCGTTGGGGCCTGGGTTCAAGTCTAGCCCTGCCCCCTCTTCAGTCCTTAGAGTCTCAGGTTCCCATTAGCATTTGGGAATCAGAGTATGACCCAAAGTATGAGTGCTCCAGGACTCCCTCCCTGCCAGGCTGAGTCTCTGGAGACAGCCCAGGGGTGGGCCCACGTGCTGGGATCCCGAGCCATAGAAGCTGTACGGCGGGGCCTTGACTCTCCTGCCTGCTACCCGCCCCTGGTAGAGCTGCCAGTCTGGCCCAGTGAGGGCCGGGGGGTGCCGTTTTTTTCCCAGGGCTTAACCTCCCCCTCCCCTTCCCTTTTCCTCCCTTTGGTTTCAACCCCCACCCCCCTTCCCTCCCCAAAGCACACACCTCAAAGAGACTCAATTCATTTAGTCCCCTCCCCCACCAGATCCCCAGCCCTTCCGAGAACCTTCCCCAGGCTGCCCCCCACTGCCCCTTGCCCCAGCCGTTTGGGGGATGGGTGAAGGGGGTGGGTCACAGAAAGAAGGGCCGGGGGGGAGGAGGGTAAAGTAAAAAAGCACATGCCAAACAACAACCACCCCCAAACCCCAACACCCTGCATTATGCTTCACAAAGCTGGAAATACACAACAAGCCGGCATCTGTGTGGAATAATAAAGCCGGGTGTGGACGTGTCGTTCTCACAGGGCCTTTGGCTGAGCCCGGGCAACGCGAAAGCATGCATAGTTAACGCTCCTGACTGTGTGAAACCCTTTGTAGCGGGCACCGGCTCCACGAGGGACCCAGGGCCCGGGGCTTGGCAAGGGCCCCGAGACATTTCTCGGGGTGCTTTCTTGTTCATCACTGACACTCGTAATGAGAAATTTATACACCATCCTAGGCGGATAAATTAATTTCAAACACTTTAGACTTTGGAAGACAATGGATCCTAGCAGGACCCTTTATCACCCGTTTTATTAAAAAAAAAGAGAGAGAGAAGAAGAAGAAAGAAAGGAGGAAAACAAAAAAACCCTCGCGATGTTCCAAAGAACACTGATGCGCCAGGTTCTGGAGTTTGCTCTCCACGGCCCGGCAGTGGGGCTGGGAGAGCTTGCAGCCCCCATGTGGGCCAGGGGCCCGTGGGTCACTTTTTAAACTCCTCTAAAGTGTGTGCCATTCCTCAGGGGCTCTTCCCTGGCCCCCTGGGGGGAGCACAACTTCCGCTCACCCCTGGCTCCATCTGAAGTTGGCATTCCGGCCAAGGAGTGGGAGTTTCCCAGGCTGCATTTGTGAAAGGTAATTAAATTGTGATAATGTTTCCACCCAGGCTGGGGTCTGGGTGGAGGCCGGGGCCTGGTCAGGCAGACACGTTCTCACTGTCCATCAAAGATGCAGGCCGGCCTGGCCAGAGCCCCTGCCAGGGCTCACGGGGTGTCCTGGGCTGTCCAGCCGGTGGGGGGCAGGCCTGCTCAGGCCCCGCATGCCCGGGGGACTGGCCGGCAGAAGCCAGCAGCGCCCCTTGGTCCCTGACTTCCAGAGGGGTCTGCCCTATACCCCTTCTGGTGGGCACAGCTGGTTAGGGTCGGCCAGGGGAAGGGGAGGGGGCTGGCTCTCTGGATGGGCACCCGTGGGCTCTGTCCTGGCCAGCTCCCTTCCTGGCTGCTGAGATAGAGAGGAAGGTACAGGGCAGAAGGGCCTTTGTGCTCGGCCTGAGGTCTCCCAGTTTGGGCTGGGCACCTGGCGGGCTCCCAGAGGCAGACCCTTTCGAGAACCCCTCAGGTCTGTCCCACCACCCCACCTTCCCTCCTATAGCTCCCTCCAAAAATCTTTCTTCCCGGCAGCCAGAGCCACTATGAGCTCCAGAGCCACCTTTACCCTGTCTTTCAACTTCACCTGAGTGCTAGACTCACTTTGGGGTCCTGGGAATCCCAGCTGTGAGCCCCGGAGGGTGCCTTCCCCTGAAGGGGTGAAGGTTCCAGAAGGCAGGGATTATCTCACCTCCAGACAGCCATGCCCAACTTTTCCCAAGTTGTGGCGCACATTAAGAAAATTACAAATTTGTTGGACACTCTGGGGTAAAACGGAGATGTTATGGGCATTCACAGGGCGAAATTTTTTTTTTTTTTCTACCAAGAGGTCCTGGAGATCGAGCCCAGGTCCCTCCACATGGGAGACGGACGCCCAACCATTTGAGCCACATCTGCCCCCTGAAATCTTTTTTTTTTTTTTTTTAACCTTTTTCTCTATTTCATAAATTATGCTAAGAACATGAAAGTGAAAAATATTAAGGAACAGAGTAAATAACATGTATATAAGCTTCTTTAAACACTCTTTTAAAAATTATTAAATGCTTCCACAAACAAAACTTGTTTCTGTACCAGGTTTAATGCTCGAGATGGTTACGTGGCATCCCTGAGCCAGAGGTTTCTTGGTTTGTTTTTAGCTTTTTATATGTAAAGAATTATAGACACACAAGAAGTTGCAAAAATAGTACAGAGAGGTCCAGCTTCCTGTGCCACCAACTTCCATAACTATGGTGTATCACCCAGACCAGGAAACTGATCAAGACTTGCTAAATCTTGATGGCTGGGCCCCTCAACAAGAAACACGGTCCGCACAAATAGGTGATAAAAATTTGGAAACTATTTTATACCGGTTGAAATCATATTTAATGACCCTAACAACTGCTCTTCCTTGCCTTTCATGGACAAAAGAGATGTTGTAATTTCTCGATAATTACACAGACGGATTGGATTTTTGTCACTTGAAGTATTTTTTCAGGAACCATGAAGAAGCTGTAACTTGGGCAGGTGACTCAACCCCTTGCAGCTGGCCCAGGAATGGCTGAGGAGCCTGTGGTCCACTGGACAGCAGTGTGTGCTTCATGCATGTGAAGTGGAGATTCGGGGCTGCTACGGGGTCTGTGCCTTCCAGGAGCCCCTGCTCAGCCTCCCACCCGTCTCCCCGCGTTCCTAACTGGCCGCACCTGGGGCCGAGGGTCCTCTGACTAAACAGCCAATATACATGCCCTTCCCACCCTGCCCTCTGCAGCTACTACTTGCAGTGGGTTCTTGACTTCATCGTTGCATCAGCACTGCCTCCAGGAAGCCCTCCCTGATTGCCCCCAACACTTAGTGGTCATCGCTATCACCACACGGCTCATAAGACACGGTGTTTCCTGTTTATTGGTCTATGTCTGCAACAGAAGGGTGGCATCTTGAAGACATGCCCGGGTCTGCTTCTTCTTGGAGCTTCCAGCACCCTGATCTGCCACCCAGTAGACTCCATGCTTGTTGAATGTAGAAATCTCTGTGAGCGATCTATGATCACATGTTCTCCTCCTGGACACCCCAGCAACAGAGCTCCCTGCTTCACAAATCAGCCCATTGCAATGGGTATGGCTGTTAGCACAGACTTCCTCTCTGTCCTGCATCCTAGCTTTGTCCCTGGAATTATCCCCCATAATATTTCTCCAGGGCAAATATTCCTGGCTCCTCTGCTGAGCTCAGCTGAGACACCTCTGAACTTTCCGAGCAGGGATGCTGCCTTCTGTAACCTGCCCTTCTCAGAGATGCTCTCGGAGGAAACGCCCCTCCGGCCAGGCTGAGATGCCACAGAGGAAGCCAAGGGCATACACACCATCTTCCTTAAGCCCCCTCCTTCAACACACCAAGACTTCTCTAGGCTATGGCTGTGAAAAGGCCAACGAAATCCCTGCGCCCCGGGACCCCACATCCAGTGGGGGAGAAAAAAGGAGACAAGAAACAAGGTGGTCTGGGCCACCCTGTCCCCACTCACCGTGAGTCCCCCCCAAGCCTGCAGTTGACTCTAATTCCAGAGACCTTTCCCTTGAACTGCCTCTGCTGAACTGGCTCCCCCTCCTCACCAACTCCCCCTCCTCCTTTCTCTCTCATCCCTGGGTTTCCTTCTCCTTGGCTCCCCTTCCTACCCAGCTCCCTTCTCTCTCTCTTTCCTGGCTCTCCATCCTCCCTGCCTCTCCCTCCTCCTCACTCCTCCTCCTCCCTTGGTTTTCCTTCTTCCTTGCTCCCCCTGCTCCCCAGCTCCCCTGGCTCTCCTCCTCTCCCTCTTCCCTTGCTCTCCCTCCTCCCTGACCTTTCCAATTGGTTGTCTGAATCCCAGAACAGGGCTTCACATTTCTTGCTGGGAAATCACGTCTTGCCAATGGGTCAAGCAGGGCCTTGGGGTGTTGACTCAAGCCCCTGACTGTGCAGGCTGGGACCTTCCTGAGTCCTCAGGTCTGCACTCAGCACCAGGGCAAGTCCACAGGCACAGACTCAGCTCCAAGGCTGTGCAGGGGTGCTTCCACCTGCGGAGCATTCTGATCTTGGGAAGGCAAGTGGGGGAGAGGGGGTGGTACAGGGAAGGACAGCTAGACCCTGCAGTTGGGGTGGCTGAGGGGGCTGCTCAGAGGCTTACCATGAGCCTCAGGGGTTTCTCCAGCAGCCTGAGGGCTCGTTGAAAAATGGACACCAGATCACTTCATTTCCTGCGTAAAGGCCAGCATGGACTTCTCCTCACCATAAGGAAAAGAGTCCAAACTCTTTGCCATGGTCTACAAACCCTCAGCTACAGCCCCTGCCTGACCCCTGACTTAGTTTCGCCTGCTCCAGGGACTTTCTGTTCCTTAACTTGCAAAGCCAGTCCCTGCCACTGGGCCTTTGCACCTGCTATTCCCTCTGACCATCATGGGCTCAGGACTCAGATATCATCCCCACAGGATGGTCCTCCCCCTCCCCCCAGTTAGTGCTACCTTGACCCAGTCAGTGTCCTCACACCTGCTGTGTGTTCTTTAAAATGTGGAGCAGTGTGCCAGACAGGTTCAGCGGGAAGCACCATCTCCACCAGCGCCAGCTGTGTGGTTCTGGGCACTCACTGAAGCTCTCTGTGCTTCTGTTGTCCTCATCGGCCATGTAGGAATGTTGCTAGCATCTACCTCATAGGGTTGTCCTTAGGATTAAATTAGTAAATGCATGCATTCAATAAACGTCCTGGCTCTTTTACCATTTTCTAAAATCACATCATTCATTTTCCTGATTTTAATTGTTCACCTTCCCCAGCCCTCCCACCCCTACCCCAGACTCTCAGGGCATGTGGGTGTCCTTGTTCCTGCCATATCGACAGGGCCTGGGATGTGCCAGGCCCTCACTGGGTGCTCATTAAATGCTGGTTGAATGAAAGAATGGACCAAGGTGGGTGACAGTCCCTGCCTCGCCTTCTTTTCAAGACCCTCGAGAGTTTCAGGGGCACCAAAAGAAGCTGGTGTTTCCCACATGCCTCCAGGAAAATCCCTATTGGTTCTCTATTCAGATTCTGGCTCCACTTCCTTGTTCCTGGTAATACTGTTCCAAGACAGGAACAGACCACAACAGAGCCCTGTATCCTTCCACTAGAGATCTCCTGCCAGGCTGGCATGAAGCCAGTGGTCATGGCTCTTTGAAGGCGTAACTTGAACGCTTTGAAAGTCCAATGAACTGTTCCAATGTCCCCAGTGGCACCAACAAATGATCCAGGTGGATGGACTGATCCCAGCACCTCCAAAACAAGACACTCTGGCAAATGCTTCTTAATATAAATACTTTCTGTGGACTACTTCCCCTGGCCTCTGAAGCTCCTGTGTGTACTGAGAGAGGAAGAGATGAGTTTGTCATGGCTTCCTCTCAGCGGAAACACGCTCTCCCCCAAACCTCTCCAAACCCATCCCCATATATCAGTAGAGAATGTAGCTGGCTGATAGGGGATAGAGAAGAAGACAAACACATTTTAGTTGGTTCTCTTGAAAACAGCTGTATCAGGGCTCTCTGGGGAAACAGAATCAACAGGAGATATCTGTAAATAGTATGAGATTTTATAAAATTCTCTCATGTGACCGTGGGGATATGCAAGTCCAAATTCCTCCCGGCAGGCTGCAAACCAAGGGCTCCAATGAAGGTCCTTGATGAGTTCCCAGGAGATGCTGGCTGCCTGAAGCAGAGATGGGAATTCTTTTTCTGATTGCTGAAATCAGTTCTCCTTTTAAGGCCTTCAACTGATTGGATGAGACGTTCACTCATTGCTGACGGCAATCTCCTCAGCTGATTGTAGATGTAATCAGCCATCTATGCAATCCACTCACTGATGATTAAAGTCCATGAAATGTCCCTGTATTACAATTAGCCCAGTATTTGCTTGACCAAACCACTGGGCACCATTACCTGGCCGAGTTGACACATGAGCCAAACCATCACAACATCCCATGCATTTTCTCATGTAATTTTCAGCATCGGCCTATGATTTACTCATCATTGTGTCTGTATCACAGATGAAGAAAGTCTGACTCCGGCGCTTGCCCAAGTTCACGTAAGTCGGCAGGTCGTCAAGCCGAGACCCATCCCAGCTCTGTCTAAATGCAAACCCTGCTCCTTTTCCCCAACCTCAGCCCGCTGTAGCTGGGGAAAATGCACTGGCTTCCCATTTGGGGGATCACGGATTTGGTCATGAATCCCACCTCCCCCTCTCCAGGATTCCTCCCAGGTCCTGACAGAAGGTTGGAGTTCACATCTGCAAATTCTCCTGGTATCCTGGGAGATCACCTGCCTGGGCCAAGAAACTGGAGCTCGTTTTAGGCCACCAGGTGCTCTCTGAGCAGCAACCCTCCTCTGCTGCAGCCCCACTTCTTGTCTGTGATGTGGGTCCAGTAGCCCCAGCGAGGGGACCCTTCTCCCGGCTGCCACAGGGCACCTCGGTCCTCCTTGAGTTTAGCCCCCACCATCTGAAAATTATTAAGCCATCGACATCTCTTAATCCCAGCCGCGATGTCTGGTAAGTGAGAAAGGCCTTGTTTCATATAAATAATGAGCACCGTTGATAATGGGCTGTGAACACGGCCTGAAGACAGGACGGGGCTCCCCGTTGTCCCTGTGAGTAGGCATCTGCTTTTCCTCTGAGCACACGTGGGTTTAAGGCCAATGTTGCAAGAGGACAGTGAGCAGCTGGGTAGACACAGCTAGCCCATGGCATCAAGCAAGGTCAAATCCAAGCAGAGGGGCCCGTGCTCCCTGGGCCTCCAGCCCCATAATACAGGGTGATAGGGTCCACTTTTGGGGTTGCTCTGGGGAGCAGCTCTCGGGGACTCTGGACGGTATTCACACCCTGGGAGGAGGTTTTCTCTGTTCAGTTCAAAACAGATGGGTCCTCAGGAGCTTCTCTTGCACACACGCATGTGCACACACACATGCACACACCTGTGAGAGTTTTCAAGGGGCCCCGTCCAGCCAGGGCCTGCACATCAGTGTGCGTGCAGTCCAGGCTCTGCACGCCCCCTGTTTTTATGCCCCAGCTGCCTCACAAGCGGGCTGTGTGGCCTTGGGATGCAAGTAGCAGAGCCCAAAATAGCGGTGCTTATGCAAGGCAGAATTTGCTGTCCCTGGCATATTGAGGTCCAGAGGCAGGCCATCCAGGGCTGGCTTGGCAGCTCTGCTCCACGGCAGCTTCAGGGCCCGTCCGGGCTTCTCCAGGCTGGCTGTCTGCCCCGGGTGGACCTCTGTTCTCAAGGATGTCTTGTGTCCAAAGGGCTACCCTGGGCATCATGCCTATGTTCCAGCCCACTGGTGGGAGGAAGGGATGGTGTAGAAGAGGGCTAGGGCCCCCAGCTGTCTCTTAAGATAAGCTCCCAGAAGCTACCGCCTCCTTGCACCCAGCACCCCGAGCCCCTTTGGCCTGGCCTCCTCCCTGCACCCAGTGCCCCCAGCCCCTCTGGGCCTGGCACTGAATCTCCTGAGAGCACCCATTATGGGTAGCTCTTGAGAAGCTCCTGGGCTGGCCGATGGCTGCCTGCAGGTATGGCTGTCCAGGGGAGTCAGCTGATGGCCCAGTAACACTGCTTTAGGAACCAGGGTAGGTCCTGATGCCAAGTAACTCCCTGGCTTTATGGTTGAACCTAGAATTTCCACCAACTGGTGGAAATGCCCTTCATGGTGAAAGCAGTGGAAGCCCAAGAACCATGTATGTTTTACCTGAGCAGGCTGGTGCTTCTGACCCTTATAATTGAACCTATAGTTAGTACTAGAGTTGATAGGTTTACATCCAAGAGACTTAAATCTTTGGGCTGTCCATGTGCCTGTCAGGACCTGAATCTCAACAGAGTTCCAACACCTACTCTCCAGTTCACTGGACTCACCAAGGGCAACTAACAAGGAGGTGATGATGGACAACAACCACCCCAAGGAACAGAGAGTGTCTGCAACAGCAAGCAAGATAGTCCCATCCAATTGCCCCATGGGATCTAAGCCCCCTCTCAATTAGAGGCAGAGTGAGCATCACCATCCCAGAATCCTCAGGACTGGGGAATGAACGATGGACTAGAGTAGATGTACTGTTATTCTGCTATAGACTTTTTGTTGTTCTAGGAATGGAAGAAATTTTATTGATGTGGAGGCAGTGGCCACCGAAGGTTCTGAGGGGAGGGAAAGGGGAAAAATAGGTGTAATATGGGGGCATTTTTGGGACATTGGAATTGTCCTGAATGACAATGCAAAGACAGATACAGGCTGTTATATATCTTGTCATAACTTACAAAATTGTGTGGGAGAGAGTGTGAACTACAATGTAAACTATATCCCACACTTAGTGGCAATGCTCCAATACGTGTTCATCAATTGTAACAAATATACTACACTAATGAAGGACATTGTTAATGTGGGAAAGTATGGGAGGGGTAGGGTGTGGGGCATATGGGAATTCCTAACATTTTTTATGCAACATTTATGTAATCTAAGTATCTTAAAAAAAAAAAAAAATAGTCCTTATTACCTGGAGCTGTCATTCCAGGATCCCTCCCTGTACTCTGAGCACCTGGGGAGCTGGGTAACCTCTGAGGGCTAGGAAGTGTCTGCAGAATGAGTAAGTGAAATTCCTGGGCTTAGAAGAAAGTTGGCGGAAGGCTGAAAGAGTGATTGCATGGATGTATGAATGAATGGTTTTCAGGAAATGGAAGTGGGAAATGTGCAGAAGAGGGAAACACAAAAACCTCACCTCCATTCCAGCTTACCAGGATCATTCCTGTGCCCCACAGTAAATCAAAACAGTGATAGTGAATGCTTATGGAGAGTTTACTCTGCACCGCACCACCTAAGCATTTTCTATGGGTCTTAGTTTGCCCGGCTGCTATGACAAATACCACACTACAGGTTGGCTTAAACAAGTATCCATTGACTCATGATTTTGGAAGCTAGAAGTCCAAATCAAGGCATCGGCAAGGCCATGCTTTCTCCCCAAAATCTGCCATACTGGCACTGACTGACCACAATCCTTGGGGTTCCTTGGCTTGAGTCTCTGCCTCCATCACGTGGCCATCTCTCTCTCTCTCCTCATGTCTGCTCTACCAGTTCCCACTGACGTCCGGCTTCTGGCTTCTGACTCTTCCCCGTGGCTTTCTCTCACTTCTGGCTTCCAGTTTCTTTTCTTTATAAGGCTTCCAGTAATATGGATTGAAACCTGCCCTCATTCAGTTGACCACACTTTAACTAAAGATAACATCTTCTAAAGGTGGTAGTTACAAATGGTTTCACACCCCCAGGAATGTGGGCTAAGATTAAGAACATGTCTTTGTTGCAGTACATAATTCAATCTTCCATAATACATAACCCATTTCATCCTTACATCTACCTTAAAGAAAGGTACTAAATGTATCAGTCAGGATAGGCTGGGTTGTGCTGTGGTAACAAACAATCCCAAAATCTCAGCAGCTTTAAACAACAAAGATTTGTTTCTTGCACATTATGTGGCCTGTGCAGTTTGGCAGAAGGGCCCTGCTCATCAGTCATTTTGTGCTCTCCATGGGAGTGGTGGGGGTGGATGTGGTAAATCACTTCAGCTTCATTGGCCAAAGCAAGTCACAAAGCTATGCCTAAATTCAAAGTGGGAAGAAAAGAAGAAAAATTAATGTTTTGTGACTGCTCCAAGTATGCTTAAAAGAATATGTGATCTTCAAACAAAATAGATATGGAAATACCATACTACCATGTGTCTAGAAAGAGAATCAAAATATTTGTGAGCAGCCCAAATGACCCACATAATCTTATCCTCATTTTGCAGATGAATAAATCAAGGCAAAGAGAAGTTAAGAAACTTTACCCAAGGTGACTCAGTTAGTAGGTGGTAGAACCAGGATTTAATCCCAGGAAGCATAGAGACAGAGTTTGTAACTTTAACTGCCGCTCCCCAGTGATGCTAATCAGGCACTCAGCCATCACTCATCAATACCCAGGAAGGGAGGGCTATTTCCCACAGGCTCTGAGAAGAGTGCCAGGAGAATGGCTCATTCAGATACCTCCTGCCTTGTTATTTCCCTCCCTGCCACAGTCATCCAGATCAATACTGAAATTTATGATTTACTGAATTGGATTGAACTAAACTGAAGATATGGTTACTGACTTCATAGCTTTGTCAAGGCCAGTTCAGATCCATACAGCACCTAAACACCCAGATTTTTCCTAGACAGTCTCAAATTCAGTGCAACCTTCTCTGTTCCCACAAGGCCCCACACAGTCCTGAGAGCACATGTATCACTCACTTTTTTTTTTTTTAAGGAGGTACCAGGGATTGAACCCAGACCTCGTACATGGGAAGCAGGCGCTCAACCACAGTGCTACATCCACTCCCTCTCACTCACTTCTTGATGCAGAAAAGTCCATAACTCCACTCCCTGGTCCTGGAGAAGACTTGCTTACTCTTACTCCCTCCCTTCACTAATGAACCCACTGGTAAGTCCAGATGAACCCTGGAAGGGCTGACCCTGGGCACCGGGCATCACCTCCCTTTTCCACCTATTCTTGTAGCCTCAACACACTGCTGGTCTTGATGGTTTCCTCTTGTGGATAGGGTGCCTCCATGCTCAAGGCCAGCTTGGCTCATTATTTGTTGGCATCTCCAGAGGCCAGGCAGTTTCTTGGTGCCAGTGACTTTAATTGAAAATTTCAGTAGAGTTAATTTGAAGAGGACTGAATAAAGAAGAGCTCCTTGTCAAAATGAAAATTTCATCCTAGGTTAACTGCTCAACTGGGACTGGGTAGAATGTGGGTGAAGCTTACTGCCACTTCTGTTTAAGTCAGTGTCTGGCCAACCTAGGAACTTAGTCTTGGGCATATGAACAGGCAAATGGATGGACAACTGGACAGACAGACAAATGGATGGACGGACTGATGGATAGATGGATGGGTGGGTGGGTGGGGATGTGGTTAAGTGGATGGATAGATCGATGGATGGATGGTGGGTGGATGGGGGACTGGATGAATGTGGGTGGATGGAGGGGTGGGTGGATGGATGGATTGGGGGTGGATGGATGAGTGAATGGAGGGGTGGATGGATGGGTAGATGGATAAGTAGACGGCAGATGGATGGATGGATGGGTGGGTGGATGGATGGGTGCATGGATAAGTGGGTGGATGGAGGGGTGGATGAATGGGTGGGTGGATGGTGGGTGGATGGATGGGTGGGTGGAAGGATGATGGGTGGATGGCAGTGGAGTATCATATGCAGTTTATTTATCAAACCTTTTCAGGACCACCAGCTCCTCTGATCCTGGTGTGTATTAGGAGATGAGTAAGTGTTTGCTGGTTGAATGAACGAATGAAAGAATGAACGAATGTGGCCAGAGGCCAACACAAGGTCTTAGTCAGACTTCCCAGAAGATCCCCAGTCTCTTGCCCCCACCAAGTCCATGACTCACCCCAGCTAAAGGGACTTTGCAGTGATTATTTACAGCCGCTCTGCACGTGAGGCGTGGCGGGAACGCACGGGAGCTGTGGAGAGCTCCTTTTGGACAGCTTATCTCTTGGCAAGATTAAACCGCTCTCCACTGAGGGGCCCGTATTGCAGGCCGGCGGGGAGGGCCAGGCCCGCCGAGTTTGCACCTTTTTACCCGGCATCTGTCCCTGGGATCAGGAGAGCCGGGAGGCTGGATTAGACGGGTCAGCGCCCTGATTGACAGTGACACTTCCTCCCGGCCCCATCCTGTTCCCGAGAGCGGCCGGTGCCTTCTAATCTCCTTACCAGGAAATTATTTTCCTGGGTGTGAAATCCCTGTTCGAGGGGGAGGGCAGCAGATCACCGATCGCAGGGCCATCTCCCGGAGACATTTGGGATGGCAGTGGGGGCGGCACAGCCAGAGATGGACAAAGCTTGCCATTCTGCCCCCGAACGTTGCCCTGACCTCCCCCAAAAGGCCCCATTCAGGGGGTGGTCTGAAAACGCCACGCGTCTGCCCATGGCTTACCAGCCCCTCTAAGCAAAAAGTACCTGAAACAAGCGGCCGGGAGTCGGGGAGGGTGGCACGTGGCCATGGGAAGCATCTGGCACTGGGGAGGGGGAGGGGGGGTCACGCCCACCCTGTGCCAACTCTCTCTGTGACTTTGGACGTGTCTCAACCTCTGGGACCTCAGTTTCCCTCTGACTTAACTCTAAAGGGACTCTGAGGTCAAGCATGGTGTCTTCTACGTTCCAATCGCACCTGGGTATCCGACTATGTCATGCAGCAGAAGCGTGCCTGGGTGAGGGTGGGGAGGGAGGGGCAGGAAGCTGCCACTCCCCAGGGCACATCTTCAAAAGGGGCCCAAGTGCCCCCATGACATGTTTTGGGAGAACATGTTAACTCTGACTGTTATTAAACCCATGAAGAGAAAACTTCGAGGAAGCAGCAGGAAAGCCAGAGCCTGTCTGTTTAATTTGTCCTATGGAAAAGTATCTGTGGCCAGACCACGGGATGCCCAGATAAGGGGCTCAGAGGGGACAGCTTCGTCATACACTGGGGAATCAGCCCAGGGAGCTGGTTAGGTTGACCCAGCTATGCCACTTAGCACCCTGTGACCTTGAACCTTCGACTTAACAGCTCTGTGTCTTAGTTTCCTCAACTGCAAAATGGAGGTAATAACAATACCTAATGTGACAGGTTGCTGTGAGTTCAGGCTATGAGTATGTGAAAAAGTCTCAGACCGACCCCTGGGGTCAAGCGAGCACTTGATTACTATGATCTTGCTATTATGATGCTCGGCACAGAGAAAAAACTCAGCCCATTTCCCTGCAGAATGACATGAACGCATGAACCTGCCGGCAGGGCTGGCTGACCCACAGGAAAGGGGGATGGGAATGTCAGGGAGGGGGTCTGGGCATCTGTTTTCCCCCTTCCAGGCCTGGCATGGGCCCTGATGAGGCTGCCAGGGGACCTCAGGGCTGGCCAGCCTGTGGGAAGTATGACGTTTTGGTGTGCATGTCTGACATCTTGGCCACAGGTCAGCAATCAACGCTGAGGTGGGGTAGCCACGGAGCCTTGCTCACGGAGTCAAGGGTCCTGGGATCAGCAACCCCCCTCCCCCCTGAGGGGTTCTAGCTACTTTCGAACCAGGCATGCTGGATGGACAGATGGAAAACAGGCCCTGGGGCAGGGTCTCCAGCCCCCTCTGACCTCCCACCCAGGTTTGCCCTTATGGAGCCCCTGTCCTGCTGTGACATCCACTTGGTCCAAAGACCTTGAGCATTTGCAAAGACCCCTGGGGAAATCTGTTCAGGAACCTTGTGGGCTTTTAGGAAGATGTGTGGACCCTGGGAGAGAAGGCACATTTCCTGCAGGCTCCCAGGCTTTGAGTCAGCAGCCTTGTTGGGAGGGCATGGTCTACCCATTTTACTGACGGGGAGACCGAGGCTCAGCACATCAAGCAACTTTTCCAAAGGCACAGGTTGAGCAGAGAGCTGACCCCTCTGCTCCCTGCCTGCTGCTTCCCTCTTTTTTTTTTTTTTTTCTGTTTTGCTTTGTTTTGTTTTTAGGAGGTACCAAGGATTGAACACAGGACCTCAGGTGCTCAACCACTGAGCTACATCCGCTCCCCTGCTTCCCTCTTTAAGGAGGAAAGTTCTCCTTCTGGATCATCTGAACCCCTCCACCTATCTTGTAAGCCCTTCCCCATTCCAGGGTCCTGGAATATCAGTGATGCTAAGGCTTCCTTGCAGGTACCAATTTGAATCCCCTCCTGGGCCCCTGCAATTCCAAACTCTCCAGAATGAACAGCCACAGGGACTGATTCCTGGGGGCTTGATCCCACCCTCTCCTCAGCCATTAATTTGCTTGAGAACTCTGGGCAGGATACAGGAACCACTTTGTGCCTCTGAGGCACTGCATATCAGTTTCCTATGGCTGTGTAACAAACTGCCCCAGACTTCGAGACTTACAAGCATTTTGTTGCAGTTGGGGCAGGTTTGCCCTGGCTTGTTCAAGCAGCTTCAGTCACTGGGGGCTCGATGGGTCTGGTGGTCCACGATGGCCTTGCTCACAAGTCAGGGGGTCCGCTAAGGCTGTTGGCTGGAGCACCTAGTTCTGCTCCACGTGGCCTCGCCAGCAGGTCAGCTCAGCCTTCTGATATGGTGGCAGCAGCATTTAAAGAGGAGAAGCCCCAGTGCGTATCAAGCCTCGTTGACAGCCAGTATCCCGTTGGCTGATGTCTCACTGACCAAACAGGCCCCGGGGCCGAGCCAATGAGACCCCATGAGAGCTGAGAGGAGGAGCTGAGAGGAGGTACTGATGCAGTGACCTGCCACATCCTGTATACCCCGAAGCAAAACTCAGAAAGGACAGAAAATCACACCCAGATCTGCTCGTTCTCTGTCTTTCTCTCTGCCATGAAATAGCATTCGTGGTGAAAGTTATGAAAAAATCACTTGCAACATAATGGTGCTGTTTAATTTCTCTACCAACCCTCTGAGGGGTGTCATGTTTTCGATTAGAGAAGCGGGGCTCTGCAAAGCTAAAGCAACGTGCGCAGAGAGAAGCTGTGGAGTGGTGGTGGAGCAGGACACAACCTGAAGCCCATGTAGCCCCCCATGGGCTGCGTCTGCCCCTCTGAGCTGACATTGTCCTCAGGGCCTCCCCTCGGCACAGGCTGGAGGTCTCTCCCCCTTGGCTTAGAAAACGCCAAGGGCCATGGCCCATTTTCCCCATAGTCCTGGGATATGGGAGAGAAGCATGGTGGTTTTCTCTTGCCACAGAAGCAGGCACGGCTTCCTTACCCGGAGACCAGCCATTCTCAGGGACAGTCCACGACCATGGACAGTCCATGCTCCTGCGGGCTGATGACTCTCCAAGTGAGACAGCTCAGGGAGCTGCTGAATTAAGGGTCTAGCAGGTCAGGCTGGGGGCCATGGTGGAGGGAAGAAGAGGAGGGTTTCCCTGACCACGGCAGCCAAAGCCCATGGCCCAGTGCCATCGTCTCCCCGCTGGGTGTGACTCAAGCCGCACTCGAGCAAGCTGAGGCTGCACGGCCACCAGACTCAGAAAGTCTCTCTCTGGGCCAAGGGCCACTTCCTTCTACGGCCACGGGCTTCCGCCTCGCCCCTGGTCCCACATTGTTCCTCTGGCAGTGACGCCAGCGCCTGCTTCTAGAGGGGAACCTGCCATTCACGCAGGCGGCCAAGGAAGAGGGAGGATTCATTGTTTACGATCATTCCCATAAATAACAGGTGTTCCTGGCGGGAGGGAGGGAGCCCCCCTTCTCCTGTGCTGCTTCTCAATGTACAGAGTATATTCCAGTTTATCTTCCTTTTGGGATGGATTTTAGGTCACAAATATATAAGGACGTGGGTGACACATGAGCGTGGGCCCACGGATACACAGCTGACACATAGCTACATCGTGTGGGGAATGTGTACACACGGCAGAGGGGCTTGTGCACATGAGCACGAAAGCTGCGTGCAAATGCCGCATGCCCACGTGTGCACGTTCCATTCTAGTTGGCATCCATGGGGACAGGGCAGTACACAGACATGTGGCGCTTCTGTTCCACACCCATAAGCAGGCATCTTGCCCTGGGATATGCATGTCCACATGTACCACACACACAACACACACACATGCACAGAGTGTTCACAGGGACTCTATGAGCTTCTGTCTAAATACACGGCTGTGAGCCATGTACGTGTGTACCACCAGGTGCGTGCATGTCCTCATAAAACGCGGCACGTAGGCTCTGGACTGCTCCGTAAGCATCCGTAAGTGGGTGGGTACGTGTGTGTGGCCACCAACGTGCCCTGTCTTCCTGAGTCAGCAGCCCCCCGCTGATGTCTCTCAGCCTATGTTGCCTCCACGCGGTGTTCCTAAACATCCCCAGCGCCGTCCACTCCACCACAGCTCAGGCAGCGAGCGCACCTTTAGCTCTTCTAATACTCCCAGGATTCAATCCCCTAATAGCTGAGCCTGATCTTACCAGGATATCCGCCTGGAAAGGAGGGGGGTTTGGCTGGTCCCACAGCTGTGGGGTGGAGGAGGACCCAATCCCAAACACTGCTACTGCTCCTTTTCCTTCTGCTCCCCGCGGGTGCCTTGGTGAGGGGGCTGGTTCTCCAGGGACTGACTGAGCCTGGGACCTTGGCAACATCTCCAGAGCTGTGCACGCACCCAAGGGGTGCATGTCTCCACCTAGACGGCAGCCACACTGGACCCCCGCTGTCCACTTCCCCCTGTGGATGGGAGGCTGCAACCTAACCTTCTCTGGGTCTCAGGCCAACACCAGCACCTCCCTCAGGACACATCTGGCACCTCCTCCAGGAAGCCTCCCCTGACCACCCCTCGTGGTGCCCATACTCTAGAGCGGTTCATCACACCCCATTTGCTCATGGGTCTTTCACGTCTACTGGCTGGAGCTCTCCTCAGCAGCTGTTTCCTTCAGTTCCTATCAGGCATTGGGAGGCTAGACCACCTCTTGCCCACTTCTCAGTTCCTGTGGGGTTGGGTTTTCCCTGAGCACACCTGGCCTCCTTACTGCTCACTCCAGAGGTGGGCTTGGCACAAGGGAGGGGCACCCTCCCCCGCCCCCCAAGAACACACACTCAACCTGGGACTCCCATGTCAGGACCCTGGGGTTCTTCTAAGCTGCCAGTGACTCGGGGGGGGGGGCCCAATTCGGGGTTCATCCATTGCTGTTGCCACACACCTACCCACAACCTCCTGTCCAGCTCTTCAGGTGAAAACTGGCATTTTCATCTCCATCTGCTTGAATTTTTTACATCTCCCAATTAGTTCCAAACTTGAGCTGAAAAAAAATATTTTGTTTTCCCTCTGTTTTAATCCTGTCTCCTCTAACTCAGTGGCATTTTGCCCATTTTGTTCCAGGCACTGCACTAGGTGCTGGGGACACCTTGACATCAGTGCAACATGGTCCCTTGCCCTCGTGGAATGCCCAGTGTTATGGAGAAGGAGGACAGCAAGCAAATAACCTCACACTTCAGGTCCATTGTGGCGAGGGCTTTAAAGCCAATTTGGGTGGGGAGGTGTTTAGAGAAGGGTTTTCAGGAGGAAACAGTTAGCTAGAAACCTGGAAGAGGACCGCCAGTTTTGCAAAATCATACACAAAAAGGGGGTCAGTGAAGAGAGTTCTGGGATGGGAAATAGCTCATGCAAAGATCCTGAAGTCAAAGCAGGCCAAAAGACCAGTGTGGCTGGAATGCAGTGAAGAGGGGCAAAAGGTGAGGTCAGAGAGGGAAGCTGGCTCATCCCTCCCAGGTCACGAAAAGTGGTTTGGATTCTATTTGAAATGGGATGGGAAGCCTTTGAAGGTTTGGGGAGGGGAAGGGACAGTGACAAGATTCACGATTTTAAAGAGAACTCCATGCAGCCATGATGTGTAAGAGAGGGAGTGGGGTGGCAGTGAGGGGGCTGCTTTGTCTCCCCCTGAATGATGCTTGGTCAACTACAGAGCAGGTATAGCGTATAACAGCACTCCCAAATCCTGGGCACAGTCCCACAGCCCTCCAGGAATAGCAGTCACCCTCTCCCTACCAAGATTCAAGTGCAGCACTGTAGAACAGGGCCAAGTCACATCATTATGAATATAGGAAGGACAATGGCGTCGCCCCTGTTTTACAGGCATTAGTGCAGTTTGCCCTCATTCCCCCGCCGGGAGGAAGTCATTGCTAGGTACCCCGAGTTGACAGGCGCAAAGGTGGGGTTCAGAGAAGTTAGGGAAGGGACCTGAAGCAGGCCTGGGGGTCCCAAGCATGAGCAGGCTCCAGACCTCTATCCCCACCCACCCTGCCACAGATGTTGGGGTGCTTGTCCTCACTCCCCTGAAGGGGAGCATTTTGCACACGGTGAAAACATTTTCCTTTAATGTCTCCTAAAGCTTGTTCTTAAACAGTTGTGCTTTTTTTTTTTTTTTAAGCCACAAGAGCTTTGCTATTGTGTTTGCTGGGCTCAGAAAAAATGTGGCAGTTTTTTTTTTTTTCCTTTTGGGGGTGTTCCATGGCAGGGCAGAAGTCTGGGAGGCAGAGAGAGGGCACAGGTAAGCCCCACTCCCCAGCAGCCTCCCAAAGTGGTACTTTTTCCATGGATGTCAGGACGATGATAAAATGATGGAAGAGAGAGTGGGCAAAGCACAGGGCTGTCAGGTCACTGGTCAGAAAGGAAACTGCAGGCAAGCAGCCACCCCCAGCTGGCTTTTTGATCTGCTTACCTCCCTACCCACCAGCAGCACTCTGCCTGGCCCCAGGCTCCCTCAGATGTTAGGACCCCTGGCAAGCCAGTGATGGGGGTCTCATGTACCCTCAATGTCCCAACATAGTGTCTTGACATCTCAGAGGGAGGGAAATGTATTTGCTGCAGATTTGATAGAATTGTCAGAAATACGTGAAGATGACCACCTAAACTGTGAAACATGCTGAAAATATTCTCCCCGACGACACCAATCTCCAAGAAAGGTCACGAAGCCCACTTTCTTCTTGCTCAGCCTATAGTTCAAACACAAATGGATTCCCCATATCTGACCAGGTTTCCATGCAATAAAAATTTTTTCCCCACTCATCACCCTTTATTTCTTCTCTCTTTTCAGTTGTGGCCATTTGGCTGTTTATAATCTCGACTACAGCTTTGATCGCATACATTCTATTAGATGGTTTTTGCAAATTCACCTGTTTTTTTTTTTGATAGTGTCCCCTTCTTTCATGATTTTCCTTGTTCTTTTTACCTGTAATTATTTTAAGCATGCTCATTTTGCATTCTCCTTCCTGTCACTTTCTTGCTGCTATTCTTGGGGTGAAAACCGTCCTGGTCATGGTGAAGGCTGTGGAGGTACGTGCTTGTGCTTGCTTTCTGTAAGCTCATCTTGGGGTGGGGATGCTGTGTTGCCGAGGGAGCGCCTCCTCCCTGGGTGGTGGAACAAGCTCTGTTGAGCGGCTCAGCTTTGCCTTCTGCAGGACTCCAGGGGCTTCCCAGGTTCTGCGCGGGTCAGTATGTTAATCTCTCACCTGGGCATTCATGCTCCAGGAAGACTTCAAGCCCCACACCTGGCTTAGGCCTGAGCTTTCAGATTCTCTCACAGAAGGCTTTTTGAATCCCACTCAGAGCCCTGGGTGGAGGGAACCGCCCCCCTCTCTGGACCAGTGGGTGGAGTTTTCCAGTCCCACGTTCCAGCGTCTACGGCTGTCTGCAGGAGTCTCCTTTCCAGCTTTCCTGGCCCTAAGCTGCACCTGCTGCCTCACCTGGCATTAAACCCAGCTGCACTGGTCTCTAAGTGGGTGGGAGGGGCCCGGACAGCCCCAGGGCCAGCACGAGCTGCCCAGTGCCCTTGGTTTGTGCTGTCTTTGTTCCTGGTCCTCAGAGGCCTCTTTCTTTCACCATCAGCTCTGTATTGAAGGCATTTTTTGGGAATGATATGTTGGCCCGTAGGCAGGATTTCTTTGTATTGGAAGACGGGATCCATGTTAATCCATCCCACCACCTTGCAGAAGTTCACGGTTACCTCCCCCACCCCCAGGGGTTCTTATCCGTTTTTTTAATGATTTGCAATGAGAGTTTCAGTGCCTACCTGTCGTGCTTTTATTGATGGTACGAGGAATCACACAACTGGGGGGAGGTTGCAATTTGGCAGTTGCCATAGCCCCATCCCGAAGAAACAGAAACTGCAGTTCAGAAAGATGCTAAGCCGTGCCCAAGGCCACGTGTGCACCTGCACCTCACCAGCTGCCCCCTCCAGGCAGGTCCTCCTTTCACTCATGTGGGAAGACCCAGAGCCCACTCCAGGGGAACCATTTTTTTGTTGAAGGAACACGGGACTCGGGGAGCATGTGGGAGGCGAGCGGGGTGGCCAGTGGCTTCTCCTCTGTGGTCCCTCAGCCTCCCGCTCCCCAGCTTTCTTCCCTGCCCCGGCTCCAAAGGCAGATGCCGTTCGGTCATTGAGAGGCTGGGAAGGCCGCCTTGGAAGTCTGCCCTGTGAGAACAGTCTGCCCATCCGTGCTGGGGAAGGCCGCTGGGCCAGTTCAGACACGCATCTGGTGTTTATGGACCCGTGCAGCCAAGGTGACCCCTGACCCCGAGTGTCCCTGGGGGCTGGCCTTTCCCTCAAAAGCTCACACCAGAAACTGCCAGGGGTGGCTGACTGGGAAACCCCAGGGGCGCAGCTCACAGGGGCCCTGGAGTGAGGTCTTCCCTTGGCCCCCCAGGGCTCGTTCTCTGAGGCCTCACGCCCCCCTGAGGTGGGCCAAAGCCCATGGATCTGGGTTTGACTTCCGGCCTGCCTTTAACCTCTCTGTGCCTCTCAGTTCTTTCTTCTGTGAAATGAATCAGAGTGCCTGCCTGGTAAAGGTACCTGAGAATTACACGAGATAACGTGGTGAGGTGTGTGGCCACGTGTCGGGGACAGAGGACATTTCTTGAGCAGTGGCCCAAGCCCCTCCGAGCTCCCTGAGAAGTCACTGAATTCCCAGGGGAGGGGAGCTCTGGTAGGGTTGGCTTTAACCTTGGGGTTGGCGAGGAGGATTCTAACAGGGTCAGGGAGGGCCGGAGTGGGGCAGGGAGAGCAGTGTTCCAGAAACTTGGAGTCACAATGTGGGAGGGGGTGTGGGGTGGATGGGAACCCCGTATTCTGTACATCTCAAACGACTCTCAAATAAAAAGGTTTGCTTCATGTGCTCAGATCCTGTTATGCTCAGATTCTGGTGCAGTTGGTCTGGGGGAAGAATGTGCAAAAATGCTGCAGGTGTTCCCCTGTCTGTGGGAGGAGAGGGGTGCCCCCCTAAGAAGAGGGAGGTCTTGCTGGAGCCACACACCCTCCGAGGGCGGAAGCATGGGCCGGGAGCGGTTTCTGAAGCTGAGTCCCCTTTGCGGCAGCCACTAATGACGATGATGAGATGAAGACAAAGTGAAGTGCTCAAGGGGCCTGGTGGATTTGTGGATCTCAGAACCCCGTGCCAGGAGCCGAGGAGCCCCAGGACCTGCCTTGGCACCCCCTTCTTGTGGCCACCTTGGCCTTGGATGTGAGTCTCTTGGGGATGGGGACCTGGACTGGCCCCAGCCACTGGCCCACCCCAGCCCATCCTGGGGCCTAGATAAGGTTTGGGCATGAATGAACGATGCCTCATCGGTTCTGGATTAGGGTGCTCCTGTTTCTGCTCATGCAGCGCCCCCAGAAGGGGATCAGCTGAGCATGCGGGGTGTAGGTGAAGAGTCTCAGAACCAGGAGGGGAGTGGGGATGCCAACCTGGACGTCAGAGATGACAACGGGGCTCGTGGGGGAAAGGCAAGGTTGAATCACAGGAGCCCGAGGCCAGACCGAGACACAAAGGATGCTGAGGCTGCAGGCCCCATTCAGAACCGGGGTTAGTCATACCTGCCCAGGAGCCCATCAGAGCCGACGGGGCCCGGGGCCTCCTCGCAGCTGCCACAGGGGTCACCCAGGCCTGGGGCTGGCCGGCTCCAAGGCCCTCCAGGAGAGCCAGCAGGGAACAGCAGTCCACTCTCAACAGACATCCTGGAGAAGCACGTCTGGGACTCGATACCCTCCTCCTTGCTGACTGCATTTGCTTTTTGGTCCGCTGGCTCCCTAGGCCCAGAGCCCCGAACCTGCTCAGTACAGAACCTGCCTTTAGTGCCCTAAGAAGCTGCTCTCTGAGACAGGCCCCAGCACAGGTATCCCAGGGAGTGGCCCGCAGGTGTGGGTATCTGAGTGTAAGGCCAATCCTTCCCCAAGACAGCTCCCTCAGCCCATCAAGCCACCCCAAATCCCCTCTTGATGCCCATCTGAGGGGACGCAGGAGCCCCAGGACCCCTGAGGTTGGAGGAGAAAACCTCAGCCTTGAGGGTGTGCAGAAGGGCTGGTGCTGCCCCAAGAGGGGCCCGCCAGGGTCCTCTGATGAGCAGGAAAGCTGGGGCAGGGGCCTCAGGTGGCCTCCCAGATGGAGTGGCCCTGGAAGGGAAACAGGCTAGGGGGCAGCTCAGAGCTGGCTAGGGAGCCCTGGCACCCAGGGGAGCCCAAGTCATGGGCTGGTGGGCCCAGTGGGGGCCAGGGAGCAGTCAGAGGCTGTAGCCTCGGGCACCAGACAAGAGGATTCTTGAACCAACCCCGTGGGTTTCTGCCCCCCACCCCCAGGAGAACCGAGGCAGATGGATAAGGGGAAACCAGCCTCCCGGGTGGTGAACATGGGGGGCCAGACCACTTTCCAGGGGAGCTCCAGTCCACCCAGGACAAGCCTGGAAGCACTTTGGTCCTGGCTCCACATGCAGGCTCTCCCGGGTGGAACCTCTGCACCCAGCTTATCAGCTTTAGCATGAGATGGAAGCACCCCTTCCTAGGGGTGTTGGGAAGACTGACAAATTACTCCTGTGGAGCGTCTGGCCCAGGGCAGCTGCTCACTCAATGGGACATGACGACAATATAATAGCAACACCACGGTGCTCATAATAACAGCCAGCTCAGGACTCTGTCTCTAGCAGGATCCAGGCTGCCCTTAAAATTTATCATCGTTCATCCCACAAATCCTTAATTTATGGTCAACTTGACTGCTTGCTAGTGCTTCCCTAGATCCATTGGTCCAAAAGAGGTTTGAACAGGAGGGGAGGGGAACCTCACTTGTTGAGTGCCTACTGTATGCCAGGCTTAGACACCCTTTAAAGGGGCACCTCGTCCATTGCCTGGGATTGGGATGCATCGAGGGTTGACCACGGGCCAGGCCCCTGTAAGGGATGCAGAAGGGGAGGACAGAGAGTGAACGGGGTTTACAAAAGTAGCAGGCATTCAAAGGGCAGCACAGAATAATAGCGACACAAGAGCTAACGCTGCAGGTGGGAAAACCCGGGACCCAGAGGAGTCAGTTCACTTGCCCAAGGTTGCCTCCCAGCAGTGCAGAGCTGGGTCAAGCCCAGGCTGTCAGAGGGCAAGGCCGCACTCTCAACAAACTTCACGGGGTGCCAGCTGAGGCCATGAGCTCCCGCCACCACTGCCACACCACCCAACCGGACCTTCCGTTCTCCAGCAGGCTCCGTTCCCAGGCTCCACCTCAGTGAAGTCACCCAGAATCCACCAGCCCCTGACCACCCCCTTCCCAGATCTGTGTCCTCTCATGGCATCTGTGGAGACGGCACTTAGTACATGCTCAGAAAACGCTTGCTGGGAGTGACTGATGCCCAGCAGTCCCTTCCGGTTCTTTGATCCATGACCTAGACCAGGGGTTCTTAAGCTTTTTTGTTTCATGGACCCCTTTGCCAGTCAGGTGAAAACCATGGACCCCTTACTTAGTCCACATTATACTGTGTGCTATTTAATAAATATATCACACTCGCACCAACACATCCCCACAAGAATAATGGTATTTTGAATTTCAATTCAAGCTCATGGATCCCTTATTAAGAACCCCTGACTTAGACGTTTGGATGGCCAAGAGCTGAGAGCAGGACCCGTGGAAGAAAGAGAAGCAGGTGGGCTCTGAGAGGCTGCTCTGTTGGAGGCAGCCAGAAAAATGTGAAGCTAAAATGGCCGACTAACAACTAAAAACTAGCCTGATCCTATATTTAGCCTTCTTTTGTATTAATAGCTTACCCTGTTCCCGCGCCCGCGAAACTTTCCCGCGCCCGCGAAACCTTCCCGCCTTCGACAGATAACAAACCCTCCCTAGCAACCAACTGTGCCCAATCCCCGCCTAACACATACTCCCTCCTCTTCCACGCCCTGCCTCTTACTCCACCCCTTACCTAGCTTATAAAAGGATGTGCACTTGCTCAATAAAAAAACCCCCCTGCATACTCACCTCGTCTCCGCAATAATTCTTTCCCTCGCCGTCAAGGCCCCCGGGAACGCCGACTACCTCCCGGCGCCCCCCCCCTCATCCTGCCTGTCAACACTGCTCCATGGCCCATGGCCACGGCATCACAGCGAATCAGTCACAGCTCTCTTTCCGA
This sequence comes from Tolypeutes matacus, assembly GCA_026826555.1. NCBI lineage: Eukaryota > Metazoa > Chordata > Mammalia > Cingulata > Chlamyphoridae > Tolypeutes > Tolypeutes matacus. The sequence continues at coordinate 784,863 of JAKSZT010053840.1, forward strand.
GCAAAGAGGATCCTCCTTTGCACAGCGCTTCTGACAATCCCACCTGTTCACTGGAGCTGGCATGGAAGGTAGAGCTGTTTCTACCCTTGCCTCTGGTGATGGGACCCAGGGGGCTTTGAGGTCAGGTGGAGGGACACTGTGAAACCCCTTGGGGAGGAAACACAGCACCGGAAGGGGAAATGGGGGTCTGGCCCCACTTGGGGGCTGAGCTGTCTCCCCTGCTAAGTCTTGAAGAGACGGTAACAAAAGACAACAAGCCCACTGGCCAACATGACGGGAGATGGCCAAGCTCATCAGTAATTGAGGAAATGTAGTTGGCCCTCTTCTTTTTTTTTTTTTTTTTTTTAATTCTGGGTAAAAATCTAATTTTTCACAATACATACCAATATTTGTAAAATAATATATAAATATATATGCATATACGTGCATTTGCTTACATAAATGTTATTATATATATATATATATATACATACATATATATATATATATATTTTTTTTTAAGGTGCTTAGATTACCTAGATATTACACAGTAATTACAGGGATTCCCATGTTCCCCACCTCCCACACCTCCCACAACATCCCACACAAACATCCTTCATCAGTGTGGCACATCATCCGCAATGGATATACACATCCTGGGGCCTTGCCACCAAGCATAGACCACAGTTCACATCGTAGACCACACTCTCTCCCACACAGTTCTGCATGGTATATGCTGATGTAAAATGGCCTACATCTGTCACTGAAACACCACTCAGGACAACCCCCAACTCCCGAAAAAGCCCCTGTATTTCAACTGCCCTTCCCCTCCCTGCCCCGAAAGCGTCCAGTGGCCACCAGCTCCACCTCACTGTTATAATTTCTTCCATTGCTTGAATCACAATATGTCTACAACAGAATACCATTAAGTCCACTCTAGCCCATAGTTCTTCCCCCAATCCTGAGGGGACTGGGATGGTTATGTCCACTCCACCTTCAAGTGAGAGAGGGCTTATATCCCATGGATTCGGTGGGTGGGATTATCCTGCCTGCAGCTGCAGACTCTCTCCATTCCCTGGGATGGCCGTTGCCCATTGTCGTCTCCTCGCCAGGTGACTTGGATGACTCCATTGAGCTATAGTGTAGGAGTTGCAGCTCCACCGAGATTCCAGGCACAGCTGGCACATAGGTAGGCCAGAGACTCCAGTCTCTGGAAGTACACCTAAAAACTGCAGCCTCACATATAGGTTTGAATAGAAGGGACTGTTGGACCATGTGCAGGGAGGACTTATTTGAGTCCAACTCTGTCACTCTCAGGAGCACAGATTCCAAAGTAGAGTCCTCTAATAAGACATCAATCTCTTGGGCTATCCCACCTTATATAGGACCTGGGTGTCTCCAGAGCCCTCAGGAGCCCCTTTGTGTGGGGTGATATCCACTTTGGTGTTCTATGAGATCCTACTGAGGTGTGCATAAGCATTGCCTCTGGGATGACCTCCCGACTCTATTTGAAGTCTCTTAGCCACATGAACTCATTTCTCTTTACTTTTTCCCCCTTTTATTCAAGGTCTTTTTCCAATCATGTTGACAGTTGGCACTTGGTATTAATCCCTTGTTGCCAGGGAGGCTCATCCCTGAGAGTCATGTCCCACGTTGGGGGGAAGGTAATGCATTCATATGCTGAGTTTGGCTTAGAGAGAGGCCACATTTGAGCAACAAGGAGGCTCTCAGGTGGTAACCCTTAGGCACCCCATAACAGTAGGCTAAGTTTCAATTATAAGAGCAAAGACTCATAAGGCTAGCCATGAATAACAAGAACCCATCAGTGGGCCATCCCCTTTTGCCAGACATTGCCCCTGCACTCAGGGGACGGTTGCTGCTCCCTTGGAGAATGTGGCAGAGCTCTCCAGGCTGGGAATTCAGATTCCCTCATTTATTGAGTGATTGTCTACGCACCATGACCATACCCCATCCCTTGATCATTTGAACAATTTTATAATCTTTCATGTATATTCAAATGAACTTACTCCCATGAATCCCCCATCCCAGACACCCCCCACCAATGATCCTCTGCAGCCCCCATTGTAACCCTTCTGTGATCTAAACCTTCCTTGAACATGAAGCCCATATAATAACCAAATACAATTAATAGGAAAAAGAAATAATAATGATAAGCTTAAATGCAAGAGATAAGTACAAGGAAACTCAGAAGAAAAATGAAAACTAACTAAAAATAAAATATAATTATCAGATAGGGACATTCAAAAAAATGGGAAAAAAAACAAAAGAAAATCCTTTTTAAAAAGATATTCTTTTTTCCTTTTATCACAGTGTATCCTGACACCTTCCCCCTCTCATTCCCCACTGTCTCCCAAATTTTCATTTAATTTTCAAAGAAGTTTTAGGTCACAGCAAAGTCACACACGGAATACTAGAGACTCCCACATACCCAACCTCCCTCCCCCTTCCCCACCCCATATTAAAACCTTTTTTTTTTTTTTTATGGACGTTAGCATTATTATAACTGTTATACAGATAGTAAAATATAGCAACTAAACATTGTCAATGGTTTACAGTATAGTTTACATTTTAGACGGTACAGTTTCATAATTTTTGATGATATTTACCATGTCCTGTGTCCATTACTGTAAGGTAATGAAAAACCTTTCCCCTGACCACTAAATACCCCATTTGATCTTAACTGTTCCTTCCTCCCCACCCCCCTGGGGCATATGACACTCCCTTGTCTTGACTCATGGAATGACAAGATTCATAGTTACATGCCCTGGGTATTCCAACCTGCCTTTCCTAATCTACCCACCTGTCAAGCCTGCACCACCAAACCCAGTAATATCACTAACCACCTGTCCTATCCTTCAATATGCAACTATACTCTATCCCTTTACCATAGATTATGTCCATATGGGTGATGGCTCAAAGCCTACTCTTCTCTTACTCTCCTTTGTTAACCTATCTTTCAGACAATGGTTCTCAGAGACTGCTCACTTTCCTCAGTTCAGATCAGTGAGGTCATATACTGTTCATCCTTCAGTGCCTGGCTTGCTTCATTCAACATAAGGTCTTCAAGATTCATCCACGTTATTCCATGTGTTAGCACTTTAGTCCTTCTTACTGCTGAGTAATATTCCATTGTATGTATGTACCACCTTTTGTTTATACATTCATCTGTTGATGGGCACCAGGGCTGATTCCAACTTTTGGCAATGGTGAACAATGCCGCTATGAACATTGGTGTGCATATATCTGTTTATGTCTTTGCTTTCAGTTCTTCTGGGTATATACCCAGCAGTGGAATTCTGGATCATACGGAAGATCTATTATTAGTTTTCTGAGGAACCGCCAAACTGTCCTCCACAGTGGCTGGACCATTCCACAATCCCACCAGCAGTGGATGAAGGTTCCTATTCCTCCACATCCTCTCCAACACTTAGAGTCTGCTGTTTTTTTAATAGCTGCCATTCTGATGGGTGTAAGATGGTATCTCATTGTGGTTTTGATTTTCATTTCCCTGGTAGCAAGCGATGTTGAGCATTTTTTCATGTGCTTTTTAGCCATTTGTATTTCTTCCTTGGAGAAGTGTCCTTTCAGTTCACTTGCCCATTTTTTAAATGGGTTGTTTGTCTTTTTATTTTCAAGGTGTAGGATTTCTTTATATATGCAGGATATCAGGCTCCTATCAGATATATGGTTGCCAAATATTTTCTCCCATTGGGTAGGCTCCCTTTTTATTTTCTTAATAATGTCCTTTGAGGTGCAAAAGTTTTTAATTTTGAGGAGATCCCATTTATCAATTTTTTCTCTTGCTGCTCGTGCTTTGGCTGTGAAGTTCATGAAACCACTTTTTATTACAAGGTCCTGTAGATGCTTTCCTACATTATCTCCCAGGTCTTTATGGTTTTGGCTCTTATATTTAGATCTTTGATCCATCTTGAGTTGATTTTTGTATAAGGTGTGAGATGGTATTCTTCTCTCATTCTTTTGGATATGGATATCTAGTTCTCCAAGCACCACTTGTTAAAGAGGCCATTCTCTCCCAACTGAGTGGTCTTGGTAGCCTTGTCGAATATCAGATGACTGTATATGTGAGGATTTATATCAGAACTCTCAATTCTATTCCATTGGTCAGTAGGTCTATCCTTGTGCCAATACCATGCAGTTTTGATCACTGTAGCTTTGTAGTATGTTTTAAAGTCCGGTAATGTGATACCTCCAACTTCATTTTTCTTTTTCAAAATGTCTTTGACAATTTGGGGCCTCTTACCTTTCCAAATATATTTTGTGGTTAGTTTTTCTGGCCCTCTTCTGTTTCTTAATGCTCAAAGTAGTAGCAGTTTTATAAAATGAGAAAACCCAGTGCTGCTGCTGATGTGATGAGGCCTGTGCTCTGATATTTGGCTGGTGGGATGTAATTCTGCACCACCTTTCACTTAAACAGTTTGGCCACATTGCATAGAGAAGCTTAAAAATGTTCATATCAGGGGGACGGATGTGGCTCAAATGGTTGGGCGTCCATCTCCCATATGGAGGGACCTGGGTTCGATCCCTGGGACCTCCTGGTTAGGAAAAAAAAAAAGGTTCATATCTTATAATCCATCAGTTCCACATACGGTATCTGAAATACAGAAAAAAATTTTATGCACACAGATGCTTACCTTAGTATCATTTAAAATGCTGGAAAATGAAAATAAGAAACAGCCTAAATGTCTTATAAGAGGAGCTTAGTTAAGTAAATACTTGGGTGATGCTTCTAAAGAATTTCTAACAATATGGTGTCAGGTTCATTATAGCAGAAAACTCAAACTGGCTTAATATATAAGGGATTCATCAGCTCACAGAGTCAGAGGTGGGGTCATCAAGACCCCAGGCTTCCTCTACCCTGGTGTCCCCTGTTGGGTTCTCCTGAGACAGATTTCAGGTTGCAAAGCACATCTAGACACAAGCATGCCTGGAGGAGCTCCCCACAGGCTTGCTCTCAGGAGACTAATGGCAGGGGACGAGGGTTCCCCAAGACTGGCTGTGGCCAATTCCCTGAGGGTCTGTGGGCACAGCCTCCACCTCACATGGCAAATCACATCGCAGCATGAAGCAGAAAAAGCAGTGCAAAAGATTGTGTATCATTTGTGACTCTGTAGATCTAAAATTATTTCAAAATATAAAGTGAAGAAAAGACCTAAACTCATTTTGCTAAGATAAGCTCTCAGTAAATCAGTGAAAGGTGAATACAAATTACATATCTTTCCCTCGGTGTTTTCTTTATATTTTATTGATAAAGAGGAATCAAAGGTGATAATGACCTTGTTGTACTGCTGTTTAGTTGACTCCCAAGCTAAATCTATGGAATCTAAATATGCAGATAAAAATTAAAATTTATTTACTTTAAAAATAGAAGTGTATGTACAGCACGATTACATATTGTTATAACCTGGACTTCCCAAGAGCAGAGCAACTGGCCTGCAGGTAGTTTCTTTGGGAGCTGTGAGTCAGGGCAGGGGAGAATCAGATTCAAGACCGGGATATTTTGCATCCTGATGGTCACAGTGTCATCCTTCACAACAGCCAGAAGGTGGAAGCAACCCAAGGGTCCATCAACCAATGAATGGATAAACAAAACGTGGTACAGACTTGCCATGGAATATGAGTCAGTTCTAAAAAGGAATGGAATTCTGATACATGCGACATGGATGAAACTTGAAGGCATCATATTGCATGAAATAAGCCAGGCACAAAAGGACAAATAGTGTATGAGCTCGCTGATGTGAAATAAGTAGAATATGCAAATTCATAAGGTCAGAAATTAGAATTCTATACAGTTTAACAGGGGCCAGGTAGGGGTAGGGAATTGAGAGTTAATGCTTAATTGGTGCAGAGTTTCTGTTTGAGGTGATGGAAAATTTGTGCTAAAGGATGGTGGGGATGGATGGTAGCACAATCTCGTGAATGTAATGAACACTATTGAACTATAGGCTTGAAAACGGTTAAAATGGGAAATTTTATGTTGTATATATGTTATCACAATAAAAAGAAAACTTTCAAACTCACAGAACTGTAGAACACAAAGAGTGAACCCTAATGTAAACTAGGGACTTTAGTTAATATTGAAGCAATACCAGTTCATCAATTGTAACAAAGGTCTCACAGTAATGCAAAATGTTAACAATAGGGAGAACAGCTGTGGGGTGGGCGCTTAGGGGACCGCTGTACTTTCTGCCGGATTTTCCTGTAAACCTTACAAGGCTCAAAAAAAAAAAAAAATTTTTTTTAAATTGGAAAAGATTGCATCACTGAATTGACCATTGCTGTGGGCAGCTGGCGCTCCACCCCGCCAGAGCCTCATAAAATGTGTCTCAGAACTGTCCACCCAGGGAACAAAACGGCAAGTATTTGTCATAGGTTCCCATTCCCGGAGGGTCCAGTGTGGCCCTGGGCCCGCGTCCTGCCTTCTGGGCTGCGCCTGTGTGCATGCCCTGCAGCATTGCATCGGCCAAGCAGGGAGCGGATGCGGGGATGGGGTGGGGGGGGGATGGGGGGTGCTAGCTGCCCAAAGCTACGGGAAGCTGGCATCCCTCAGGGCTCCACCGCAGTGGCTGGGAGGAGTGGAAGCGGGGTCTTATGTAAAATTAGGGGAGTTAGGTAAAATTAAAAACCTCACACCCACACACTGGCTTTACCTCAATCAACTCTTCAGCACCCTCAATAAATGTTTGCTGAGAAATGAATGAAAAGGCTGTAGAGAGGAAAACACAAACAGAATGATAGTTATCTTTGGGTAAAGCCTCCCATCCCCACCCTCTCTGAACTTTGTACATTTTCTCTACTAGGGACGGAATATTTTCATAATGAAAGCATTCGTATTTTACTCTCTTTAAATCTCCTCAGTCATTTCAGAAGGGGCTGCAAAAGGAAAGAGGGGCAGCTCAGCCCTCTGACAGATAAATGTTCTCTCCTGTTTGAATGATCAAGAAGAGATATTCTGATCCTGGTCAGGTGGTTGTCATAAATAAAAGCGCCATTCTTCCCAGCCCAGGAGACGGGCCATGTGTTGGATTCGTTTGCTCTTTCCCTGGTTGGGAGGAGCACTTTCCAAGGAACCGTGCATGGGGGTGGCTGGAAAGGAAAGAATGCTGGCTTCAAAGCTGGCCAGGCTCCATTCCTGGGAACTCCACCCATCGCTGTGTGACCTGGGCCAGCACAAATCCTCTCTGACCCTCAGTTTCCTCTTCTCCAAAGCGGGGCCACAAGCCTGCCTGGCAGAGCCAATGCCCCACCTCCCTAGTGGGTGCTCAACAAGATCTGCTCTTCTGCCTTCTGTGGTGACCAAACCCTGCAAAGGCAGGCCACCCTCACCTCCCACCCACGGGCGGGGCAGGCACAGCAACCCAGAGGTTTCGGTTCTATTTCTCCTCTGAGAATTTAGGGGAAGGGGGTGTGTGATAATAGTCCCTTCCTCAAGAAACTGAGGGGAAAGCCGGTGAGATAATGGCCGGACTTGACAAGGGGCTCTCCTGGCATTCCGGTCCTCCCCACAGACTGGGAGTCAGCTGGTGCTCCTGGCCCCACTTTACATTTGAGGAAACTGAGGTTGCAGGGGAGGGAGTGAGAAGTGCCAGTCTGAGCACTGAGAGGAAGGTGTCAGACTTGAGAGCCCGGTGTGCTGGAGTGGGAGTACGGGAGCTGGCCCTTTCAGCCCCTGGCCTCCGTGGGGCCATCCCTCTCCGTGGCGCACCAGAGCTGCTGTCCTGTATGGAACATCCTCTGGGAAGCTGTAGCACCCTGGTGAGAGACGTGTGGGCTTGACTCTTCTGCACTGCTCCACTCAGCCCACGCCAGGCAGCATGTTGGGGCAGAAAGCAAGAGGGGTACACCTAGGCCTTGGGGGGGGGGTGCTGGGAGATGGCTGTGGGAGAGCCCTGCCCCGGGGCCAGACGCATGGTCCCAGTGAATGCCCTAAACAGCCCTCTGTGGTTACGCACCCATTTTCAGAGGCGGAAAATGTAGGCTCGGAGAAGTTGAGTCATGGAGGAACTCCCTGTTTACCTCAGGGAAGGACCTCCTGAAACCACGGCCACAGTGCTCCAGACTGTTCCCCCTCCCTGCCCCAATGGGAATCTCTCTTCCCCCCTCCCCCAGGACCCTCAGTACTGTGGACTCCCTGCTTCCATTTGGGGTGAGACCCCTTCACCAGCCTCACCAGGGCCTTCCCAATCCGCCAGAGCCCACCCTTGGACCCAGCAGGGTGTCAGCTTCAGGGGTCCCAAGGTGCGGCCTTCCAGCCCCTTTGCCTCGGCCGTTCCTCCAGGCCTCTCCTGGCTGCACAGCCCCTTCTCTGGTGCTTTTGAGCCTGGTGGCTGCCCAGGGTGGAGAACTTGTCTCTGGCCTCCATACAGTTTGGCCTTGCTTCCCAGTGCCAGGGCCTGGGAACACAGGCAAAGGTTGTAGGTTTTCCTCTCTTCCTGGGGCACCTGCCCTAATCACCCGGAGACCACATGGCCTGGAGGGGGTGTGTCAGGAGTCCACATCTCGTGGCTCTGGGACATGGGTAGAGCCGCCTCAGTTTCCCAGGTGTGAGACCGGTGGGCTGGCCTGGCCAATCTGTGGCTCCTTTCAATCCCCTCCCTCTAGGAGCACATGTTATGGCAGGAAGGAGGGTGCCAGTGGTGGCCATCTGTCTCCCCCACGTGTCCCCTCAGTGGGGTTATCATCTGCATGCCCTTGAAATGTTCTCTTCACCTCTCTATCGGATTCATTAGCACAGAAATCCCCATGCAAACCGGCTTCAACAAGTGTGCATTAAGAAAAGAGAAGGTATTGGTTCACATAACTTCTATGGTCATGTAGGCTTCAGGTATGGGTGTATCCAGCAACCCACAACATCTGGCATCAGGCTCCGATTCCACTCCTTGTCACTCCCTTTGCCCTTCTTCCTGTAGAAATGGCCCCCACAGTCTCATGCCTCATTGCCTTACACCCGTGGCCTAGAGGAAGATAGGGTATGTCTCCCCTTACTCCCAGCAAAAGTCCTGAGGTTCATGCTGATTAGACTAGCTTAGGTCTCAGGCAGACCCACAAATCAATCACCAAGACCAGAAAGATGGAATGTTCTGATCAGATTGGTTTAGCTTGGCTCAAAAGTGGGTGGAGTCCATTTCCCCAGACTCACTTGGGCAATTGGGAAGAAAAAAGTAAGTCATTATAGTTGGTGCTGGAGTTGATAGGTGTATGTCCAAGAGACTTGAATCTCTGGGCTGTCCATGTGCCACCTGGGCCCTGAGCCTCAGCGGAGTTGCTGCACCTACTCTCCAGTTCATTGGACTCATCCAGGAAAACTAACAAGGAGGTGAGGATTGACAACCACCATACCAAGGAACCAAGAGAGTCTACAGCTGCAAGCAAGAGAGTCCCATCCATCAGCCATATGGGATCTAAGTCCCCTCTCAATTAGAGGTGGAGTGGGCCTCACCACCCAGAATCCTCAGGATTGGGGAATAAAATATGGACTAGAGTAGACTTACTGGTATTCTACTATAGACTTATTGTGATTCTAGCAATGGAAGAAGTTATATCATGGATGTGGAGACAGTGGCCACTGGAGGTGCTGAAGTCAGGGAGAGGGAAAAAGAGGTGTAATATGGGGACATTTTCAGGACTTGGAATTGACCTGGATGACATTGAGGTGACAGATACAGGCCATTATATATTCTGCCATAGCCTACAGAATTGAGTGAGAGAGAGTGTAAACTACAATGTAAACTATAATCCATGCTTAGTGGCAATGCTCCAGACTGTGTTCATCAGTTGCAATAAAGGTACCACACTAATGAAAGAAGTTGTTAATGTGGGGAAAAGTGGGAGGTGTGGGGAGTGGGGCATATGGGAATCTCTTATATTTTTTTGTGTAACATTTATGTAATCTAAGTATCTTTTAAAAATAAATAAAAAATATATTTTTAAAAAGTAAATCATGGATGCAGAGAAAGAAACATTCACTACGTTGTGTTTTTGGATGTCACTTACTCTGCCTTTATCACCATTTCTTCATTCACAAAATGAGTAGATTTGTCTAAAATCCCTTTCAGCACCAACATTCTGGAATGAATCATCTTCATCTCCCACATTGTCACCACCAAGCCCAGACTAAGGGCCGGAGCTTTCCTTGTGCTCTCCACCAAGAAGGGTTTTTCTGAGCAAGATCAGAACCCAGATGGATAAGCAAACACTGATTACATTACTGTGTGTGTGAGGCAACGTGCTCCCACTGTGAAAAACACCGAGGGGCAAAAGAAGCCTTCCTTGCCCACACGGACCCGACAGTTACATCAATGACATGCAACAGGCATTTATTGAGCACCTATTGTGTACGATGAGAGTTAAACACAAAACTGACACCTTAGAGGTGTGAGCTTTCCAGGGACAAAGTCCATTGCTCCTCACCATAATCCTGTGAGGTGGACAGATGTGCTCTGAAAAACCATCACAGAGACGCCTGTCAAAATGAAAGAGTGGTGTTGGTAGGTACAGCAAGGAAAGTTCTAGGCATTGTGGGCAAGGGCAACGTCTTAGGATGAAGTGACTATGGAGGTGGAGGCACTTGAGTGTGCTTTGAAAGCAGAGCCAGATACTTAAATTGTGGGGCCCACGGCAAGATGAAAATGCTTGACCCCTGCTTAAAAAGCCGACAAAGGGCTCACTAAAGGAACTCAAAGATAAATACTTCTCCTTTCTTCTGTGGCCTCTCTCAACTTGTCAAGATGGTTTGGGTTTGCAAGCTTTTAAAATGTCTGTTTTTTATTTTTCTTTTAATTTTTTACTTTTTGTTTACAAGTTAATGTCATCCTATGTAAAAAAAATTTACAATTTTAAATTATTAGTATGGATTTTATGTGGTGCAACACCAGTTTTAAATGCAAATACAAGAGTATTTAACCCATAAACAGAATCACCAAAATCAGGCCATTTGTATTTCACAGCGTACATATGCATATGTATTTCGTTCTTAGCAGAACAGTGGAAATGTCTCACAAAACTCACACGGCTGTCTCTACTTCACGTCTTCCCATGTGCATGTTCTACCCACACTCTACCTTCAGCTTTCCGATGAGTAAGGAAGCGCCGAGAGGAGAAGGAGCCATGGAGCGCCTTCTGCATCATCTGCAGCGTAAGCGTTTGACCAATACAAGCAACTAACCTAAGTAAGGGTATAATAGTGCCCCTTGGTCATTTGGGTTTCTTAGAATGCCGTTGCCTTCTTTCTGCATTAGAAGAAAATTCTAGTTCCAGAGAAGAGTGTGGGCTCTCGGGGCTGCCTGCACCCTGCCCGCTCAGTTGTACACTCACCGTGTGCACACTCCAAGTTCACTGAATGCCCAGGCAGCGTGGGCCCACAGGAATTCTGCACCCATGGGCGTCATTAGAGGTGGAGGCTTCTGGGACAGCAAGGAAAGCGAGGATATGCACAGGCTCTGCTGCCTATCTGACTCGCCTTACAAACACAAGTCCAAAGAGAAAATGGTTAAGAATTTCCAGGTGGCCACAGCCAAACGCAGGGCCCTGGGGGATGAATGAAGCCAGCCCTGTTGGAAGGGTGCGGAGGATGTGCAGGCAGAGAGATGGAGAGTGGGTGCCCTGGAAGAAGGAGCCTCTTGAGCAAAGAGGCAAAGGTAGGCAGGTCTGGGAATAGCTAGAAGCAGGGAAGAGCGGGACCTGGCTAGGGGTGAGTTTTCATGCCAGTTGGTAAGCAGAGGTTAGCCCAGCAGGCCAGGCCAGGAGAGGTACTAGGTCTTGAAAAAAATAGTCCGTGCTCTGACCACAAACGCTGCTCCCCACAAGCCCTTCTGGTCTCGCCTGGGTCCGCTCCTCCCAGAGCTCCCTGCTCTCTCCTCTCTCAGGCTTTGTGCAGTTGGGTGTGCTGAAGCGTTCAGTGGCGGCTAACCCCACTAGACCCCGAGCTCCTCAAGAACAGGGCAGACTACACTGTCTTCCAGAGTCTCCCTTTGTGCACGGCACGAGCACTTAATAAAACAAGAAATGTGGAAGGAAGACAAAAGATCTCATTCCTCAGGAGTTACATTTGATTAGTGTTTAGTTCAAGTCTCTGATTCCTTAAAATATTAAAATGTCATCTTTAAAACGGTTTCTAGTCTTGCAGTTTTCCATTAATTCTGAGTGGCTTTCCCTTAGGTAGAACAAAAGGGAGCCTTACCCAGCCAGAAGACTGATCATGGCACAGTGGATGGATGTGCGTCCCTTTGAAAGCTTCAGGAGAGCCGCAGATGTGCAGCACTCGCTTGGCGGTGGCCGTGATGAGATCTGGGAGGACACAGGAAGCAAGCAGAAGGGTTATAAAGCTGAAGATAAACCGAAAAGATAAACTTTGAGGCCCAGAGAAGAACTGTGGGCCTCAACGCCCTTTCCAGCTCCATGATATCTGATTATCTGTTAGACGGCAGCTCCGGGGAAATGTTTGGCTCAAATTGTCCCTCTATACCTTTGAGAAGAGAAGAAAGAAATGTTTATGGGCCGGTCCGTGAATGAGTCCCATGGTTAGAGAGAGAGCAAGAAGGGACAACCTTTATCAGATTAGACCTTGGCTCAAGACGACAGCAATTGGCTGAAGATGTAAATCTTCCCTGATTTGGTTTTCAGAGTTACGGTGCAGAATAAACATTTAGATTCCTGGCGGATTTCCCCCCAGTTTCCCTCCAGATGTTTGGCGTGGTATAGATACCACACAGTAAATGTTATGTGTTTAAAAGTCCAATAAATTAGGCAAGCGGGTGTGGGAGGGTGGGCCATTTTGCAGGGGGCACACAGCTGCCACCAGAAGGTTCTTGCACCTTCAGCCTGGGCGATGGGGGGTGGAGGGGTGCTCGGCACTCGGAAAAAGCGAGGTGCTTTAGGCAGCTCTGGGTAGCGAGGAATGTACCAGCGGGGCCGACACCCACCCCAGCTGTCAGAATTCACACTGCCGGAAATGCAGGAGCTAGCTGAGAGGGGGCGAGCACGGCTGCCTACGTGGGAATGAGCAGTCAACGGCGACGGCCCGAGGCTGGGCTCGGGCGGGATGCAGGGCCCACGCTGGAATCCACTTGTCAGTCCCCGTCTCCAGATGTCCGCTGGCTGGTGGTGATGGGGGTGGGGGTGGACCCAGCTGTTGGGATGGGGAAATGACAAGCGGTGGTTACATCAAGGTCCAAGCCCATGATGGGAACTGACTCATGCCGCCCACTACACGCACTTTTCTGCCTTATGGCCTTGGGGCCAAACGGATTTGCATGGTGATCATTTACAAGGCTGGAGCCCCGCAGAGGTGGAAAGAGTTGCTTTTTTTGGTGGTTTTGACTCCGGGATTAAGTTCTCTTGAGGAGGGGCAGGAGAAAAACAGGCTGGGAGATGAAAGGAAACAAAGGGCATCCCCCTCTGCTGCTCCCCTCTGAGTACACATTGGGTGGAGCCCAAGGCAGTCTTGCTCAGGAGGCCCAGCGCTGCTGGGGAGGCAGGAGCTACTAAAAATGACATTCCCTGGTTAAAGGAGGCACTTAAAGGCAGCCTGGTCTGGGGGTGGCTGTTTCCTGGGGTCATTGGCTGCCTTTGATATCCCAGAGGTAGAGTTTTTTCAGGCTACCACCTTTGAGACAGGAGCCGGGTCGCCTAGGAGCTGTCACTCTTTACGACTGGCCTGGCCCAGCCCCGAGATAAGGGGTCCCCAGATCGGGGCCACTTCCTCATCCACCAGGGCCTGCTGCCAAGCATAAATGTGTCAAACGCCTACAGGGCAGAGCTGGCCTGGAGAAGTGCTGCGGCATTCAGCCTGCCAGCCCGGAAGCAGAACCTGCTGCTTTGTGAGTAGGGAAACTGAGGCCGGGAGTCATCAGGATTCCTTTAAGAGCCACTGAGATATGGGGGCCAAGAGTATGGGCTTTTAGCTAGAAGAACCTGGGACCCAAACTGACATGCCCCCACTCACCGGCCATGTGGCAGGTAGGGGATGCTTCAAAATCTATTTCCCAGTCTGCAAAGCAGGGTGATGATAAATTAGGGTTTATGGGTAACAAGGTCATGTCCTGAGCAATCCATTGCTGCCGTAGCCTGTTGGCTGCTGAAGAGTTGCTCTCTGGGGTAGCCAGGCTTTGCAGTCCAAGCTCTGTCCTCTGTCACCCTGTAGGCTTAAGGGCACTGGGGATTTGGAACCCAAGAAGGAGAATTAAACTATAGCATCCCCAAGAGAGATGTGCTTTGGTGTGCCAGGTGAAAGAGACAGGTGTGGCCCAGCTCTGGGTGGCTGAGAAGGGAGGAGGAGAGTTCCAGGGCGAGGTACAGGACCTGGTCTCACAAATGCGAAATGCCCAGGTGTTCCAAAATGTGTGGCACCTGGGAGATCCCCCACGGCCCAGATGAGGGTCCCCTGGCTGGTTCGGAGGAATTGTACCCTCCAGGAGGAGACACCTCCATGTCTCGGGCTATGCCGTGCCTGGGCAGGAAGCTGGACTGGGAAACCCCCCAAGAGGAGCCTGGAGGATAGGATAGCACTACTGACTGTAGCTTCTGGGGCGGACCTCCAAAATACCCTCAATCTACTTAAAGAATTTGAGGGGGAAGGGAGGGCCAAAAAATGGCTGGTTTTCAAATTTTGCACAATTTTGTGGCGGGGGTATGTGTCTTTTTTTTTTTCAAACATCTTTTTTTTTTTTTTTAAGATTTATTTATTTATTTCTCCTCCCCTCGCTCGCTGTCTGCTCTCTGTGTGTTCTTCTGTGTCTGCTTGTCCTCTCTTTAGGCGGGAACCGATCCTGGGACGGATCCTCGGACCTTCCAGAGTGGAGAGAGGCTGCTGAATCTCTTGCACCACCTCAGCTCCCTGATTTGCTGCATCTCTCATTGTCTCTTTTCTGTGTCTCTTTTTGTTGCATCATCTTGCTGCACCAGCTCTCCGTGCAGGCCAGCTCTCTGCGTGGTCCAGCACTCCGCATGGGCCAGGCTCCGCTCGAGCCAGCTTGCTTTTCACCAGGAGACCCTGGGAATAGAACCCTGGGCCTCCTATATGGTAGACGGGAGCCCAATCACTTGGGCCACATCCCCTTCCCATGGGTGTGTGTCTTGAAAGAGATTTAATTGGATTTAGAGAAATGAATGTGATAAGCCCTGCTATTTGCACCACATAAAATGGTGAGCACCGAGTCCAGGACATGCTCACCTGCCAGAGAGCGTTAAACAAAGGGCCCTGCTGTGAGCTGACCTAAGGCCATTTTGTCAGGCACAACTCTTAGGTTGTTCTTGGTAGATGGCAGTAGCCCCTGGAAAAGTCTGGGGTCCATGAAGGTTACCTACTCCACGTCTCAGTCCACAGCTACCACAGAGACAATTAGAAGACAACCATTCATTCATTCATTCATTCAGGAGGAGCCCCAAAGGGGCTGCACCAGCCAGAATGCCCTGTGGAATCTCTGCTCTCTGCTCTCTGGTGGGAGAGGGGCTCCCACCATCTCCTCACCTGGGTTTGCGGGAACCCCACACAACACTCCCCGGCAGGATTCTGTCCCCCGTGCAGACTTTGGGGTCAGCATCTCCCAGCTGATAGCTGGCTACCCCTAGGGCTGCTGGGGGAATGAGCCTCAAGTAACGCTCCCAGGCCTCCCTGGCATCTTAGCCCTGGTGGGAGTGTCTCTAAATAACGGCAGGATATCTTGACCAGTGAACGCTTATTTCCCGCATGTCGCCCTGCTGGTTAGGGAGCCACTCTTTCCACCATTTCCGGCCCTCTCTAGGCTTGTTGGCAAAGTGAGGGGTACAGAGCGAAACAGCCCTAGAGCGGGAGCTTCCCGCCCGGACTGGACATTGTGAGCAGCAGCCTCAAGCACCCGTGCCTCATCTAGGAGGCAGCCCCGAAAGTCACAGCAGAGCAGGGCCTAGGGAAGACTGGGGCAGAATCAGGACCAGACCTCAGGGGCCTGAATCGGTGCCTTGATTGAAATGGAAAATAAATGGCTAGTCTCCTTTATTTTCTGGCATCATCATCATGGTCCCCAATTAGATGATGAATTTCTTGAGATCAGGGCCAAAATTTTATCTGCATTGTTATCCTCAGCCTCATAAAGCTAGATTCATCGTATTTGTACTTTCTTTAAATATTCATTAAGTGGCTTTGGGGAAAGAAGAAAATATGGTTGAGAAGGCATTTCGGGAAAAGTGGGCCCTAAGGGCCCATTGACCGTATCTGGTTTTTATTCTGGGGAGCCAGAAAGCCATCAAAAACTTTTGATTAAAGAGATGCTCAGTAAGAACATTTAATTGACTGATCACCTATCCAGGGCTCCCAGGAGCTCGCCCTTCCCACACACAAAGCCAGCCTCGCGCTGGCCTTTCTTCAGCTCAGCAATTTCTTAAGAACAGGAACTACCAAGTCTGCCAGGCACTGAGCTAGGTGTCTCGATCCCCAAGCCACCTGAATGCAACAGTCCTCTTCCCGTTTTCTAGGAGAGAAGGCCAAAGACAGAACGGTGAGGGACTTGCTCAGAACCCCCGAACAGGGAGGGTGGGGAGTTTCTGCCTGGCACAAAGCTTCTCCCTTCCTCTCTATCCTTCTACCTGCCCCCCAAGCCAGGGAAGATGCTCTGGAGGCATATGGCATGAAAGAAATGCAAGGCAGCTCAGTTCCAGCTCCTTCTTGGGAACAGCAGAACAGAAAGCAGAATGCTTTCAAGCAATAAAACCCACTATCTGCACAGAAGCCCATCTGTGCGATGAAGAATTCCACAGGGGTTACTTGGGTCCTAGAGACAGGGAGCCATTGGGTGAGTAGCTGAGCTCAAACCTGGGCTGAGCGTAAGTCACGTCAGACAATGACATTCTCCACTCCTGGAAGTCCCGCTGGTGGGGATTGCTGCCATTTCTTTCTGTGGCAAGACAACAGTGCCTGGTTAGGATGCCGTGGCCTTCTATAAAATAAATCTGAGTATTGGATTAAGTTTGCCATATTTCACAAATTAAAAAGGTGCATTTCAGTTGAGATTTAAAAACAAAAAAACAAAAAAACACACTTTCTTGCCCACACTCTCCTTCAATCCAGAGATCCTAAAAGTATTTGATGGGGAGACTTTGATTATTTATCCCAAGTGTGGGACCAACCCTGGGGCAAACAATTGGAGGATCTTATTTATTCTTTAGTACCCACCATGTGGTGGGGGGAAGGAAGGTGCGATGGGGGGATTTTGTGGCTCAAGCTTGTCTTAGACCCTGGGGAGCCTACACATGGCAAGGGGACCAGCAAAGCCCTGGGACAGACAAACTTGGAATCTGATCCCAGCCCTGCTGCTTCCTAACTACATGGACTTGGGCAAGTTACTCAACTTCTCTGAGAATCAATTAGGGAAATTAATCAAGTTCTTGGGAGATTAATGGCTGCAAAAAGCACCTGCATGCAAAAAGCCCCTGGCACTCTGTGGCTGCTCAGGACATGCCAGCTAAGAGCTGGAAGTCGACACTGCTCTGCTCTTGAGGAGTTTCCAGTCCCCAGCTGCAGAGACAAGATGTGCAGGGGTTCGCTCTTAAGGGGCAGGATGGAGTAGGGGAGAGAACATGGGCTTTGGGGTCACTGGGACCCAAGCCAGGCTCTGCTAACCACTGGTGGTTTGCCTTGGACAATTCAAAAACTCTCTGTGCCTCTGTTTTCTTATCTGAGAAATGGGCTTATCCGACTTCAAGCCTGGCAAGGTGAATTAGAGGTAGGTGAGCTCATGCCAGAGGAGAGCCGGCTGTGTATTTAAACTTCCTTTCACAGAGACCTGGATGGGCTCCAGCCTGGAGACAGCTAGCAAGGGCTCCTGTTGGAAAACCTACCAGGGCAGCAAGCACCGCCTGCTTGCTGAATAAACTGATCTCATGCATACGTGTCTGAAGTTTTCAAATATATGCAGATGCTGTTGTAATAAGTAGAATATGAATTCTTTCTAAGGCACTCCTGAATTGATTTTCGCTCAGCTAGTGGATGCCAAGAGAGTGAAAAACCAAAATTATTTTAGTACGCAATAGGGGTCTTCATATTTGCAGTAAAAAATGTCAGAAATCACTGGTCCCCAGACCACCATAGGGTCAATGCTGGATTTCAAGGCCAGCTATGGCTCAGAGGGAGGCTGGGGAGGTAGCCCCTTGGCTATCCCAGCCCACTGGCTCACTAGCCCTCTTCTTTCCTTCCTGGGCTCCCTGCTGGCGGTGGTGGTGGGGGGGTATGGGATCACCCACCCCACAAGCAAGGGGCTCTGGACTTCTATCTGGGAATCCTAGTCTGTGTCCTTGCTGATCTGGTCTGCATGGCAACCTTCTTCTCTGGGCCCATTTTATAGGTGAAGAAACTGAGGCACAAGCTGGGTAGATAACTTGTCCAAGGCAGCCGAACCAGGATGCAAATCCAGGAAGTCTGGCTCCTGTGCCAGGCTCAGGAGACCCATAAGCTGTCTCAGCAAAGGCAGGTCCCGAGGCTAAGCAGGGAGCATGGATATGAGGTGGCATGGAAGGGTCTTTCCTTCACACTCACCCCTGGGAACTCCACAGGACCTGCAGGCTCAAAGCACCTCTAAGGCAGTGCTCTGCAGTTTGTGGAAAGCTGAAGTTCTTCTTCCCCTTTTTTATCCTTCCGGTCAGTAAAGCTGGAAAGAGTTACGTGCTCCCTGTACAAATGTTAGCCAAAGACTCAAAGGTCTACACCCCTTAGCCACCTCTGTCAAAGCTGCTGGAAAGTTTCACTTTACAACAGCCAAACTGCAGAAGACAGCGACTTACAGTGCAAGGACTCCTATCAGCAGGAGCCCTGCAAGACATCTCATCAGGGATGTAGGCAGAAGGGATCCCTCTGTTCAAAGACAACCCCACAGGGGGGCATCCTGAGGGTTCAGGCCACAGCTTGGGAGGGAGATGGAGGCAGGCCAAGCTATTGCCAGACTCAGGGAGAGCTTTTTCTGGAAAAGACCCTCATGGCCTGGAAGTTCAGTGAGGATCTCAGGAAGGGGCAACGGGGAGGAAAGGGCAGGGGAAGTGTCATGGGCCCAGACATGGGGGCAGGAAGGTGAGGGTGTCGGTAAGCATTGCTCGTGGGCTGCCTCGGGTTCACCCATCGGTGGATGTTGGGGTCTGGTGACCCCGGCCAGCAGGGAGCTCCCAGTCCAGCGGGGAGACAGGTGAGTCCAGGGGTTCCTAAACTTACGTGCATCAGCCTCCCCTGGTGGGCAGATGGCCGGGCTTCACCTGCTGCACTTATGATTCAGCAGGTCTGGGGTGGGGCCCGAGAATCTGCATTCCAGCAGGATCCCAGTGGTGCTGATACTGCTGGTGGGGGAGGGGCCACTCTTTGAGAACTGCCAAGTTAGAAATCGCAGAGAACCACTGTACCAGGCAAAGTAGAAATGAGACCAAAGATGATGTCATGAATGGGGAGAGCATTTGGAGGGCCAAGAACAGAGGAAGAGCTTCCAGCGGAGAGAGTTACAGAAGCAAGGGAGTGGAGGGCAGGTGGGGGGTGGGGGCTCAGAGCCCAGGGGGGCCAGTGGGAGGTGAGTGTGCAAGGCTGGGGACCAGCTTACAACAACTTGTACTCAGCCGGGACAGGGCTTTTCTCCTGGGGACCATGGGAGCCTCTGAGGATTTCTCATCTGAGAAAGGTTGGGCCAAGATGCTAGATTGGAGGAGGAGATCAAAACAGCACTTTCCAGTTTACAGAGCATTTTCCCAAGAAATTACCTCCCTTCATGTACCCAGCAACCTCTGAGTTCTGTTTCTGCGTGATTCGCCATCTTCGGCCCCCTCCCTGCCTTTTACAGAAAAGGAAACTGAGGCTGGGGTGATGGTGGAATGACTCATACCCGCTGATGGCAGAGGCATGAGAAGTTGGCCGAGAACCCCAGCCTTCCCCCTACAGTTAATTCCGTGATCCCACTGCCTTCTCTCAGGCCCAAGCCGACCAAACACCTTCCCGTGTTTCCGTTGAGTAAATGCCCTCTTCTTTTCCATACTCTTAATAATGGCAGGAAGTCAATCTGACCACATAACGTGAGAAACGCAGTGGTTCAGGTCAGGACATCCTGTTGATTAGCGTCCCTTGGGAAGGTTGACTTTCCTTCCCAAGAGTGGTCTGATCCCACTGGGGCCCTGACCTTTTACACAATTGGCTTTCTCAGGCAAAAACTGGCCAGTAAGCTGGGCCCTCGGCCAAAGCATGGCCTTCGTCCTGAGGTAGCCAAGGGTCCCTTCAACGCCATGCCCACCGGGAAGGACGAAGCAAAAGAGGGGACCCCAGGAGGCAATGCTGCCTGCTGCCTGTGGGCCATGAAGGTGGCGCCACCCAGGACTGTGGAAGGAGGAAGTCTCCTCAAACAAGCTCGCTCACGCTCTGCAGCCTGGAACAGGTGAGTCACCCTCTCTGGGCTTCCGTTTCCTTGCTGATGAAGTGAAGATAACGATATCAACTTCTGAGAATTAAACTCATGAACTGGCACATGTAGGTATTGGGAAAGCCTGCAGGATGGGCCCTGCTCTCCTCTGCGGGGATGAGTGGAGCAACCTCAGGGGTAGACCTACTGGAGGTCATTGATTTATTGGCCCATTGGATCCATTCACTGGTGTACTTTTACATCGAATGGCCTTGTTTTGTAGCAGATACAATAATCATTCTTTTTCACACATAAATTGCCTCACTTCTTCCATGGAACAGCTCTGCGAGTTAGGTTGTAGCATTGTGGATTCATTCAATTACCCAATCATTCAACAAAGAGTCGTAGGGCATCCTGGAGGTACAGGCATGGGTAGATTTGGACATACAGCCTTCTAGGAATCCACAGTCCAGGGAAGCAGACTCTGATAAGCAAATCTTATGATACATGAGTTCATTGCCATCACCATGAGTGCTTCAAGGGAGAAGGGCTGGGTGCTGTGAGC
This sequence comes from Tolypeutes matacus, assembly GCA_026826555.1. Classification (NCBI taxonomy): domain Eukaryota; kingdom Metazoa; phylum Chordata; class Mammalia; order Cingulata; family Chlamyphoridae; genus Tolypeutes; species Tolypeutes matacus. Next base: position 805,779 of record JAKSZT010053840.1, read on the forward strand.
ACCTTTAACAGGGAGACCTGGTTGAGTCTGGAGGCCATAAATGTCTTCCTTGAGGCGGTGACATGGGAGCTGGGCGCTGGTAGGGGCCCTCTCTCCGGCTTTCCGCAGTCTTCACCCAGCCCACTTGTCCACCTCAGGGCTGACATTGTCCTCCTGGCCCCTCTTGGTGCCGAGTTTGCAGCTCCTGCTGCATCATCCCATTCCAGCTGTCCTTTCTTTCATGATGCCATGCCTCACCTAGGATCTGGGTTGTGTCCATCATGTCCAACCTTGAAGGCAGGTGTCTCCTTCCCAGGTGTCATCTGTACCTTCCAGATCACCTGGTCCAATGCATGGCCAAGTTGGAGAATCTCTGCTGCAGACAGCTCCACCTCTCTTCTCTCACCAATGCAATCCCATCCCTCACTCACCATCACATGGTAGGTCCTGGTAAGGGGGCTACTGGGGTGAGAAGACGTGGGCCCCACCCTCCAGGAGCTCATGCCATGTGGGGAGGCAGTGTCATAGAACCATATGTTGCACAATGAAGTGTTGCAGAGGGTGCTACAGGAGCACAGGGGTGGGTGCCTAACTCAGCCGGGGGGTCAGAGAAGTCTCCTGGAGGAGGTGAGGCAAGAGGGGGCACTGAAAGAACAAGAGGACAGGAGGGGTGAGATGTCAGTCAAAGAGAGAAGGGAATGCCAAGGCTCAGATACAGCCAGGCCCAGTCTAGGAACAGAAGGGATTTGGCTGGAGAGTGGGGAGTGAGAGGCACTCAACCCAGCTGGGGCATTCAGGAAATCTTCCTGGAAGAGGAGGTACATGAAGAGATCAATAGGAGCTGCCCTGGCGGGGAAGGAGAAAAGGACAGCATAAGCACTGAGGAAGGCAACTGTTTTAGTTAACAACGCTATATAATAAATCACCTTGAAACACAGTGGCTTCAAACGACAATTATTCATTATTGTATGATCTCTGTGGGTCAGGAATTTGGGAGTGACTTGGCTGGGTGGTTCTGGCTTGGGGTCAATCATGAGATGACAGTAGATGTCACCCGGGCTTAACTGGGGCTGGACAACCTGCTTCCATGCACCTGGAAAATTGGTGTTGGCTGGCTGCAGTTCCCCTCGGCCTCTCCACGGGGCCGCTTGGGCGTCCTCGCTGGATGGCAGTGGCTTCTGCCAGAAAGACCAAGGTGAACCTGAAATGTCTTCTGTGACTAGCCTTGTAAGTCACACGCCTCTGCAGCATTCTCAGCCGTAGGTCAGCCCTGTTTTGATGCGACAGGGGACCGGGTTGATGAAGCCAAGGGCATGGAATTTAAAGGGGTGCCAAAAAAATCAGTCATGAAAAAGAAAGCTAGGGCATAATCCAGGGCCTGCATAACATTGTGAACCCAGAGGTGGATGAGAACTGTGGTTAACAGTACAAATACAAGAATGTCCTTCTCTGAGCTAGAACAAATGTACATCACTATTGCAGGGTGGTAAGAATGTGGAGATACACAGGAAAAATACAAATAGTGTAACCTATGGACTGCAGTTAACAGCAAAACTGTAATATTCTTGCATCATTTCAAAAAAGTATGGTGTTAATAATAGGGGGGTATGGAAAAAATATACCAAATGTACGCTATAAACCAGAGTTAGTTGTAATAGTCTGATAGTCTGATGATGTTATTTCATAATCTGTAACAAATGTTCCACCACAATGTGGTGTGTTGGTGGAGGGATGTTGTATGGAAATCAACACATGTGCATGATTGTTTTGAAAGTTCATGACTTCTTTAATTAAAAAAAAAAAAATATATATATATATATATATATATGAAATCAGTCATGAAGAAAAAGAACATTTGAAGGCAATATTATTTTAAAATCAATATTAAAAAGATCCATGATGAGCAAAATAGCAAATTTTAAATTGAAGGCAGGGTCCATGAGGCAAGTGAGGTGAGCCGTGCGAGCTCAGGTTGGATCCTGCACGGGGCTGTAAATTTCAGAGGCAAAGGACTTTGCAGGCCATTTGACGCACAGGCTTCTCACTCCCTAGGCTCCTGGTTCAGGAACTTGCCAGTCTCAGTAGCAGGTATGCAGCCCTAGACCAAAGGCCAGGGAGGTGGGTGCTGGGGAGAACTATTTTTCCATTGAGAGCCACTGAACCAGAGGTGGGGGGAAAATCATTCACATCACAAATATAAATAGCAACCTAATTTCCAGGGACTTGGGATTGGGCTTTAGGGTTACTATAATGGAGGGTTTGCTACATCATTAGAATTGGAAGGAAGACAAATATTTTAAAATTCACATTTCATGCATCTGCTTATTACAGCAATAACAAGAAGCATACAGTGCTTTTGAATAAAAGCAAAAAAAAAGTCTACTTTCATTCTGTGTTATGATCTGACAGGGAGGGCAACAGGGAGTGCATGAGTGGAAAAGGTGAGGGTTAGGGGTGAAGGGGGTCAAGGGAGAGGCAGGCACAATCACAACGACACAGAGAGCAAGACTGCGAAGACAGCAGCAAAGGCTTTGAGAGACAGGGGTGGCCTGGGAGTTTGCTGCTACAAATTGCCAAAGCCCTGTTGTGTTTTTGCAACAAATGGTAAGAATGGGGACTTCCCATTTTGTCATTGTCCTTGGGGTGGATGACACAATAAAATTTGGTCTTAGGTTCCCCATTCTTGCTCAAGCCACTGGCTCAGAATCTCTCAAGCGTACTTATCAAGAAAATGTTAGCATTGTGGCAAGTTGAGGGGCGGGGGTGGATTTACATGAATTTCAAGTTCAGGGATGGCACATAGGTTTTCTTTCTCATGCCATGCCTCTGCTGGTCATTATCTGAAGCACTGTTGAAGTGCTCAGGCTTGGAGAACCCTAATGCATGATCTAGCCACTGCCTCCCTCTCCAGCTGTCCCTCCTCCCAACTCCCTTCTCCATGGGCTTTCTTTCAGCTCCCTCTGGCCTCAGGGCCTTTGCAGTGGCTGCTTCCTCTGCAGGGAGCATATAACCTCTTTGCCTTACCTCCTGCTTATCTTGCTGATAGTATCACTTTCTCAGGGAAGCCTTTCTTCACCTCCTGACCCAGTCAGATCCCTCTCTCCTGCCCTCTTCCGAGCATTTCTTACAGTTTGTAACCGTGCATTGATTTGTGAGATGGGTGGGTAGATGCCTGTCTCCTGCCAGCAGAATGGAAGCCCCATAGAGGCAGGAATGACACCTGTTTTGTTTACTCTAATGTGCTCAGGGTCTAGCGTTGTATCTAAAACTTATTAGATTCTCAATAAATATTTGTTGAATGAATGAATGAATAATCAACTTCAGTCCTTGGGACCCCTCGATGCCAGGGTTTCTCCCAATCTTCTTCTTTTCTAGTTCATTCCTTTCAGACTTTTCCTTCTGCCCATTCTTTCTCTACTAACTGTCATCCTATGCAGCAAAGGAGGATGCATAAGTATTGATTGTGCTGATTAAATGTCGTGCTTTGTTCTGTGAAACAAATTCGGTTGATTTTCTTATTTGCATATCCTTCAACTTACGTTGCCAGAAATTTAAAAAGTCAAATATAATGAGCCGTCTTTGCCGGATGGGTGCCTGGCACAGCCTGAAGGCAGCACTGGACCGGCAGCCTTGGGCCTGGAAAAGGAAGCCAGCGGCCAGAAGTGATCCAGCCCCAGCCTGCAGGGAGGTGCAGTTCTTCCCTTGATGGCAGTGAATGCAGATCATCCCCCAGCTCTGCCCAGGGCTGGCGACTTCTCAACTTGTGGGTCTCAGCCAAACGTCACCTCCTCAGAGACCCCTCCCAGACTCCCTCATCTAAAGCGGTCCAAAGGCTAGGTGCCCAGCTCAGGAGGTGGGGTACGGACTTAGGAAGAGGCGGAACCCTGGGAACATGGTGGAATCATCTGCCTCCCACATTCTTGCCATAAGAGAGAATTAAATGGCTCTCTGGGTCAAACTGCTGTGTTAGCTAGCTCTTACTTGCAGCTGAAAGCACTCTAGCTGATACTTTTTTTTTTTTTTAACTACAGATACAGAGTTATTTTCTACCAAGTAGGCTGGCTCCTGGGAATGGAGTCTGAGACCAGGCCAAGGGAGCTGTGTCTTTTCCAGGATTTGTTGGTGAGAGTCTGGTATGCCCTGGTCAACCGCCCAAGGCGAGAACTCCCCTGAATCTCAAAAGCCAGGGGCGAAAGCTCGCCAATAACATCAAAGCCAGGTGGAGGTAGATAGTTGTCATGGCCTCCCATGCCCCAGGCAGCAGGCCCAGAGACCGTTGAAGTCTATTTGCTCCAAGGCAGACTGCTGTCCCTTTTCCACACCCGAGGCTAAGGCTCAGGCTCAGGGCTCTTTCTCACCAGCTCCTGGACTCAGGGCCTGTGTGGCCACCAGGAAGATGCCATGCTCAGGTTCCTCAAACAGCAGGGAGCAGCACTGGCAGCCTCTGGCCTCCAAAGCAGCTTCTGCAGGGACCCACTCCTCCATGTACTTCCTGGGCGGCCCCCAGCCCAGGACCGAGCATGGCAGGGTACTAGAGCCCCCTGCCCAACACGCAACCCATGTCAGGGGCCTCCTGGCTTCGAGCTGCCTATAGACTTTGTTGGATTCGCATGGCCCTCTGAGGCTCTCCCTGCTTGCTCCCTTTTGTCTTTCACAGGCATTACACCCATCCCATCCCTAACCCTCTTGTCCTGCTAACTCTGTCTCAGTGCGTACTTCCCCGAGGACCTGACCTGGCGCTGCTGGGGACAGTGGACGCAGGATTAAGAACTCTGACTTCCCCTAGGGCTAGCACAATCTGCAGACACTGGCCCCTCTGCGAGGCAAAGGCTGGAGGATTTGAGGACGAGACATGCAGATGGGCCCTCAGAAGAGATGGGTGGGCATGTAGCCAAGGCAGCCAGGCCCGGGGTCACCAGCTGCTTGGTGGCAGAGCCAAGGTCAGCACCCCAGGCCCTGAGTCCCCTGGACGGGTGCAGATCTCCTGTCCAGCCAAACTAACTGAGCGCTACATTCCCCAGGCACGGGGCGGGGGGGTGGGGGGGCAGGCTGCCAGGCTGAGAAGCCGAGGGTATAAAAACCCCGGATGAGTCCATTCCTCAGCTGCATTGGCAGGAAAGACGCTTTGAGGTCCTCCCCCAGGACCTCCTGGTGACAAAGGAGCACAGAGAGGCAGTAAGCAGGAGAGGAACAAGGGACAGCTGCTCCTCCTCCAAAATGGGCATGAAGTCCCTTCTTGCAGGGGAGTTGGAAGACAAAGAGCCAAGGCCCAGAGGCCCTGCAGGACCCTCCCCTGGCCTGTTCTGACCATGAGGCCCGAGGCGCCCTCAGAAGGGCTCCAGAAGCCGGTTCTATAGCCCCAGCCTTCCCTGGGGCGCATTTGTTTGCTGGCCCACAGAAGAGAAGGGAGGTTTAGCGGATTGCCAAGTCTCTGTGGCTCAACAGCGCAAAGCATGGACCGAGCCTCCTCCCCTCCCTCACTCCCTGTGGCTGCTGGATTCTGGGAGATCTGGATGATGGGATTCTGACCCAGGCTCACCAGGGTCTCTCCAAGGCTGGCGGGCAGCAGGCCAGGACGAGGGAAGCCTTCCATCCTGGCTCCCCTATGGCTGCGTGCCACCCAGCAGAGGCCTAGCTCGCCCCAAGATGGGGAGACTGTCTGCCCTGTCCCACTTCTGGGTAGCCTCAGGAGGTCCAAATGATCACCACCTTTGGGGCAAATTTTCTCAGTTGGGCATTTGCACCCAAGCCAGGCCCCTGCCACCCCACCCCCTTCAGAGATGTCCCCAGCAAGTCCGCAGGCTAGGTGAGAGTAGACCACGGGCACTGGGTGGGAGGCATTAAAATGCACAGTGGGTGTGTGGTGTGCATGGGTGTATTTCTAATCACTTATAGGCAGACAACATGGAGCAACACAAATCAAAGGCTTTGGAACTGGTTAGATGTGCTGCTACCACTTCGTGTTGTTACTCTCTGAGCCTTGGCCTCTTTTGTCTGTAAAATGGGGATAATAAATGCTCCTGTGGTTGCTGTAATGATTAGATGGAATAGTCCAGCAAGGCTCTTAGTCTGATGCCCAGTCAGGACTCAATAGACTCATTAATATTCATGAGGGACAGAGAGAGCAAGGGGCAGCCCTGTGGTGGGAACTGCCTGTTCCCCTAAAATGATTGAGCCCCCTCCGGTTCCTCCCAAACCCTGGCCTTATGATCACAGCTTCTCCCCTGGCATCATCGAAGAGTTTGTGTAAATAGACTCCATTGCACACACACCCTTGCACATCTGTGTATATAAGCTTATGTATTGGGGCACATGCCTGCATGCATACTGGAAATCACACTTATGTGCACAAGTCTCTTTGCAGCCTTGTGCTCTTATACCTTCAGACACGCACATGCACACACGTGTATGCATCCCTGCGCTCATGCTACACACAGAGTCCTTGGGCACATGTTCACATGCACTCACATACACATCCCTGCATGCATGTGGCATGCAGAGCCCTGTACACACATGCACATACATTGCACATACAGTCCTCAGACACATGGGCACACCCTGGCACACATGAGACACACATGGAGTTCTGCAGACATGCACATATACACATATGCACACATACTGGCGTGCATGCAACATACACAGAGTCCTCTAGCCATGAGCTTATACACATGCATGCACCTCCTTGCAGGCACACACACAGTCCAGTGCCCTCTGGTGCATGTGCAGGTAGAGGAGCAAGCCAACAAACCCCAGAGCTGGACCAGTGAGCACTTTCAGCTCAGATATTAGGGCCAAGGAAAGGAGGGGAGAGGAGACTGTTTGAGCTGCTGAAGGACTTCTTGGAGTAAAAATAGTCTGGCACCGGACTGCCAGGAGAGATGCCGAGGGGCACAGCAGCCCTGCTGCCCCATCCCATCTCTCCCGCCTCCGAATCAAGGTCCTCAGGGGAGCCCGGATGCCATATCAAGAGGCCCACAGTGAAAGGGCAGGAGCCTCCCTGCAGCTGGCTCTGGGGCTCAAGGTGAGGGCAGGGTGGCCAGAGAGCTTGGCTGGTGGAGGGAGCCCAGCATCCCTGCCCTGTCACTACCCATTTAGCCCACGAGCCCTCGGGGACCAGCAGGGCATGGGCTAGACACCAGCTCAGTGACCCACAGTGCCTCGTTAGGCTCAGCTGCAGTGCCCAGGTAATCTCCTGTGGTCCTGGGTGCAAATGCAGGACCCATTTTCCAGGGGAACCTTGGGTAGGAGAAGGTGAGGCCCAGCGCTCAGGAATCCCACTCGCTTGTGTGGTGAGGAACATTCAAGTTCTGCAAGTAGGAGCCTGACTCCTGGGCAGAGGGAAGGGAAATTCATCCTGATGCTATTATTACCAATAAAACCGCATGCAATGAAATGTATCGCAATCAGTGAACTGTACATTCCAAACAGGTGGATGCCATGCACAGCTCTTCCTCTGCATCTCTCACTTCTACTCTCAGGCTCTCATGCCAGGCCCTCTGCTAAGTGCTTCAAGTCGATTATTTCATTTAACCCTCCCCAAATCCTACTCCACGTGAGAGGAAAGGAGGGTCGTGCCTGGTTCAAGGTCACCCAGACAGACAGTGATGGAGACAGCTACAGGCCCCTGCTTGGCAAGACTGGCAGGCTGGCCATTCTTTTTTCCATTTGCTCAGTCAACATTCATTCACTCTCAACAACACCTCAAAAAATAGATGCTCAGAGCTGAAATGCGCCAGTAGAAGCCACCACTGGGAATGTTGCTTAGAAGATGCAGGGGACCCTATTCACTCTGACCAAGGCCAGGACGGACCCCGGGGCCGAGGCCAGGCTGCAGGGAGGGAGGCGGCAGCCTCTGCATGGCCGGAGGAGGCTGAGTCACACCTCTGTGCTCAGTTATTAATAGAAACAGAAAGGCCCGGATCAGCCCTTTCTTCCCCTCCGGACAAGCCTGGACGGGCACTAGGTGCTCTTCTGTGACTTTGACCTCTGTCGCATATTAAACAAGAGGCTTGGGTCACATGGACACCTCATTAATTTGCCTTCACCATGGGGGAAGGGGGAGGGGACAGTGAGGACAGACTTCTCCCCATCGAAGCAATATCAAGCTTAGCTAGTGATGGGGTGCAGGTGGAGGGGGTTAAGGACCCTGAGTGAGAGGACAACTAAGCACAACCTTTGTCACCTAGTGCTTCCAGGGGTGCCCTGGGGTGGGGGTGGGGCTGCTGGGGAACTTTTGCCTAAAGTGCTTAAACCATCCCCCTGCAGTCCTGTTTACTCTCAGCAGACCTGCTCCTGGTAGATAGCTTTGGGGTAAATTCAGTCTCAGTTGCGGGCAAGACTGCCACCCAGCCTGTCCCAGAGCCCCCGTCCCCAAGAGGACATGAGCCAGGGGCAGGGGCTCAAAATGTACAAGATGCCCAAAGGGCTGCACGCATACAAGTGACCTTCCCCTGCCATTTTCTACACCTGACCTCGTCCTGCTGGGCAAGAGAGAGTTAAACTTTTAGTTCAAGACCATTTGGTCCCTTTTAGCTAAGTACTGACTTTCCAGAGGTCACAGCTCCTGTAGGGCTGTCTGTTGTCAGGAGGCTGGGTGCAGGGGTGCTGTAGAGCCAGGCCTGGTCCATGGCACCTTGTGTGGGGGGTGTTCTCCTTGTCCTGGGGTGCCATGGATGGCCCAGCTTGCTTTCAATGCACCCTGCAGTCCCGTGTTGGGGGTCGCTCGTGTTGCTCACTACACCCCGGCCATGCAGTGAACTTGCTTTGGCAACTTGGGTGGCCTCCCTGCTGTGGGCGCCTCATTCCAGGGCTGCTGCCCAGAGGTCCGGCTGTGACCCCCTTGTGACCTCCGGCACAGTCAGCTACTCCGCAGTGCTTGGCTATAGGACTGATCCCTTGGCAAGGTCACCAGTCCCTCTCAGCTGCCTCCTGGCTACCCTCCACACAGCCGGGAGCCTGGGCTCCTGGGGGGTGCTAACCCAGGGCCCCCTCATGGCTCTGAACCACTCTGCTTGGTGCCTTGGTTCCAGGAGGGCTCTAGGGAGGATGGGTGGGGGCCGGTGGCATGCCTCAGACCTCTGAGTCTCTTCTAGCTGCCGGCCCCTCCCAAGGTTCAGCCTGGGTCATGTGGAACCCTGCAGCAGGCTCTGCGGAGTCGTCTCCCCTCCTGATCTCTTCCACCATGTGGCTCCATCTCCCCTTCTTGTCACCTTCTATGTCCTCTCTACCCCCTCCCGGCTGGCTGGGACCTCCAGGCCTAGCACATGGCAGAGAGAGGGCAATGGGCAGACCCTGGGAAACCCTTGCTCTTGCAGCCAACTCCCTTGTGGTGGGCTTGGAGTACCTATTTTGGCTTCACACTTGCTCTTTGTGTCTTATCCCCCACCCAGCCCCAGCATTGGGTGCCGCTGGCAGGGTGAGGGGAAGACCAAATACAAAGCAGAGAAGAAAAACTAAAAATTAAAAAACCATGTGCATTCTGATGTTCCTCAATGCATGATTCCATTGTGTATGTAAGTCAAGCCCAGGGGAGTCCCGGTAAGGGCACCTGGCCTGATGCAGGTGGGCAGGAGGCCACCCTCTCTGGGCCTGATGCCGTCCTGGCTCCGTGGGTAGGAGATGCTGCAGCCTGAAGGATCTCCTTCTCCATCTGTGATGTGGGAACCATAGTACCGCTCCACAAAAGTGTGAGGGTTAAAAAAGACTCAGCTCCTGGTAGAGACTGGCCACCTCAGGAGAGCACCACCCCCAGCCTTCGCATTCAGCACTCAGGGGGCTGTCCGAGCTCTGTGCCCTCGCAGGCAGGTCTCAATGCCCCAGTGAGGTGGCTTCACCCCGACAGCAGGATTGTGCCCTGCTTCCCCTCTGGAGCATGCATGGGCCGAATAGACCAGCAAGAGTGGACATGTGGAGATGGATGTGTGTTCCCAGGTGTTAGTGACAGACAGGGAACCTCCTCTGAGCACAGGCTTTTGAGAGGACAAGGGATCAAGTCAAGAAGGGCATGAGGTCGAGGCGGATGGGGTGAGGAGGAGACATCAGAGAGCTGAGACCCAGGGCATGCGTGAGCCCAGCCTTTCAGCCCAGAGGAAGACGGGTACTGAGCTTCCCCCATTCCACCCCGAGCTGCAGGGTGTGGAGGGAGGATGGGGAAAGCGAGAGGAGGGAGGGGCCTGGAGTCAGTGGGAAGCCTTAGAATCCCCTGGGTCCCTCGCTGGAGTCAACCTTCCCAGGCCACCCTACAATGATCAGCTTGGCCCCTCCTGCCTCAATTTCTCCACTATGCAGTGGGCCTCAAGCTGGAGCAGAAGGGTTTGAGAGCCGCGGGTCAGACGTGCACCGCGGTTAGGAAACCTAGAGCAATCTTTTTTCTGGCTACTGGAGAGGGCGGCTTGTGTGAAGGTCAAGATAAAACCCGCTGGGGGAAAAAGACGGGCTGGGCTGTGTTTTGTTTGCCGAGGCCGGCCGGCCGTTGCCTCGGTAGCTGAGAACACCGGCCCTGGTCACGATGCCTCCGTGCCAATCCTATTACTCCTTGCAGTTGGACTCCGAAAATAGCCCGTCGGCCCCATCACCACAGGCCAGTTATTGTCCGGCCCACGCAGCTTTCTTAACCCCTCCTCTGCCAACCAGCCGGGGCCACTGGCTGGAGGCTCCACCTTCACCTCTGCAGGGAGAGCCCAAGGGCAAACCGTGGACAGAGCTCTCACGGGTGCTTGACACTGTGCAGCCTTTCTTCCGCCTTGCACAAATGAACCACCCTGCAAGGTTGGGGTTTCCACCTGCCCTTGATGGGGAAGCTAAGGGAGGCTCAGAGAGTGGGGGGGCATGGGTAAAGTGACTTGCCCAAAGTCACCCAGCAGCTGGGGCCGAGCCGGGTTCAGACCAGGTGTCTCCTCCCTGATTTCCCCTTGGCGGACCCTGCAGTGATCACCTGAGCGCCCCACCTCCTCCACATGGTCCCACTTAGCAATCAGGGGCAGGGCCCAGGAATCTGCATTTTGGTGTGTCTGATGATAAAGTGCAGTAGGGAGCCTCGACTGTCGTGAGATTCAGCAGGTCCCCCAGGGAAGGAAAGAAAAGTGGCCTTTCTTGTGCTTGGGGTGGACTCCAGCCCGGTATCCAGCACGTTGACATATACCCGTGGATTTCTTTTCACAACGAGTACGTTTTTTCAGATGAGAAAACAGAGATTTCTCCCACTGCACCAGATTGTCTCTCTCGGAAGAAAAGAGCCAACAATTTTACGGCAGAGACCAACAGGCTGGAAAACGGAGGAACCCGTCACACAAACCTGGGTGTGCAGCAAGCACCCAAGAGGGAGGCGGGTGAGGGCAGTGACTTAGAGCCCAGGCTTTCAGGCCAGCTGAACCCCAAGTTGAGGGTGATGGAGGCACAGAATGGGATGCCGTGGGGCATGGAGCCTGGAACCCATGAGAGAATCTGAAACACTCCGAAGCTCCAGTACCTGCGCGACTGTCCTAAGAACCTTCAGTTTATGAACTCATCTAGACGTGAAAGGCAGGTTCTGCCATTATCCCCATTTTACAGGTAAGAAAATGGAGGCACAGGAAAGTGACCAGAAGCTGGAAGTAGGATCAGAACCCAGACCCCTGGCTTCTGGGCTTTTGTCCAGCCATCCTCTTCTTCCCCCTTGTGGCCCTGGTGGACCTAGTTTCTCCACCTGCCTCTTCCTGCAGTGCTCCTTGGGCTCCTCTGGCCCTGACCCTACAGGAGATGCACCCCAGGGGCCTCCCACTGGCAGCCCAGGCCAGGCCACTCCTGCAGGATACACCTTCCCACCCAAGTCCCCTGTGCTCCTAGCTCCCCAGGCCACATCAGGCCCAGCTCCCTCAAACCCCAGGTGGCAGCCTTGCAACACCCCGGGCTGCTGACAGGCCACAGTCCGGGTCCGCTTCCCCGATGCATCCCCAGGCCGTCTGTTTTGGCGGTTTGTACGGCGACCTCCAAACCCTGTCCACACTTTGATTCTCTCCGGGTTGCCATTCTAATCGACCTGCTGGTAAAGCTCGGGGTGAAAAACCCACCCGAGCGATGGCCCCTGAACCCACTGCTGGCTTTCAGCCAAGGCTTTCAGGGGGCTCGACCCCTTGGACGCTTGGAGGCTGCTTTAGGTTAGCTCCTGAACAGCTCAGCGGCTTGTAGGGAGCAAGCTGGCCTTCTGAGAGAGCCAGGTCTTGGGAGCCCCAAAGGCTCCATTTGAGCCACAGGCCAGCGCCCTCTCCTGGGCTCTTGGGCCAGTGTCCTGGAAAAACAGAGTGACGTTGGTGAAGCACCAGATCTCGATTCACAGCAGGCAGCACCTGGCGGCAGACATGCAGACAATCTCCTCCTGCCCTCTGGGCTCTTCCCTCCCTCTGCCCTGCCCGTGTCCCCAGAGTCTAAGCAAATGGGCCCCTCCATAGGCTTCCTCTGGCTGACCTCCGGTTGGCAAGTGGACAGGAGGGATTTCCTCTGTGGAATGGCCACCATCTGGCTGAGTCCCTGCTCTCCACCCGGCTCTCTTGCTGGGTTCCCTAATGCCCCTCATCTCTTTAGGCCCAGAGGTGTCCTACAGCTTGGCCTCACCTCTGTAAAGAGGTCTTTCATTCATCTCTCAAGTTCTTCTACTTTGACTGTCTCATCTGCGTCCCACTGTTACTCTACCTGGTACAGGAGCTAAAAATATACAAAGCCAACCAAACAAAAAATTCTTGTTTCAGTGGATCCAAGCGCGAGGCCAGAGCTGGCCCCGTGAGTCGCTGGCTGAACTGGCCCTGGGCCAGGTCTTGCAGCTCTTTCCTCACACTCCAGGCTCTCAGCTACTGGGCCTGGACTAGGAAAGAGGGAGCTGCCAGGGAAGAAGCCCTGGCCCCAGGGGCAGTGGGCTCTGGGTCCAGGAGACCTCAGAGGTGCAGGGAAATATCCCTCACTACTGGCCAGCTGTCCTCAGCCTGACCAGAGGCTGCCAGCTGATGCAGAGACCACTTGCCTTCATCAGCCTTGGCGGGCTTGTGTAGGGAATCACCGCTTTGTCTCTGGGTTTTTTTTTCCATCCATCTTTGGGGTCTGTTCCTTCTGTCCCTGCTGTGGCTGGCCGAGGACCCAGAGTGCCCCGCACCCCTTTGCCCTCTCTCACCTCTGTGCAGCCACAAGAAAGCTCCCCACCTGGAAAATAAATCCCCCCAAATATACTCCTCCTCAGCTATTGATTGTTGCCTGAAAATTCACCATTAAAGAAACATCACTTAGCCTAAGACTGATCCCACATGACATACGTGAGAAAGGTGACCGGCCCAGGCTCCAGGCTTGCTTCCCACCTTCTGAGAACTACCTGGGGAAAGAGACCTTCCTAAGCAATTTGTTCCCGCAGCCATTGCCCTGGGATTGGCTATTTAATTGCCTCTCTCCCTGCACTAAGTGGGAAGCTCCTGCAGGCCCAGGAATATGCATTCATTGGAATAAGTCACAATAGATGCTGTAACAAACAAGTTCCCAAATCTTAACTTAGTGAGAGTTCATTTCTCTCTCACACAAAGTTCAATGTGGATGTGCCTGGTTGGTGAGTGGGCTTCCCCGTAGTGGCTCAGAACCCCAGGGCCTCGGAGCAGCACCATCCAATTTCTGTGATTTCTGTGCACACACGGCTAATGTGACTGAGGAAATGAATTCCTAATGTCATCTAATCATAGTTCATTTAAATGTAAATAGCCACATGTAATTTGGGGCTACCACCTTGGATAGCATAACTTGGATCCTCCGGACCCAACTGGGAGACAGAGAAGAAGAGGGAGTGGGGTGTTTGACTCAGGGTCAGGCCTGGGGAGCGGCATTTTGTCATTTGCCTGCGTTCCAGCGGCCCAGACTCACCGCGAGACCACAGTCTGACTGCAGTGGATGCTGGGAGCTGCAATCTTGGAGGAAGAGGGAGCCCTGGAGATAGAGGAAGTGAGTTTTGGCAAAAGTGTAGCATGCTTTGCCACAGACCGTGCTGATTCACCTCTATGCTTCCCAGACCTAGCAGAGCCTTGTAGAAGCTTAGCATTCAGGAAAGGTTTTTTTTTTTCAATGAACGGATATGAATATGAGTGAGATTTGCATATAAATATGCATATGCATGAAGTGGTGAGAAATGGAGTGGCAGGGAAAACCACAGCACAGCTTTTCCCTGTCCCGGGTCACGCTGTCCTCCCAGTGGCTGCTGGGAACTCCAGGCCACCTCCCTGACCCCAGATCCTCCCTTCCAGGGCCCAAAATACAGGGCAAAATGCAAACCCTCAAACACAGAGCAAATGGCACCCATTTAAATAGCAAATATTGACCCTGCAAAGAGATAAGCAGAATTCAAAGTGCAGATGTACAGTGGCCAAATCCCAGCCAAGCGTGGGTGGGAGACACTTCTCCGAGCTGGGGCGCTGGGGTCAGGGACAGAGTGGGGGAGCGACCCCTTTATCTGAATCCTCCTACAGACCAGCCGGGCGGCCAGGGGCTTGTAGGCCGCATTTTAGGAACCAGGGTCTCTGTGGGAAGATGGAAGTGATCCCCAGTTGGAGCCCAGGGGTGGGGAAGGGCCGAGGGGAGCCCTGGCTGGGGTTCTGGGGTCCGGGTTCCACAGACAGCAGGCAAGTCCCCTCCCTGCTCTGGGTCTCCGTGGCCTCCCTGACTAGCGAGAAGTCTTCAAGCAGCTCCATAGACCTTGAGGCCTCAATAAACTGCCTTTGGCCTTCAGAGGCTTCAGTGTGACTGACTATGAAATGGGAGGAACACTGCTAGTCGGGGATGGTGGGAAAAAGAAATACAGAGCCCAGAACTGGCCTTAACGGTCAGAGGGCACGAGACAAGATGGGCCACCTTCTGTAAACCTTGACTGCCCCCCAGCTTTGAAGCCCTGGGGTCTGTGGAGGTGATGCATGCAGGACAAGGGTACAGGGGGTACCTGTCTCCCTCAAGGAGACCCAGAGCGCCTTAGGAAAGAGACCGTGCCCCAGTGGTGTCCTGGGAAGGCCCATGGGTAAACCTGACTTGTAGCCTTTGCCAATTTCTGTGGCATCAGTACCCTCACCCTGGCCGGTTTCAAGCTGACATGTTCCAACATGTCACCCTGGCCAGTTCCAACGTGACATCACTGAACGCAGCGTTGGGAACAGATGTGCACCCCTGGCTCTTGTCAGCCACAGCGAGCTGGCTCCAGCACACTGGTGCAAGCCCGCTTATCTTGGCACCACCAGGGCCCAGGAGGGGGTCTGGCACAGCACAGTACCCAGTACTCTTTGATGAACGAATGAATGTGGAGCTAACACAGACCCACACGAGGGAAGACCTTGCTGGAAATTCTTAAACTTCTGCCCTTCGGTTGGGCAGCAAACGGTGACACATGAGAAAAATTGCCCCCACGGTTCTCAGCGCTAACAAGGACAAGTCTCTGAGTGCGCTGGAAGGTTCCAGATTCTGCTTGGCACCCTGCCCCCACTATAGGAGGCTGGTGGGAAAGCACTAGAGAAGCCATGCTCCTGGACCCCCTTTCCTCTTCCCTGTAGTCCACCCCTCCCCATTCAGAGCACCAAGCAGAAGGGGAGTGGGGGGGGGGCCTGTAGCCTTACGGAGGATGCCCTGGCCATGAAGAGTCTGCTCCTGTCTTCCTCCCTGCTGTCCTGGCTGGCATTCTCAGAAGCCAGGGAGCCCAGAGGTAAATGACCCCCCACCCCCCACTCCCCCAGCTCCTAGGGCTGCTGTTACAAAGCATCACACACTGGGAGGCTTCAAACAACAAGAACTTGTTCTCTCGTTCTTCGGGAGACCAGAAGTCCAAATTCAGGGTGCGGGCAGGGCTGTGCTCCTCCTAGGGTCCAGGGAAGACCCCTTCCTTGCCACTCGTGGCTTCTGGTGGTTACCAGCAGTCCTCAGCATAGCGTGGCCTGCAGCTGCAGTGCTGCAATGTCCAGCTGCCTCCCCATGGCCTGCTTCCTCCGTGCCTGTGCCTCTGTGCCCAAATCACCTTCTCTTTTCTCTATAAAGGCACTGGTTGTGGGCTTGAGGGCCCACCCTAAATCTAGTGCGACCACATTTCAACTTGATCACATCTGCAAGCACCCTTTTTCCAAACAAGGTCACGAAATCCCAGGTACCAGGGGTGAGGAGTTTTAACATTTTTTAAAGTGACACAATTCAAGCCAACACTCCCCACAAAAACCCAAGGCATCCCCTGGACCTGCCTGGCAGCTGGCCTCCACTGAGCCTCGGTGGGCATCCGGGCACTGCTCTCTGCACTGCTGCCTGAGACGGTGAGTGCCCACGGGCTGCCAGAGGCCTCTTGGTAGGGAATTTGGGCAGGGCTCTGCTGGACGATTCTTCTGCTCCACATGGCACAGGCTGGAGGGCGGGCTGGCCTGGGATGTCCAGTTTGCTTCACTGACATGCTGGCACATCTGGTGCCTCCCCGTGGTTTGCCCAGCAAGACAGTCCCCAGGTTTTTGGATTTCTGGTCTGGCAGCTGGGTCCCCAGAATAAGCCTCCCTAGACTACCTGGGGGCAAATGCATGGCCTACTCGGACCTGGACTCAGAACTCAAACAGTGGCACTTCTGGCCGTTCATTCAAGGGGAGAGAAATTCTACTTCACCCCTTGATGGGGAAATGTGAGGTCGTGGAGCAGGAGAGCATGGGGGGATGGGGATGGGAAATACTGTTGTGGCCATCTTTGGAAATCACGATCTGCCATGGAAGGGCGGTCCCACGGCTGAGCCTTCACCCACGTTTCTACCTTTGGGGCAGCCTAGGGAAGGGTAGGCTTGGGGGTTTGTACTCAGAAAGCATTACAGCAGGACCTCCATTTACATGAATGCAATACATGTGAATTCAGGTGTATGTGATTGGGAATAGAAAAAAATAAAGGCAGGCAGAGAGAATGAAAACTCTAAAAAAAAATTCTTCCTATGATTAATTTTCTTTACTTATTGTTACTAGAGTGATTATTTGCTTTTGGATAAAAAAATGTGTGATAGGTATATTCATATAAGAAATACTTATTAAATAGTGGGGTTCACTACCATGTGATTTTCAACTGACACGGAGGGTCTTGGAATTATTGGTTGCATAAAACGAGGTCCACCTGTAGTAAGAAAACACTACTATTTTGCAGCTTTCCAATAATAGGATAGTTGAGGTTGTCTAAGCAATTACTGTGTGCCAGCAGCTGTCCTAGGTATGTACATAGCTTAGTTCATTTCTTTCTCATGGGTAGCTACTGTTATTCTCTCCATTGTGCAGATGGGGAAACTGAGGCATGTAACAGTTAGACACTCGCTCAAGTAACTTCCCTAGAAGAGGCCCAGGCAGGGTTCAGACCTCAGCATCGGCTCCTAGAGTCCAGCTGAACCCATAACCATCGGTCCTTGGGCAGCCTTCCTGAGAACCCCAGAAGGAGCAGCCAGTCAGCCTGCCCTCACACCTGGCTTTCCACAGCCTGCCTGGATGGAATGTCAGCACTGTCACTTCCTGGCTGTGTCACTACATCCCCTAAGCCCTCTAAGCCTGGGCTCCCTCACCCAGGAACTGAGGTTAGTAGCGCCCACTCCCTCCCCAGGCTTGCTGGGGGATGATATGCCAACACATGCCTTAGGTGCCAGGCAGGGGTTGGTTCTTCATACACATTAAGTCCCTTTCCTTTCCTTCCTTAGGAAGGAAACTTGAAGGCGATGCACCCTGACCAAATACTATCGGTCCCCCAGAGGGTGGGGCCAGTGGGATTCTGGCGATGCTGTGATGCAAACCAGTAAGGAACCTTCTAGAGAGGTAAAGGAACGATGACTGTAGCCAATGTT
Organism: Tolypeutes matacus; assembly: GCA_026826555.1. NCBI lineage: Eukaryota > Metazoa > Chordata > Mammalia > Cingulata > Chlamyphoridae > Tolypeutes > Tolypeutes matacus. The sequence continues at coordinate 823,579 of JAKSZT010053840.1, forward strand.
TGCTGAGTGCCTCCTGAGTGCCAGGCTTCCTCCTGGGTGTTTTATATTCCTTAGCCCTCCTGACAAAGCTGCAAGGTTGCGACAAGTCTGAGATGCAGAGAGTTTGGGCAATGGACCCAAGTTCCAAAGCAGGCAACCGGAGAAGAAAGATTTGAATCCAGCACCCACTCATTCCCTGCATTTTCTGTATCACGCCAGGGTTTTACAGTGTTGTAACAAAGGCCAGGGAGAGGTACTGCTGAAACACAGAAGCTCAGTATGCAGAGCTAAGGAAGTCCTTAGGTGGGGAGATGACAGCCTGCTGGCAATTACACTCATGAGCTCTTGCCATCTGGCCAAATGGTATCTGATCCAAGCCAAGCTCTTTACCTAGCCTGCAAGCCCATGCCTGACCTGGGCTCCCATGACCTCTCTGATCTCATTCCTCCCACACTTCCCCTGCCCCCTTGTTGGTCCTGTCAATCATGTTCCTGCCTCAGGGCCTTTGCACTTGCTGTTCCCTCAGATCTTGGCGTAGTTCACCCTTCACTTCATCTAGGTCTCTGCTCAAAAGGCATCTCTTCCATTTTTAATATTACACCCCACCCTCCCTTTCAATTCCCTAAGCCTGACTTTTTTACTTTTTCTTTTATTTTTTTTGCCAGATAGACTGATATTGTATATTTGTCTCTTTATTTATTGTCTTCCCTTCTACAGTGTCAGCCCATGGGGTCCCTGCCATACCCCTGAGGCCTAGCACAATGCCTGCACATAGCAGGTGCTCTATAAATGTTCCTAGAAAGACTGATTAACCAGACAGACGGCAGAACTGTGGTCTGAGGAGCTTGTGACTTAGATTCACCTTAAAGGACAATCTGCACAGCGTCTTGCTTTTGTTTTTAACCAGAGTTTCACTGGACTCTCCGGAAGAATGACCACAGCCTTGCCCACCAACTTCAGGATTTTTGGAAGCTCTTTCCTAACCAGGGAACTGTTGCTCCTCCACTGGCTGTGACCATGGGCAGGCACTGCCCGGAGTGTGGGTGGTGGTATTCATACTTTCATAGAAGACACTTAAGGAGTCTAACCTCTAAGACCCAAAGGCAAGGTGGTTCCGAGGCCCCACCTCCAGGAGGCCCGTCCCCAGGAGGCACCTGGGCCCCTACCTTTGGTTGGATACTCGGCTGTGAGCATCTTGAAATTCTAATTAGGCACCACCGCTTATGGAGCCAGTCCTGCCCAAAGGAGGGACTAAATGGTGGAGCTTTGGGCTTTTTCAGAACTGATGGCTATTTATGCTCACCCACACCTTACAGACCACCATTTCATTGCCAGCTAAGTTCCCTGGGCGCTCACCAGGCACCAGGCACCGTTAGATGCTGGCGAAGCAGAATGAACAAGGCTTGGCACCTACCTCTGCTTCAACAGGAGAGGCAGAGACAGAGTTGAGGGGGGAGGCTGGGGTCAGAAGTGCTATTTGGAACCTAGAATCAGATCAACCCCAGGCAACCTGGCCTGGGAGCCCATGCTCTGAGCCCCTCACTAAAGCATCTACAGAGGCACAGAGGGCAAAGCAACATGGTCCTCGGACCACCAGAGTGGACCAGACTGGAGCCTGGCTGGGGGGTGGGGCTGGAGGAGCAGGAGCTGGAACCAAGGGAGTTGACAGGCCCACTGAGAGGGACTCTGTTTTATATACATATATATATATTTTAAAGATTTTATTTATTTATTCATTTATCGCCCCCCTGCTGCTTGTGCTCGCTGGGTCAGCTAACCACGCCGCGTGGGCGGGCTTGCCTTCACCAGGAGGCCCCGGGAACCGAACCCGGGGCCTCCCATATGGTTAACGGGAGCCCTACTGATTGAGCCACAGCCGCTTCGCGGGACTCTGTTATATTGTATGCACCATGCCATTTGGGGGGTTTAGACAGCGGGTGTTATATAAGGGTCTCTTGTTGGGGAATCCCCCCACAGCCACGGCAGCAGCTCCTAGAGGCTAGATGGATTAGGGGATGGAGACAGAAGGCAAATTCCCAGAGCAGGAAAAGGAGCAAAACATCTCTTCTATTCCCCGACCCTCAAATCTCATTTATTGGGCAATGGCTACAGCCAGTAAGATCCATTATCTCTTTAGTTCTATAGTTTATTAATCCCACTCTTGGGAAGCGGCTGTGGCTCGGTCGGTGGGGCTCCCGTTTACCATATGGGAGGCCCGGGGTTCGGTTCCCCGGGCCTCCTGGTGAGGGCAGGGCCCGCCCGCACGGCGTGGTTGGCTGGCCCGGAGAGCACAGGCGGCAGGGGGGGATGAATGAATAAATAAATAAAATCTTTAAAAAAAAAAAAAAAATCCCACTCTTCCGAGGAAAGGAGGCACTGAGAGGTGGAGTGACTTGACCAAGGTCACACAGTCACAGAAGCCCGGGAAGAGAGCACTTGGGGCCCCCGCTCCGAGCTCCGGGAGCTGGGAGCAAGGATGCCGTCCAATGCGGGGACAACGGCAGGCCAGCCCGCCGCTCTGGGGCCCGCGGAGGGGTGGCCTTCGCCCCCCGGGCTTCGGGAGGATCTGGGAAGGCCGGGTGCGCCCGCAGAGGAGGGGACAAGCTCGGCAGGAAAAGAGCCTCTAGCTCCTGGGACGCTCAGCATCTGTGCGCGGGGCTTTCACAGCGCCCGCAGCGCGGTGGCGGCGCGTTTCCGCCTCCCCCGGGGGCTGCGCGGGGCGGATGCGGCTGCCTGCGTGTGAACAGAGCTTGTTTTCCCTTTACGCCCTCGGGCTCCATTTTTATGAAGAACTCCCTTCTGTCAGCGCTCGGGGAATATTCATTCCTGGCTCGCTGAGCGTGCGCTTGGCAGGTGGGCCGGGAAGTGTCCCCGCGGCTTAGCGCGGGCACCGCAGGCCGTGCCAGGAGCCCGCCGCGACCCTGCAGTCCTTCTTACAGGTCGGTCCCAGTAGAGGCAGACGACGCCCGCACTCTCCTCCAGCATAGACCCTTCTCTCCTTCCTCCAGACCCCCGATTCCTTCTCTCCCCCTCCCCAAGCCTCCACTCATCCACCCGCTGAAGAGTTGCTTCCCTTCCTGCCGGTGAACGACCCAAGGGCGCGCGGCTGTGCCCCATGGACCGGGATGCTTGGTGGACGCACTGGCTGTTCATTTCCCGGCTCCTCACCAGAGCTCCAGGAGGGGAAGCTCAAAGGCAGGTTTCACCCCGTTTTGGGAGTGGCGGAAGATTCCATTAACAGGAAAGCTGACTTTCAAATCATTGCCAATTCTAGTACAGATGACAGCCCCCTTCATGGCTCAAGGGAGACCTCACCCCCCACTCCCAACCCAGAACACTGCAGAAGGGGGCGGACCGGATTGACAGCAAATGTCAAGCCAAAAAATCAATATTGAAAATACGACTACTTATGATATTAAAATCCCACTATTAAAAAAAAACTGGAAAAAATATTTGCAACACATATGGCAAAGGGTGAGTTTTCTTAAATGCTAAGCAGTCCTACAGCAAGAGGAAAAATCAACAACCGGAGAGGAAAACGAGCAAACAGCAACACAGAAGAGAACCATAAGTGACTTCTACAAAAATGAGGCAATGTGCGACCTTCCGCTCAACAACAGAAACACAGAGGTGAAGATTGACATCTTGGTTTCAGTCTGATAGAGAAGCATCTTACAGGAGTGAGGGAGGCCCAGCAGGAGCGAAGGCAGTAGGGAGGTGCGAGTGATAGGCTACGCTTGTCGGCAAGCAAGGGCCCCCACCTGATTTCAGGGGACCACCATTCACAGGAGGTGGTTTCAACAAGCCGCCAAGGGGCAAAAGCCTGCGGTGGGTCTCCAGTCACTTGCGAGCAGCGTGACCGTGGGAAGGTTACATGTATTCTCCGAGCTTCATTTTTCTCATCTGTAAAATGGGGATCCCAGGAAGGTGTGGTCAGGGAAGAATCAGGGAGTGACTCAGAGGGTGAGAGAACAAGACCTGGGGGAGGGAAGGGAGTCACAATGGGGAAGGGGGAGCATGGGAGGCTGGGAGATGCCGGGAGGAGGCAGTTCAAGTCACACCTGCTTGTTTCTCTGGGGCAGACCAAGACAGCACAGGCCATGGTGCAATGATGGGGCTGGCTGTGAACACCCCACCTTTAGGGAATTTGGTGGTGAAGGAAAGGAGAGAGCCTGAAGGAGAGGCCAGATGGTCGGAAAGTGGTCAGGACAGGGTGGGGAGATGAGAATATCTGATGTGTGAAAATGGTCCCTGCCCCCCAGCAGCTCCTCCTCCTAGCCCCTCCCCCACCTAAACACCTGAACTGTCATATTTTGCAGGACCCGATCTCCCTGAACTCCCAGGAATGCTTATTGGGGCTGAGACACACTAAAGCCCCAGAGGGAGTTGTGCCTAAACCCCATTTGCAGGAACGAGACCCCGAGAGCAGCATTTAAAGGCAGAGGGACAGTCCCAGATGTGAAGAAGGAGCCCAGCTCCATGGCCAGGCACCCAAGGTTAACCGAGAAACAGATCTCAAAGTCAGAAGCCAGGAGGAATCCTAACACGTGACGGCGGCGAAGGGAGCCTGACAGATAATGGGCACTCAACAAACGTTTCTCTCGATCGCATAAACCGGAATGAGGATAAACTGGAATGAGGATTGGGAAACTCGTTAAAGCCAAGTAGTTGGAGATGGAGACAGCCAGTGCAGGGAGATGGCTGTATAACGTCTGCAGCCAGGCCTCAGCTCTGACCACCCTGGGCCCTGCACAGTCTTGCCTTCCTTCCTTGCAACTCCAGAGTGTGTGTGCAATCGGCAGGCATGCTTCCCCCCAGAAAGCTGTCCTCTCAGAAGGTAGAGGGAGAAACCAAGGCAGCTTTGGGGACCTCAGAAAGAGGCACCCGCAGACTTCACGCTGACATCCTCCCAACCGCATAGCTCGCTTCCAGGCTGCCAAGGCCTCTCCCAGAGGCTTAGGCCAAATCAACTGGAAGTATTTGATTGGCTGCTGGCCAGCCAATGGGGGGCTGCCAGTAAATCCACTCCTCCTGGTCCCACTGGAACAGGAAACCAGGCACCGCCAAGCAAATTAGCTAACTTCTGGGTCGCTCCCTTCAAGACTTGTGAATTGATGCCGGGACAGGGTGTGAGAGATAAGCCTGTCGGAAAGGGAGATTGGCCACTTAAGAGTTCCGTCTTATCCGCCCGAGCCACTTGGATGCAGTACATCATCTCCCCAAGCCTCAGTTTCCTAAACTGCAAAGTGGAAACAATCGTGCGTTTGCCGTGGGGCTGTTGTGAGGAGAAAATGAGATAATGAACAGGAGAGTGTTTTGTAAACCGTAAAGCTGGAGGTGAGTTGTTTATTTCACACCCAAGGGAGTGGATGTTCTTGATTTTCACTTTCTACTGAACCTTGGCCCAGCCCCCATCCAAAGCTGGGCATGGTCAGACGTGCACCAACATTCTGAGCTTGAGGGAAAGCGCTGACTAGCCTTAGTACGGAGTGCAGGAAGCTGTACTCTCCTAGCTCCAGTTTCAGCTCTGCCCCCAGGAAAACACTCCTTAAGGCCCTCTGGGTCTCAGACTCTGATGAGTGCCTGCCCAGTTCACAGGTTGCTGGGGGGTTAGATAATTCCCCCTTCTCTGTGCTTGCCTTCTTATCATTTCCTCTTCCGCCTCCATCTTTCTGGGGTCTCTGGGGGACAGTGGCAGATGAGAAGGAAGAGGCCCTTTGAATAATTTCTCTGCCCTTACTAAATTCTCCCTGCACACGGCTCCAAAGCTCTGGCCATCTGCACACACCAGACAGGAGTGCACTGTGCATTCCCCTCGTTGTTTCAAGTGCATCAATAACATTTTCACAACTGGTTTAGAAATCTTTTCTGTGAAAAATCACCTGTTTTCTCTGCGTGATCTGAGCAGGCACCCAGCAAAAGTTTGTTGCAGGAAACCAAACTGAGCAGCACAGGTCACCCCAGTTTGGTGCTCCCTAACTCAGCCACTCACTTCCCTTCCTTGCTCTCAACCTCCTATCTCCCACACATTCCTCACCATCCCCACAGCCTCGGTTTCCCTTATGTTGCACGCCTTGGCCAAAATAACCCTTTTCATTGGACCCAACAAGCTCATTTCCTCCTGGATGCCTGGGACCCGAGCGAGGAGAGGCTGCCGCTCCTGAGCTCACACCCGGCTCTGGGGGCCCGGGTGTCATCACTTGCAACAGCTGACGGTGGCGCCTCCACCACTCCGGTGTCACTTTTAACACTGCGAGTTAACACCACCGGCTGTCTCGCTAGGAGGCCCGGGTAGGTCCCGCGTGTGGAGTTGTTAATCCGGCAGTTGCTCAAGCAGGCTCTCTCGGCCTCACCTCCAGACGTGTTACTTCTGGAGGAAACAACACCACGGAACTGTACGCATGCTCCCAAGAAGGAACGCCGGAACTGCGTGTCCTGCGCAGGTCTGGAGGGAACGCGGAGGCATTTCTGAGCCACGCAGTTGTGGGGATGGACCTCAGCCACCTACACAGTTTCCTAAATGAGAGGAAGAAGAGGGAAAGACAGAGGGAAACAGTGTCACAACTTAAAATCTCCTATTAAGTCTGCAGTTTTTTTACTTACCATCTACTTTCAAGGACTATTTCATGATGCAATGGTAAGAGACAAGAGCAGCAAGCAAAACGGTATACAGAATATGATCTCGATTCTCTAAATGCATGTTCAGCCACATCTCTGCTACTTCCAGGCACGCTGGAGGATTTCACTTCCTCACCCCCTTGAGATAAGGCAAGACCACGTGACTTGCTTTGGCCAGTGAAATGTGAGGGCGGTAACAGCATCACTTCCGGGCAGCAGTGTTAAATGGCCCACTCTTCCCCTGCCTTGGCAGCCTTGGGAGCTTGTGTCCAAAGAGGCTTGCATTACTGGTGTCCAGCAGCTCTGGCAGTCACCAGCGCTTTGAGATGTAGGAATGAGTAGAAAACCTTTGTGCTATGAAACCGCTGGGATTCTTGCATGGTTTTCCGTGCAGCGTGTTCTAGCCTATACTGACTGATGTAATAAGCGTATGAAATAGATGGAAAAATATACCACCAGGAAATATTGCAGTTGCTGGCGATTTTTGCCTTTATGCTTTTTCTAGATTTTTCCCAATTTTCTACAGTAAGCATGCATTACTTTTAAGATTAAGAAAAGTTGTTAGCCATAAGCATTGCAGGCTTTTGGAGTAAATATAAATGCATACATGACTGTGCTAGAGACTTTACCTATATTGTCTGATTGAATTCCCATAAAAACCACAAAGGATTTTTTTTCCCTTTTGCAGGTGAGAAATCTAAAGTCTGGAGAGCATTACTGCCAGGTCCTCTATGCCCATTATCTCATTTACCTCCTTAGAAGTTCCAAGTATTTTGTTCCAATTTTAAAGATGGGGTTCAGAGAAGTTGGTTGGTTGCTCACTTAAGAATTAAAGGATGGGAAATTGAAACAACAATAATAGCACACACGCTTTTATTGGATCTTTTATGTGCCAGAACCACACATGATATCTTGTAATCCTCTCAGTAACTCTACGATAAAAGTACTAGCGTATCCTCAATTTATAGATGAGAAAATGGAGGCTCAGCAAGACCGAGCAACTGGCCCAGGGTCATTTGCAGAGCTGGTACTGGAACCTTGGCCTGAACAAATTTTGGTCAGCTCATTTGGCTGAGATCGGGGTGGGGTAAAAGGTGCCTTTGGGTAATACACACATGCACATTTTCAAATTAAATTTCTATTGATATCAAAGTTGTCTTGTATAATATTCTAAAAGTGAAATGATGTTCTGAACTGATAATAAAAAGCAGCAGTCCTGTCCTTCCTCTCTGCACTGCCCAGCCCCCTCCTCAGAGGCAACTACTTTGAACTATTTTAGCTGTTCCTTCCTTTGCACACTGACTTTCAGATTTCTAAATATTATTCTCTACTGTTATTTTAAAATATATTATCTACTGACTAGTGGACAACTGGTGCTCCACCAAGTCCCGTCATGCAAATGTACACTTTTCCTCCCAATATAGCTCTCTCACTGTTGGTAAACCATATCTACATTCAGATTTTTCAGAACTAAACTAGGTATTATACTATGGCTACAGCTGCTTTCTTGTACAGCTCTTTGTTTTCCCTGGAGTTAGTAATTACCTCAGTTTTCTGTTTGATTCGTTTTTTATGTAACATCACTGATGGCTTCCCACAGACCTGCCAACAGAGTTCTAAAACTTCTAGCAATATGCTCCAACACAGCTGGTAACCTCCTACTCCTGCCTGGACCAGCTGCTCTCCTGGTAAAGTAGAATAACTGAAGTTTCTTAGCACTGTTACCCTGGGCACTCCCTTTTGCCTCTGCTGCGTTGGCTCCGTGTTTCTCAGATCTTAAGCCATTTTCTTTCTTGATGTACTTCTTTCATTCTGCTGCCATATACACACCAGTAGCTTCCTTGGAAACTGCATATGGGAGTTCAGTTTTTTGTATAATTGATTGACAGTTTGGCTAGATGTATAAACCTTGGTTGGAAATCATTTTCCCTCAGAATACTGAAGGCAGCTCTCTACTGGTATTTGGTGTTCTGGGTTGATGTGAAGAAGTTCAAAGCTGTCTGGATTCTTGATCCCCATGATGTGACTTTTTAGTCTCTGAAAGCTTCTAGGATCTTTTTTAAAGTCTAATGTTGTAAAATATATATATATTTAATAAAATTCAACATCTATTCTGAAAAAAAAAAACCATTTTAATAAATTAGACTAGATGGGATAATGCCACACATTGACATTTATATAATTTAACCCGGAGCCGGGGGGAGATACAGAATCTCATTATCATCACCACTGTTCTGGAGTACCAGCCAATTCAACTGGAAAGAGAAGGAAACTTATGACTACCTCAAGACTATATAACCTGGAAAATCCACCAAGAATCAACTGGGAAAATATTACTAAAAATCACAAAATAATTCAGCAGGTGAACTAGATACAAAACTAGTATTCTATTATCAACAGCCTTCAAGTATACAGATAACAATATACAGTACTAAAATACAATGGATAAAAGACTCTCATTTGCAAAAGCAACCTAGAAATAAACTAAAAAAATGTGAACAATCTTCTATATGATGAAAACTGTTTAAATGCTACTGAGGGATACCAATGCAAAACTTATACCACATTTTTGGATGAAAAGTCTCAGCGCTATAAGGATGTCATTTCACCCTAAATTAATCTATACACCCAACACAAGCACAATAAAAAATACCAACAGTATGCTTTTATGGAACTAGACAAATTGATTCTAAGGTTCATATGGAAGAACCCACAAACACAAATATCCAGGAAAAGTGTGAGAAAGAAGTGAAAAGAGCAGAGGCAATGCTACCAGATTTGTAAATGCATTTTATAGATATTATAAAGCTAAAATAATTAAAACTGTGATGTGAGTATGAGACCAAGCATATAATTTAGAAATTATAGGAAGCTACTCCAACTATATAGTAACTTAATATGTAATCAAGTTGACATTTTTAAACAGGATTTATCCATATTTTGCATTAGGACAATTGGCTACCCATCTGTAAAAAGAAATTGAGAGCCTCACTTCACATGCTACACCAAAATAAATCCTATATGAATCTAAGATTTAAATGAAATCCTTAAAGTACCAAGAAGACAGGGGCTCTGGAATACTCATCTGTTCCACCTCCACGATTGCTCAGTGCTTGGTGAGAGTAACAGTCCTGATAAGTACTTGCTGATGGTTGGCTGCATAACGGATGGACTGTGTAAGTGCCAGGTTCTGTACTAGATGCTATACCAGAGGCTGCCAATCAGCAGGACTTGGACTAGACTTGGTCTTGGAGGTAATTTGTTTGGTTCTATCAGTGTGAAAACATTTGTGGTTTTGATCCAATATTGAAAAACCAGGAGATTTCACATAAACATCCGGATTTTGGGCTTCCCTTGAAATGTCAGAGTCTGGCAACACTGGGTCCGCATTCCTGCATGGGATGATCAACAGAGTCCCTGCCTTTTGAGGGCTGTGGGCTCCAGGTCCTCACAGAGCTAACAGAGCCCAGGGAGCAGACCAGGTAAAGGGGAGTGGTGGCTGGGAGTGGGAGCCCTGGGGTCAGGGTGCAGGGGGTGGCTTCCAGGCTATTGAGCAATCATGCAGAGGGAACAAAAAGGAGAGGCCTGGATGGAGAGATGTTTGGGGTTTGAATACCCAGGCTAGGGGACAAATGAGACATGCAGCTCTGTGTTGGGGACAGCCATGGGGCTGTTGGAGGAGGAGCCAGAAAGCACTCTAAACCTGTAAACCAGAGCTGGTCACGCTCCTGCTGAAAATCCAAACTCCTTCCCCCGCCCATCTCCCTGACCCTATATTGTCATTATGTGCCAAGCCACAGGGGCCTTGGGCCCATTCCTAGCTCCCACCAAGATTTTTAAAAATTTTTTTAATTTTATTTATTTTTGGCCTCCAGGCTCTCACACTCGCTATTCCCTCTGCCTGAAACATCCTCTTGCAGGTCTTTTCCTAAAATCCTCTCCCAGCGGTTTGGAAAACGCTTGTAGAGCGCGAGGCCATGAAGGTTGGCTCACATGGGAACCCCGGGGCGGTGGACAGGCATGGGGATTTCTGAGCGCACAGGGAAACCTTTGAACGGCCCCGGGTGGGGGTAGGGGTGGGGTGGCGGTGCAGTGAGTGGATCTGATTTCCATCCTGAAAGGCTGCTTCTGGCTCCTATGTGGAAAACAAGACCACCAGGCCCAAGTGGCAGCGGGGAGCAGAGTTAGGGGCACCTGTCCTGGTGAGAGATGGCGGAGGCAATGGTACCCGCAGACCTCGCAAATGTGCAGTGTGGATGTGAGAACTGGGGTTGTCAGGGAGGAGGTTCACGGGGGGACTTACTGGTTTTCAGGCTGAGCAGAGGTAGGTGGTGGTCTGTTCCACGGCGGGGACACCAGGGAAGAAAGCAGCCACGTGTGTGTGTGTTGGGGTGGGCAGGTGGTTCCGCTGAAGCCCAGCGCCTCTGAGCCCTTTGCGCCTGGAAACAGTCCGACGGTGGCGCTGCAGGACGGTGGCTCTTTGCCGGCACGTCCCCGGGCAGGCTGGCCGCGCTGGCATGCTCGACCCCGTGGCTCTGGCCGAGGCCTGGAAGAAGTGAGAGTTTAGATGCGGAAGCCGCTGCCCCGGGGCGCAGCACCGCCGGAAGGGAAAAGGCCCGCTTCCACCTGTTACCGCCGGACCCAGGCACGCTTTTGCGTAAAGTCCGCCAAGGCAGGCAGCAGCCTGCGGTCTGCGAAGGCGCCCGCGCAGCACTCCGCAGAGGCCGCGCCTCGGGGCGCCTTTGTGCCAGGGTAGGGAGGAAGGGCGCGCAAGGAGAGGAGGCAGATCTCAGCGGCCCCGACCGCCCGTGCCTTGTTGCACCGCAGTGCCGGGGCCCGCACAAAGACTGCTTTGTGCCCGCGGCGAGTGGAGGTGGGGCGGCCGCGCCCCGCGCGCCCCCCGCACCCGGCCCGCGGCCCCGAGGGGGCGCCCGCCACTTGGCCGCAGCCGCGCGTTCCCAGCACCCGCCAGCCCCGCGGCCTGGGGCATCAGAGGGCCTCTTAATTGTTCCCAGAACGGGTGGCATTTAGATCAATTAATATGCAAAACAGGAGTAAATCATCTCATTCGCGGACCCCACGCGGGGCGGGGAGCCGAGGCATTTGCTATGCAGCGAGGTCGCGGCCCCCGCCGCGTGTTTATCTAGGGAAATGGAAATCAGGAGGTGCACAAAGCCGCCCCGCGGGTCGGGCCGCGCCCTCACCGCCCTCGGGCGGGGTCGGTCGGTGGACCGGGGCTTCGCGGCGGCCCGGTCGCCTGTGGCTGTGCACCGCTGGGCCACGCACCTCCCTTCTCTGGGCCTCGAGTCTTAGTTGGCAATAATAGGGGCTCTATTGTTACATAAGTCAGGTAATTTGGAGATCTTGGAAGGAAATTTCACCTTCCCTAGAGAACAACCGGGCTTTAAGAGTTTGAGATTGGAGTTCACCTGCTCATGGGCCAAAAGCTATGCTTCCCTTACTGCATTTAAACCTGGAAATCACACCAGGCGGTGAGTCCGATTATTCCCATTAAACAGATGAGGAAACTGAGGCAGAGAGAGGAAGGCTTTCACACAGGTACCCTGGCTCAGACCTGATCCAGGATAGGTAGAAGGCCTTTGTAATTTGGCTAGGCAACTCTGTTAAAGACCTCTCATAGTTTCAATCTATATTCATTCACACCTCGTCAAAAAATGCAATGGCATGCCTAGTAGGTGCCTGGACCCTGGGGGCTCTGCAGTGAACAAAACAGGAGACATGCAGCTATGGCACCGTAGAGAACACGAGAGGAAACGGTAGGGAGTGACAGGGCAGGCCTGTGGGGGGTGGGGGGTGGGGCGCTATGAGCAGAGACCTGAAGGAGCTGAGGAGGAAAGTCTGGTAGAGCAGCAGGTGCAAAGGCCCTGAGGCAGCAACATGAGGACAGGCTGAAGCGTGGTGAGCAAGGGATGAGGAGATACACAGAGGGCAGGCAGGCCCCGTGGATGCTGGATGCCCCCCTAGTGGCACATTGGATCCACTGGGTCTGGGGGCAGCCTGGGCCCTGGAAATTTGAAAATTCTCCCGATGGCGTGTGGAGGGACAACGGCAGAACTTGGAGACCAGGTGGGCGCCTGACAGTAACCCAGAGGATGGCTGGATCAGACCCGGTGGTGAAAGGCCAGGTTCTGGATTCTCCAAGAAGGACAGGTGTCAAAAAACACCCTTAAATTTCTACTGAGCAATTTGGTAAGCAGAAAGACCATGGACTAAGCTGGGGAGCTCTTGGGGCGGGGAGGGGAAGGGGAAACCAAGACTTTGCTTCGAGATGCCCGGTGGCCTCCTAGGGGTAAGTGCTTGGCTGGGGAGAGTGGGGGTCCTCCATGGGTAGTGGGGGTTTCAGGCCAGGGCCTGGATGAGAGCCCCAGGGAGTCAGTCGGAGGCCCAAGTCCGAGCCCCACATCACCCCAACATTCAGAGTTTCGATTCAAGGCAGAACCAGCATGGGGACTGGGAATGGCGTCCAGAAAGGAGGATGAAGGAAGCAAGAGAGAGAAGAAAGTCTTCCAGGAAAGAGGAGGTGTGGGCAGTATGAAAGCTGAGCAATATCCCTGGATTTGGCAACTTGGAGGTAACTGGTGACCTGCACGGGGAGATTTCAGTAGGATGCCGGGAGCACAAGCAAGGTGGGAATGGGTCAAGAGAAACGAGGAAGAGGGGCAGTGGAGGCCATAAGTGCAGAGAGGGTGTTTCCTAGAGAGGAGGGACAGTTTGTAGGGCTTTCAAAATACAGGTCAAGACCCTTTATCTGAACTCTTGGGATCAGCTGTGTTTTGGAACTCAGAACTTATTTCAGATTGTAGAAAGGTGCATATAACGTAATTAGGTGACACCACCCCCTCTAGGTCTGGGAAAGCATCTTATAACCTAGAATTTCTCAACTGCCGCCCTGTTAAGTTTGGGATAACCTTTTGTGGTGGGGGGCTGCCCTGCCCTGTGGGATGTTTAGCAGCCTCCCTGGCCTCTATCCATAGATGCCAGCAGCACCTCCACTCCCCCTCCCCCAGTTGTGACATCCACAAATGTTTCCAGACATTGCCACAAATCCCCTGCAGGGCTGGGAGAGGGGCAAAACCAGCCCTGGTTGAGACCCACTGCCAAGGTCAGGTACATCAAGATCTCTGCAGCGAGGCCTTTGGCTGGTCCCTAAGTGGGATACATGGGGACTACAGTGATCTTAGAGCAGCTCAGGCCAGGTTTGCCACCAAATTTTTAAGAAGATCCTGGTTTGGGAGCTTCGGGGTTTTAGAATTGAGGGTGGGTTTATGGGCCTGCCAGGAGGGTTGATCCAAAGTCCTTGCCCTCAAGGAACATCTAAGGTTTCTCTTCCTCGTTACTCTTTGCTGTGCTAGATGTCCCTTATTTTTCAAATTTTAAAAATGTCATTAAATTTTCTTCCTCTGGACTCTAAAGGGTAGAGCCCTCCTTTCTGTCCCCCTGACCATTCTGTTTGAATGTCAGGCATGTACGGCAAACCCTGATAGCTCCAACCAGGGCTGCTTTCCAGAGAGGAGAGTGGGTTTCCCTCAGGAGGTGCCAGCTCCGGCCTGGAGTCCCCGCTGGGCCCTGTGGCAGCTGTGTGACCAGGAGGGAGTGATGAACCTCTCTGAGCCTCTGCTTTCCCCTAACAAAAGAGAAACAGCTCCCTCGGAGGGTGCAAGTGGGAAACCACTGAAATGAGGTCCCATGTGGAGGGCACCTGGTGCAGGGGAGGCCCCCTAAGGTGGGACTCGTCTCCCGAGTGATCACAGAGCATGTCGGCAATAGCGCATGGCCCAGCGTAGCGCTATTTTACGTGCCTTTCCTTATATTTCTGCACCAAGGTTAGGCTACAGTCTACCGTGCAGGGGTAGTGGTCCACAGTAGTGGTCTTACAATATATTACTGCTCTGATGTCACAGCTACCTTCCGGGACGCTGTTGTAACGCTACAACACTACAAGGAAGATAGGATCCTACCCATTTTATAGGGGAGGACGCCAAGGCTCAAAGAGGTTCACAGCTTGTCCGAGGGCACTCGGAGGAGCAAGGCTGTCAACAAGGGCAATCTGATTCCAAAGCTGTTCTGATGACAGTGTCCGCTCATTCACAAATCTTGCAGGCAGCCTCACCCTGCAGTGGAGTCCAATGGCAACTCCGCAGTTTGATTTGCAAAGATGTCTTCGTGAAGACTTGTTTCGTGATTTATAGTTATAATGTAAATGTTTGGATAATAAATGTATATCTAAATATACAAACCTATTTTATATGACATATACCATATATTACATGATATATTTATTTGTGCCTATATAGTAGGCACTGATACACATACACACACACACACACACACACACAGAGGAACTGGGGAGAGTGGAAATGAAGAAGAAATCCACACTTCCTCCCCAACATTTGGAGATTGAATTTGCCATCCTCGCGCACCTTTTCAGTGGCAGCAACCCCCCATAAGTGCCATCCATTCCTCTTCATCCAAACCAGCCTACATAAATGTGCAAGTGAAAACAGTGTGCTTCTCCATCTAGGACAGCAGGCCTCAAAGGGGAAAGAAGGACTATTTTCGGGCTCCACATGCTGCTGGACCCTCTGTTCCCAGACACACCCACTCCTTGTTCTGATCTTCCCGCATAGCTTCTTAGCACGGTCCAGGGTGATCTGGTCTCTCTGGGGAGCTTTCCCTGACCACGTGCAAAGCATTGGGTTAAGCGAGCCAAGTATCAGTTACCCTGCACCTTGTGCAGAAACCGCAGGGCACCGCAGATTACATGGGTAGCCGGAAGGGGAATCACACGTGTTCCATGTGGAGAGCTGATTGACATCACATCTTAGCATCTAACCTCAATGACACAGCTCTCGTCCAGCATTTCTGTTTTCAAAAATTCAACTCTCACCTCCAAACGTGTTCCAGAGACGTCAAAAGAAAATGCATCTAAATTCTTACAGCCTCCGCGAAAGGTTGCCCGCCCACTGCTTACGTTCTTTCCCCACAGGGGCTCGACCTGGGAACTGATACCCCGATGAGGTTGTGGGTCTGTGTCAGCCGGCTCTGTGCTTTGTCAAGAGCTGTTCTCAGGTGGTGGCAACGCCGCCCCCCACGTGTCCGCTTGCTCTTTGCGAGGCTTTGGGGTGAGCTCCTTGGTGCGTGGTGATAAGGTTCATATTTTGGCTGTTTCGTCAACACAAGAAGCATCTCTCCATTAGAAAAACTGGAAGCACTCAGAACCCAACCTGTCGAATCTCCAGATGTCTGTGGGCCCTTGTTACAAGCTTAAGGTTTCCACAGGCAAAGACATAGATTAAGAGAACTGGTGAAGAGTCCTTCTGATACTCGAATGCAGCTCTCCTATTGAGAACCAAACCAAAACCAAAACAGATCCATGTTTTCATTCTCCAGGGATTTCTGGAATAAATTAGATTTAAATTGATTTAGTTAAGTGGTTAGCTTTTCTTAAAAAAATAAAGTTGCCAAGCAGTGTTCTGAGCTTACCAGAGCACTGCACTTTCTTGAGATCCACAGGGCTACAAAAAAGTTCTCTTCTGCACTCTGGCCTTGTTGGGAAGATGCCTACCACCTCGTTGGTAGGCACTGTGGCTACGATTGGGACCTCTTCGGTTATACGTGATGCAATCCAACTCAGGCTAGCTTGATAGAAAGGGTGTTTAGTGGCTCTTGGAAATGGGACGTTTCCAGGGTGAGAGCCACCCAGCCTCAGGGAGAGCTTGTCCCAGGCCTCGAAAGCCACCTGCAGGTCCCTCTTCCTCTGGGCTGATGTTTTTCTCAGTCCAGCTGTCCACCTGCCATGGCCCCGACAGGTAGTTCCAGGTGCATGTACTGGGCCCTCCAGTGGAAGCCACTCCCTCTTCTCCGGTCACTGCAGCCAAAGTCCTCAGCTTGGGCCTCAGGGCCACCTCTGACCCTCGGCTGGGGCTGCAGGGCTCCGACTGGCCGGTCCCAGCCGCAGTCTACCCCTGGTAGGGAGAGGGCAGCTGACTTATGAGGCTGGGAAGGAGGAGCTCCTCTAAGGGAAGGTTGGGAAGGGATGTGAGGGCCAGGCTCCAGAATTTGGGAAGACCACGGAGCAGGGAATTATGATGATGACAGTGACAACCACAATAAACTGTGGGTGGAGCACCTCCGCTACCCATGTTTCTTTTAATAACCCTCTTGGGCAGATAGTATTGCTTTCACATTACACATGAGGAAGCTGAAACCCAGAGGGGGAAGCAGCTCGTCTGAGGCAGGTAGCGAGTGCCAGAATCTGGTCTGTGTGGAGCCAAAATCTGTGCTCAAAATCCCCTGCCCTCCTGGAGTGGCCACAGCGGGTCGTTGTCCTCACTGCTGATATCACTGTCTCCAGGCCATGTCACCCCACCGTAGGAGGAACCGGCTCAACACCTGGCTGGATGTTGGAGCCTATGCCAAGCACCTGGCTGGATGCTGGAGCAGGTTGGAGTCTGTGTGGGAAACCACTCAATGCCAGCATTCCAGCACGTGATCCAAAAAGGTCACCGCCAGTGACCTTCCTAACACGCAAGTCTGACACAGTTACTGCCCTGGTTCAAACTCTCTAATGTCTCCCAGGTCAACAAGATGACACCCAAGCATGCTTTTCTTGCCCTTCCAAGCCCTCATCCATCTGTGCCCTTGCTCTCCAGCCCACTCCTGCCATGCTCCACCACATACCTGGACTGCAGACCTACCAAGCCCGGATGCAATGTTCCTCTTTCCCTTTACACCTAGTTAACCCTCTGCCCAAGGAGCCCCGTGCTCCCTCTTCTGGCTGGGATTTTCTTGCATGTCCTGCAGGACAGGCAGTGTCACTGAATGTGGTTGTCCAGGACATGCCCTGCTCAAGGACACCTATCCTGAGGAACAGGTGAGAGCTGAATGCAGCCCATGCTCCACCCACCAAGTTGTATCCAGTCATTGGGCCCATGGGCCTTTTCACCATTCACACAAAGGCGCTGAATGGGCTAAAAGCAGCCTTGTGCATGGCAGGGGCTGCTGGTTGACCCCCGATATCTATTTTCTCCCTCTTTCATAGTATCAGAATTTTTACCATGATCCAAGGCCATCTAGAATAAAGACTACATTTCCCAACCTGCCTTGCAGCTGAATATGGCCATGCGATAAGGTTCAGGCCAGGAGGATATAAGCAGAAGTGCCAGGTGGAAGCTTCTGGGAATGTTCTTAAAGTTCAATAGGCGTTTGACCTTTGTCCCTTCTTTTAGCCCCAACATTTTGTCACAATATTTTTCCAACATACAGAAAACTTGAAAGACTTATGCAGTGGAAACTTACGCATCTCCTCAATTCTATGTGATTCTTACTTTATCATATATCTATCTACACACCTATCTATCACTCTTATCTATATCTCTCTCTCCATTTCTCCATCTATCCATCTATCCAGTTATCTATCCAGCTATCTGTAGCCAGCCAGTCATCCTTCTATCCATCCATTAATGATCCTATTTTGATTCATTTCAAAGTAAATTGTAGACATCAATATATTTCCTACCAAATATTTTTCAGTGTATATATCATAAACTAAAGTTCAATATGGGTTAACAATATTTGGGTGTAATGTTTACATATAATGACATGAACAAGCTACATGTGTACATTTGATGAGTCTTGACAAATGCACAAAGACATAGACTCTTCATCACTTCAGGAAAGTTCCCTCCTGCTCCTTCCAACCCCTGACTCTCTCCCCACTTTCTGGCAACCACTATTCTCATTTTCCCCCATTATACATTAGCTTTGCCTGTTCTAATATTTCATGTAAGTGGATCAAAGAATACATACTTTTTGTGTCGGCATAAGGCTTTTGGATATCGTGCTTCTTATTGAAATTATCAGTACTTTCTTTTTATTCATTGCATTAACATATCCATTCTCCTGTTGATGAGCCTGGGCTGTTTCCAGTTTGGGCTATCATGAATAAAGCTGGTATAAATTAGGAAACAATTCACCATGGGTTTCTCACATTTCGGCACATCTTGTGAGTGAGGCACTGATGGCCCTTTGTTCTGGCCTGTGTTTTCAAGAATCACTGTATAGTGAATTACTTTGGAAGAAAAGTGTTTCTCTCCAGAGCAAAGGGCAGGCATGCTTACTTCCCATTATAAATTATTCAGGTTCCCTAAGCACCAGATTCCTCTCTTGTAATGCAATTCACCACACGTGCAGGCATCCATCTAGGCCCATTCACATCACCACCATGGAACCTGGGGGCAAGAGGAACCAACACAAAGAGACTCATGCCACTTGCTGCGCTGTGAGTAATAAAGTCCACTGTCTCTGAACCAGGGGTCTTGTATCTTCTGCCAGCCTCCATAAAGCAGTGGCAGGCTAACTGGCTAGCTTTCAAAGTTGGGTTAAATCTTAGACCCTGCATAGTTCCTTTTTTTTTTTTTTTTTAATTAATTTATTTTTTATTGTGGGTAAAAATCAAAATTTTCACAATACATACCAATATTTGTAAAATGATATATAAATATATATGCATATATGTGCATTTGCTTACAAAAATGTTATTTATATATATATATAAATATATTTTAAGAGGTGCTTAGATTACCTAAAATATTACACGGAACCCACTGGGATTCCCATGTTGCCCACCTCCCACCCCTGCATAGTTCTTGACACTTAACATTCTTGTATCAGTTTTTTTGTGAACATATGCATACCTCTTTCTTCTTTCATCCTTTCTTCTGTCCTGCTGACTGGAGTGTAGATGTGGTAGCTGGAGCTCTAGTCACCATCTTGGCCCATGAGGATGAGTGCTTTTCCGTAGGGATAGAAATGTAGTGACATGGAAGGATCCTGAGTCCCTGAGCTCTTTGCCATATCAGAATCATCGTACTGGCCTACTTTGCTTGTGCCACTGTTACTGTGATGTTTTCCAACCCAATCTAATGCCACCCATATCGTGGTCACCACTTCCGAGATGTCTTCCACTCTTCCCTTTGTTCACTAATGCACATTGCACTTACTTCATTGAATGGCTCTAGTGATATCTCTAGCCTTTTCCACAGTAAGTGCTTCCTGTATTCCACTGGCTAGCAGAGCGTCTGGCACCCAGAATGTACTTGGGAGATGGTGGTTGATGAAGTGAACAAGTACATGAAAGATGAGTCAAGGTGATGGGAAAGGTACAGCCTCGATGTGGTGAAACAGGAAAAGCTTTCAGATGGCAGGGAGGGAGTCAGAGCTGTAGTCCTGTGCTGTATGTCCCCTGGTACGGCTCTTTCCTCTCTGGGCTCAGCTCTCTGGCTATGCAATGTAGCCTTTGGCTCAGATGATGACTGCCTGCTGATTCCCAAGCCCTGTGCTGGCCCCAAAACCCTGACATTGCCTTCCCCACCACGTCAGGGGTGCCCAGTGCTGGACACGTGGCATCACTTACTCAGCCCGAGACTGCTCTCCACCCCAAGGCTGGAAACATGGGTGCCTGGGCAGCTCAGCAGCTGGGGGGGAAGACCCTTCAAGAGGCTGGTGTGCGGCCACCATGTCCATCTGCTCTCAGTGCCACAAATACCAATGTGTGAACAGCCAGCCAGGATCAGACAGGCCAACTGTCGGAAACCATGAGCAGCTGGGTGCGTGGCTTGATTTTTGTAGCTTAGGGCTGGGATTATAAATGAATTAGAAAATGTAACTTTCTGCAGCTGCTCCCAACAGGCAGCTCCCAGGAGCCAGGGGACACCAGCTCGACACAGTGCCCCCAGCCCAGCCAGCCTCCCTCTTCCCGGCCACCCGCCCCTCCCACCACCCAGGTGGTCAAGAGGAGTCATCTCTGGTTCCAGCTCTGCCACCACCCTGCTGGGGTTCCTGGGCCTGTCTCTTTCCCTCTGTATCCTCACCTGTACCCCCCAGGTTGGATAGCATGCTCTCTCAGGCTTACCAGCCCCCACATTCTGTGATTTTCTACTTTGGCACATGATGCCTCGTCCAAAGAAGAGATGGCAAATGTGTCCATCCACCCTGCTGCCATCACTGCCAGTGAGACTTCTTCCCCCACTGCACCTTGTCAACCTTTATTAAGGTCCAGGGGTCCCCATTTCCAGAGAAACCAGTCAACAAAACGGAAGATCTGAAACTGCAGGTGCAGCTATGTTAAACCCTCCCCCAGCTTTCCTTTGCCCTGAGAGGGGTGGGGTCTCTAGGCATCCCACCTCCGGTACAGGGCCCTGCCCAGCCTCTGCAGGCCTCACCCCTGTCATGTCCCCGCCCACCCCTCTCCCCACCGCTCACTGGGCTCCAGGCACACGAGCCTTCGTGCTCGTCCGCCTAACGCCACCTTCCTACCTGCCGCAGGGTCCCACCTGGTGGGGGCTCCTTACGGCTTGCCCCATTCGCCCCTCCCTCCAACTCTGCATCCTTCCTGTTGGCTCGGATCACCCTGTGCGTCTCCATAGTGCCCCTCACCACAGCGGCTGGTGTGAATGTCAGGGGCATTTTATGACCATCCAGCTCCCACCCCCGATTGAGTTCCATGGGCAGGAGCACGTCTGTCCTACTCACCACTTTGGTCTGTCTGCTCGTTCTCACCTCATCTAGCCTCAGCTTTCTCACAGAAATAGAAATCATATTTGCAGCACGGCCTATGTCCACCCAAAATAAAGACCACCTTTCCCAGCCTCCCTTGCAGCTGGCTGTGGCCACATGAACTATGAGTGGACATGGCACATGCCCTTCCTCCTTTGCCTCCTTTGCCCTCGAGGCTATTTTGGACCCTGCAAGCAAAGGCAGCACCCCAGAAATGTGGGACAACAAGGCAGAGGGTGCCTGACCAGCAAATCGGCTAAGACTTGGACAAGAGGGAACCCACTTGCTTGAGCCACTGTTAATCTGAGTCTGTGTCACAGCAGCCATAGTCCAAACCAAAGTAGTACACCTTGCAGGTGGCAAGAACTTAGGGAATTTTTGTTGATTGAATAAGTGAGTGAGTGAACGAACGAATGAGCAAAGTATTACCAAACCAGAACAGTCTTAAGCAGCAAGCACAATTTGGTTTCACAGAGCTTTTATGGGCTCACCTGGGGACGTAATCAGCAAATCCTACACCAGATGAGCTTGCGTGTGCACAGACAGCAGCAGGGCAGCTTGGCTCCGAGATGTGGTTGCTTGATCCTCCGCTTCCTGAAACAGCTGCACAACTCAGGCTGGCTCTTCCCATAGTTAGCTGCTCCTCCCAAGCAGAGGGAGTCTCTTTTACCCAGGATTCTTCCCGTCAGAAGCCCTACTGATGTTGGCCAAGGACACACTAAGGCATTACAAAATGAAAGTGAGACCAGACTTTATCCAAAGCTGCTTTTAAGGTAGGTATTTTTTTTTTAATTGGATTCAAAGGCTTGAAAGCTGGTTATAGATGAAGAAAGATAAAGCATAAATATTTTGACAAGGGGAGCTGGCAGGACAGGCATTATAAAAAAGCAGGGGAGAAACTGCAAATGTGCTTAGGGTATCTACAAACCCAGTGATGGCTGATGGCTGAGGTTTCATCCTTCTGGGTAAAGTGAGCTTGGGAAATGTAAATAACCCTGGGAGGGGTGTCCTCGAAGCCACTCTCAGAGATTTGGGCCTCTGGGAATGAGTTAATGAGATCCTTGTAGCTGATGTAGAGCAGGTTTGAATGGAGAGAGAGAGTGGAAAGGGGAAAGGGGCTGGACCAGGAGATTGGGGAAGCAGAAGCTGCAAGTAAATTATTTCACAAGTTGAGCTCAGTAGAGTTTGACAGTAGAATGGGAGTACTGACACCTAGACAGAGATATAGAGGGAATGAAAGTGAGAAAAAAGGGAATGAAAGTGAGAAAAATATGGAGGGAATGAAAGCAAGTACATGGATGTTTTTCCACCCCAGTAGGGACTCCAAGCTCCCTCCCTCTTTGGTGGTGAAGGGCAGTGGCTCCAAGCTCCCCCAGTCTCTGCTGTCCCCAGCTGGAAGGGTTACCTGAGGCCACTGAGGCCAGCTCCCTGCCTCGAGGCAAAGAGCTACCCGGCCACACTAGACAGATGTGCACTGGCCTAAATTGAAGCTGCATGTGTCATTCATTACCCGCAGAAGTCAGGGGCTCAGGGAGATTCCCGCGGCTTAGGTCTTCCACATCCTGCCAGAAATGCAATGCAGGTGGGCCCAGGGCCTTGCGGAAACTGGGTGGACCAAAGTTCAGGCTTAGCAAGGAGATAAATTAGCAGGTGATTATGTGCTTTGGGAAAGCATTGCTTACAGAGGATCCCTCCAGGCTGCCGCTCGCCAGCAGGCCCTGCCTGAAGTTTAGACTGTGGCTCCCTCTGCAGTCACTGATTGTGCAGGAAACCTCCTGGAGATGGGAAATGAGCCCAGGACTGGGAGGCCACGCCTGGAGCCTGGTCTCCCCACCCCCGCTCACGCCTCGCTCTTGCTCTTGGGTAACTTGCAGCAAATCTCTGCCGTGGCCCCACTTTGCAAAGGCTTTTGGTTTTTCCTTACCCCTAAGGTTCAGCACCATCTCCCAGGGCTGCTTATGAGCTGTGTGGCCTTGCCCAAGTGAACTAACATCTCTGAACATCAGTTGTAGGAAGGGGAAAGTCACGGCACCTATCTGAGAGGCTTCTTGCAGAATGAAATGACATGACTGAGACAAGCACCTGGAAGGAAGATGCTGGCCCATTCAATGCCCCCAAGGTCACAAGTTCAAGCTCAAGCCCCTGATCCTTCCACCCCAGTCGCCTTCTGAATCACACCATTTCATCCCTGGGTGTGTCGACAGCAGAGCTCGCAGGGGCAGACTGTGGACTCTAGCCTGCGGCAAAGCATGCTTGGCTTGTGGTCATGGCTTGAAAAGCCTGGAGAAGGTGCACACGTGTGCACGCACACAGAGAAACCGGAGAGCGCTTGTCCACATTCGGGGGACAGCTCAGTTCTCTTCTCTTGCTCCCCCAGATCTGCGGGTGATGATGGGTAGCGGCCCTGGTTTGGGGGATATCCCTGCAATTCAGAAAGCTTTTCCTCTCAAAGTCATCAGTGGCATCAGGCTCCTCAAAAGAGTATCTTATGACCCAAAGCTGAGCCACCTTTCTCTCTGCCTTTCCTGCCTAACAACCCTACCTCGAAAGCCTTGCCCACGGCAGGGTGTGGCTTGAGGGGCAGGGCAGGATGCCAGGGAGATCATCATCTAAATCCTCTGTGCTAACTGCAGCTGCACACTGGGGCAGGGGCTGGGGCAGGTGGGCTTGCTCTCACCTGATAAGACCAGAGTGGGGAGGGGCCCATGGCAGAGCTTGCACCCAGGCCGAGGCCATTTGATGCCTTGTGCTTTGTCACTTGGGGCTCTGCAGCATCTTCGGCCACAGGTGTGGGGATTGTGCCAGGCCATCTGCAGAGGGACCCAGCAACGAGACTCCCACGGGGCACCTCATGGCAGCCGAAGGGCTTCCAAGCAAACCCTATCCCTGCCACGGGGACTTAGCAAGGGCTTTTCGTTTTCATTTCTCATTCTTTCCTACCCCGCCCCACATTAAGAAGAAAGCAAAGGGCCTTTGGATATGACACCCTGGAGGCCTGCCGTGAGTGGCACCTGTTAGCAGAAGGAGAACGTCTCCGTGGCCCTAGCAGGCGTCAGTGAGTTAGTCCTTGGGCTGGTTTCTTATTTGAAGCTGGGTGAGGAGGGCCCGTGGTCCCAGGTGTTCACAAGCCCACCTGATGCCGTTTTACAGATGGGGTTGAGGACTGTGTGGGGAAAGCATGGAGGTTGGAATCCAAGAAACCTGGAGACCCATCTATGCCTCCACACTTAGCAGTGTCCAGTCTTGGGCAAGGTCCTGAACCTCCCCAGGCCCCCATTTGCTCACCTGTAAAGGGGATTAGTGCTACTCACCAAATGGACTGGTGGAGAGAAGTGATAACCATGAGTCTTGGGCCATAACTGTGACTGGAAGAATAATGGAGCCTGCCTTCCCAAGCTTTGTTCTCATTCCCTGCTCAATTAGGGTTACTCCCTTGGTGGGCACTTGCTTCCTTGGTGGCATTTGGGACAAGCCTTCACGGCCCCTGGATCCGGGGGCATGTGGCCATGAGGAGTGCAAACTGGGCTCTGAGAAGTGAGGAAGGTCCCCTGCCTTTCCAAATGCTTTCAGCCCTGGGCCCTGGTCTGCACACCTGGCTCTAGCCAGGTGGGCTTCTGCCACCTGCCTTCACTCGCAAGGCCCGGGCTAAATGCCCCACCTTCAGACTGTCTGGAGGCAAGGCCATGGAGAATTCTCCTCTGAAGAGGCCAGTAGGCTGGCATTGCCCTGACTGGGGGCCCAGGTGAGGCTGCCTATAGATAGGATGCCACCCGTGTGTGGGGTGGGTGAGCTCTCCAGCTCCCCTGAGCCTCGGCCATGCCCAAGGCCTGTCGCTGAGTGCTGTGGGGTCCACAGGTGCCCAGAGCAGTTCCTGCTTTGGAGGAGCTCATGGCTGGGGTGGGAGATGGAACACAAAGATGGAGACTTAGGGCACAGTGTATGGCTGGAATCTTCCAGGGCAGGTTCTGTGGATACCCCAGAGAGGGAGAGAGGGTTGAGGACTGTGGGAGGGGCATAGTCAGGGAGGGCTTCCTGGAAGTGGTGGCATGGGGAAGGACTACAACTCTGGAAAGAATGGGCTGTGCTTTGTCTACTCTCCTCCTTCTCATCTCTCCCCAAGTCCTGAAACTGTCCCCTCAAGCTCACATGAGCAGGTGGCTCAGGAGATGTGGGCTTAATCTAGGGAAGGAAGCAGATGCTGGAGCTATTCATGGAGCGGCTGCCTGGCAGCAGCTCTGAGGTCATAGTTCCCAATATCTCCAGGCTGAGCTGCCGGATCTGTCCCCCCACCCATCGGCAGCATCCCCTCTCCTCTGCCCTCCAGGCTCTGCTCTGCCCCAAGTTCCTCCCACCCCATGACCCCTGCTGCTCCCTGCCTCTGCCCGTGTTCCATCTTTCTGCTCTCCAGATCCTTCTCTGTGTGTTTTGCATCCAAAAGTCCCAAGAGAAAGCAGCTGTTTGGCTGGACAGACACGACACTGGGCAATGAGCCAGGGTCTCGAGCCAGTCTCCTGACAGCTTCCCGGGGTCAAGGCGGAAAGCCCTGGTCTAACCAGCTGTGGCTGGAGCGGCAGGGTCCAGGGGAGGCGCAGAGCCCTTGCAGAACCCCTCACATCCTGGCTGTCCCAGGCCCTTGGACCGTCATAGCCAGGTGTGAGGCACACAGGTGGGCAGAGCTGGCACCTGCTCCCACAGTGTTTCAGACCGGGCGGCCTCCCGGAGACCCAGGGGGCAGCTGTGCCGTCCATGGAACTCATCATACATCAAGACTTTTGGGGCAAAGGATTTTGTTCTCTCTGCCCCACCAAACCTTTGTTCCCTTTGATATTGCCAGTATTCTTTCCAGGGAAATCTAATTTTCAATTAAAAAACATATTTTCTCACCAACGGGACACATTCAGGTGCCAACAAATATTTGGTTTGAGTGCAATTCTGTGCTCAGTTGAAGCTTTGTTTTTAAGGGACAGGACAAAACATCATCCCCAGCTGTCTGAGTGTGTGTTTGGCCCCCGGGCAGTGCTCTGTTCTTTTCAGCTAGAAACCTGCTGTGAGGGTCACATAGTTTCGTAGCTGGAGGGTGGGGTGGGGCCAGTGGCAGCAAGAGCCTCCCTTAAATAAGCAAGAACCAAAGCTCCCAAGCTTCATTATCTACCCCGCCTGCAGCTCCACACACAAAACCCCTTGCAAAATAAAGCCATACTTGAGCTGGGGCCAAGGGCCACGTTGAAAACAGTGAAGGGGGACAGCCACCAGTGGCTGGATGAAATCATATTGTTTTTCTTTGCTGAGAGTTGCTCAGTCAGCCTCCAGGGTGGCTCTTCCACCCCAGGGGAGAACATATCCCTCTGCCTCCTGTCCCATAGGTACCCTCAGTCACCTTGCGGGAGCCAAATCACACCCTGCACCCTGCCTGAATAAGGAAAAGGCCAATTCCATCCACAGCAAGAAACCTGTAAGGTGTACATGCCACAAAGTACTGCAGACCAACTAGCTAATACAGCGGGAATGTGTTGTCTAGGGTTCTGGAAGCTAGAAGTCCTGAATCAAAGTGTAAGCAGGGAGAGTGCTTTCTCTTCTAGGGGAAAGTCCATTCTATGCCTCTTTCCCGGCTCCCAGTGGATGGCTGTGTCTCCTGTCTCTCTCTCTGTCCAGATTCCCTCTTCTTATGAGAGCACCAGTCATATGGGATGAGGGCTTACCCTGATCCAGTTCAGCCTCAACTTACCTAACGACATCTCCAAAGATCCTATTTATCAATAAATTCACATTCACAGGACTGGGGTTTGGGAACTGAACATGTTTTTTGGGGAACACAGTTCAATCCCTAACAATGACTGTTAAGTCTCTGAATAGATCCCAGAATGGGCACTGGGGGCAAGAACTCAGCAAGAAACAGGGTCACGTGTGAGCTTGGCTGTGGGGCCTGGCAAATCCAAGTTTGAAATGGCTGCTCAGCCACGGATAAGGCCTTGGATGCCTCAAGAAATCTCTCTGGGCTACGTTTCTCCAGTGCAATTTCTCCAGTGCAAAATGGAGTGAATATTTCATGCCTCAGGTGAGAATTAAATGAGATAAGTACAGAAGTGTTGCCCCCCGCCCCCACGTGGGAGAGGCGGCTGGGAGCTCAGCCTGACATCCAATCTCCTAAAGCACAGCCCTGCTATTTTGCCAGGCACATGGCCATCCAGAACCAAGACCAGGCTACCCAGACTCCCTTGCAGCTAGGAGCGGCTACACAATTGATCGGTGGGATGTAGTGTAAGTACTGCACGATGGCTTCCAGAAATCTCCATGAGAAGAAATTGGCATCCACCTTTGCTCTCTTCTTTGTCCCTTCCTCATGCTGCTTGCTTGGAGCATGGAAGGTGTGCTGTGCTTCAGGGACTGTCTTGGACTTTGGGGAGCTGGCCTACACCCAGAGGAGGGTGGAGCCCAGGTTCCCAGTGACTTTGGGAAGCCACCATACCATCTCAGCCCACCTCCCTATGGACTTGTTTTTCATGAGAGAAAATTTTCTTTGTCTTGTTTAAGGGTTTTGGGCCCTGACAAGGACCCTCGACCCAGTGAGCCTTCCTGGCCCCAAGTCATGGGATTGCACTACAGCCCCTAAGAGCTGCCAGGGTGGATGAAGGCTGCTAGACCCTGGTGTAACACTGGGTGGGGGTGGCCCTGTGTGCCATGGGGCAGGATGCTCTCCCCAGCTTCTGTAGGCAGGGGGTGCAAACAAGGGACACAAGCCTACCCAAGGTGGGGAGTGAGCCACGAGGAGAGCCGGCCCAGCCTTGCACAAGTCTCTGACTCTTTAAGGGAACCTGGAAAACTCCGAATTTGTAAATGTTGGCAGCAGATTCAAATTTGCTGACAATGCAGCTTCCATGGTGGGATTAAAGGAAGCACATCGGTGGACCCCGGCACCCACCCATCCTTGCCCCCTGTCTGCAGCCTGTGTGGGTGGGCTAGCACGTGGGCCCACCTGGGCTCCGCTGCAGGAAGGCAGCCATGGCCACCTTCTGCTCCTCTTTGGGCCCCCAAAGGCCAGCGGTGACCTCCACCCTCTCCCTGAAAGGCCCCCCACACCCCCCAACCCCTTGGAAGCATCCATCTACTCAAGTCAATGCCTTTCTCTGCCTCCCCCACTCTTTCCCCTCCCACACCAGGCCTGATTGTACCTTTTCAAAACAAGGTGTGGCTGAGCAAGCAGGTCGCCCCAATATGCGTTCTCTTCCCTTCTTGCTCTATTAACAGGACTTCTGAGTTTAGGCTGGACACAGGACCACCCTGCTAAAGCCCCTCCCCCAGCTTCCTTTGCAAAAGTTCTGGCCAGTCAGATGCAAGTGGATGTGATAAGAACAACTTCTGGGTCGTGCCCTGAGTTGGGTTGTTCAAAACTTAACCTTGGTACCTGTGAATGTGGCTTTATTTGGAAATAGTGTCATTACAGAGGAGGGTGGGTCCTAATCCAGTGGCTAGTGTCTTTATAAAAGAAAGGAGAGAAAGATTTGGGTACAGAGCTGCACACAGGGAGACAGTCAGGTAAAGACAGAGATTGGAGTGAGGCAGCTTCCAGCCAAAGAATGCCAATGATTGCTGGCAAGCACCAGAAGTTGAGAGGGGCGATAAATGATCTTCCCTAGAGCTTTCAGAGGGAGCATGGCCCTGCAAGCAACTTAATCTTGGACTTCTGGCCTCCAGAACTGTGAGAGGATGAACTTCTGTTGTTTCAAGCCACGCAGTTTGTGACACTTTGTTATGGCAGCCCTAGGAGACTAATTTACACTCTTAAAGGAAAAAGGAGTTTCTTCTACCTCCCCTTCCTACTTTCTGCTGGCAGGAATGTGGATGCAAGGAGGTGGAGCAGCCACCTTGCCTCGTGAAATTATCAACCCTGGGCTGCCTGTATCAGACCGTCATACAAGGGAGCGTTTGCCTTGGATCTTGTCTGTGCCGTGTTCATTTTGGCATCTTTTACAGCAAACCTGTATTTTACAGCAGTACCAAGCCTGCATTCCAGCTGGTCCCCCAGCTTCTCATTGTCTCATCTGGGATTCATTCACACCAGTTACCCCCTGAATCAATTTCATTCTTTGATCCATCCATCCACGTAGTGGCAGCTGAGCATTTTTGGACCTAGCACTGTGCTAGGTCTTCCACAGTCCCCACATTCAACTGGCTATGAAAGGACAAACAATGCTATAACCCCATTCTGCAGCCCAGGCTGCCAGGGTGACAGCTCCCCAAACATCTGTTGGACCTCTTCTTCTAACACTGAGGCCGTGCAGGCTGGGTGGTCACTGCAACTGTAACTTGACCTGACTCCCTCATGGATGCCCAGATTGGCATTGAGATCCCAGACATGTGGGTGAGCCCATGTGCTGCGAGCATGTGTGTGAGTGCATGTACGTGCGCATGTGTGCACATGTGTGTGACAGCGTGTGTATGTGTGTGTGAGTGCACACGTGTGTGGGTGAGTGCATGTGTGTGCACATGTATGTGAAAATGTGTATGTAAGTGATGTGAGTGCATGCACGTTTGTGTGGGTGAGTGCAGGTGTGTGTATACACAAGTGCACATGTGGGTCTACGTGTGTGAGTGTGCATCTATATAAGTGCATGTGTGCATGTGAGTGTGTGTGCTTATATTAGAGCATGTGTGTGTGTGTGCATAAGTGCATGTGTGTATATCTATGTGAGTGTGAATGTGTATGTGAGAGCATGTGTGTGTGTGAGTGCATGCATGTGCACACACAGACACAGGTACAAGAGAGGGAGGGAGAGAGACAAGAGGCTGTTTTCAGGGCCTCCTAGACAATGATGCATTTATTCATCAAGAATGAGAGCCTCCTTGTTGCTCAAATGTGGCCTCTCTCTAGGCCAAGCTCAGCATACAAATGCATTACCTTCCCCCCAGTGTGGGACATGACTCCCAGGGATGAGCCTCCCTGGCACCGAGGTATTACTACCAAGCACCAACTAGCAATGCAAGTGGAAAAAGACCTTGAATAAAAGGGAGAAAAGGTAAAGACAAATGAGTTTATACGGCTAAGAGACTTCCAAGTGAGTCGGGAGGTCATCCCAGAGGTAAGGCTTATGCACATCTCAGCAGGACCTCATAGACTGCCAAAGTGGGTACTACCCCAAATAGTGGGGCTCCTGAGGGCTCTGGAGACACCCAGGTCCTATGGTCAGGGCAGATAGCTCCGGAGTTTGGTGCCTTGCCATTGGGCCCTACTTTGGAGTTTGTGCTCCTGAGAGTGACAGAGTTGGACTCAATTATGGCTTCCCTATACATGGCTCATCTTTCCCTTATATTTAAACCTATACTTGGTGCTGGAGATTGTAGGTGTACATCCAAGAGACTTGAATCTTTGGGCTGTCCATGTGCCAGCTGGGCCCTGAGCCTCAGCAGAGTTGCAACACCTACTCTCCAGTTCATTGGACTCACCCAGGACAACTAACAAGGAGGTGAGGATTGACAGCCACCATACCAAGGAAATGAGACAGCCTACAACTGCAAGCAAGGGAGTCCCATCCATCGGCTATATGGGATCTAAGCCCCCTCTCAATTAGAGGCAGAGTGGACATCACCATCCCAGAATCCTCAGGATTGGGTAAAGAACTATGGACTAGAGTGGACTTATGGGTATTCTACTACAGACATATTGTGATTCTAGCAATGGAAGAAATTACAACATTGATGTGGAAGCAGTGGCCACCGGGGGCTCTGGGGGCAGGAAGAGGGAAAAACAGTTGTAATACGGGGGCTTTTTTGGGACTCGGGAATCATCCTGAATAACATTGCAATGACAGATATAGGTCATTTTATATTGTCCCATAACATACAGAACTGGGTGGGAGAGAGTGTAGACTACAATGTGAACTATGGTCCATGCTCAGTGGCAATGCCCCAGGATGTGTTTCTCAATTGCAATGAATGTGCCACACTAATGAAGGATGTTGTTTATGTGGGAGGCTGTGGGAGGTGTGGGGAGTGGGGCATATGGGAATTCCTATATTTTTTGTGTAACATTTATATAATCTAAGCATCTTTTAAAAGATAAAAATAAAAAATTATGAAAAGTAAAAAAAAAAAAAAAAGATGCATTGAGCACCAGGCAAGGCTGAGGAGAGGTGAACAAGCCAAGGCCCCACCCTGGAGGGGCCCTCATCAGTGCCACAGACAGACCAACAGACACTGGTTGATTTAAGCCACTTCCGGGAAGAGGACAAGGGCAGTATAATTACCATCATGCCCAGAGCTGGAGAGAAGCTGCTGGGCCTGGCTGCAGGCAGGGCTGTGACATTTGTGCCTGAGCAGAGGATGGATTTTCACTGAGCCATTCATACTTTCCTGCAATATTGTTGTAACCAAGAGCTGGGCCCTGCCAGAGGCCATCGAACAAAAAACTAGGTCACTGTCTCCATAGGAATGTTCCTAACTGCTCCTACTTGTGGAGTGTTGGCCATTAAGCTCACCCTTCATATGCATAGCCTTCCTGAGACCCTATAATGAAGACACAAAGAAGACCCCTACGGACAAAATGTAAAGTAAATTTCCCAATTACACATCTAACAAAAATGGTTCTGTTTGAACTGCACAGAGTATTTTAAATGCATATTTAAATCTTACCTCACTGGAAAAGGCCAAGCCAAGGATGACCAGATATCCATTTCTGTAACACATGATCCCCATCTTACAGTTGAAAAAACTGAGACTTGGAGAAATGGAAGATGCCTAATTTGAACCTGTAGAGACTCCAAAGACATGTGTAATTTCCATTCATTCAGTGGACACTGATTGAATGCCTATAGTGTGCTAGGCTCTGGGCAGGGCCCTGAAGCCATGTAGGGCAGAGGGCTCCACCTCAGCAGGAATGCAGAACCAGATGCCCAAGCTTTAACCTCCTCTCCTTCTTGTTCAGAGTCAGGTGGTCCCCAGGTCTCCCACGGGGAGCCTCAGACCAACCATCCAACTTACCCACATTGCTTCCTAAAGTTAGCCTGGGACACTGTGGGCACCAGGCAGAGGAGGGAGGGTCTTTCCCCTGCCTTCTGTGCAGAGGAACACAAGCACCTGGGAAGGCAGATTTGCCCAATGGTCATGTACCTATGAGGGTGTGTCTCCTAGGACCACCGGTTGCACATGGAGGGCTCCTGCACAGAGGACTGGGGGAGCTGTTAGCAGGCACAGCCTCCTGTGGAGACAAACTGGACCAAGCAACCTCAGAACTGCTTCATATTCAGAGTCAGCTCTTCAGAGTCTCTTTATGGCTCAAGAACTGTTGAGATCGGGTCTTCTACACAATCTTGTCCTCTGTGCCATCAAACACTACACTATGGGCTCCAAGATTTTCTTCCAAGTCACTGACATTCTGCAGGGCCAGGAAAAGACAACAAAGTCACGACTGCCACCTGGTCCAACATAGATCAGAAGATGCACCCTGATTTCAACTATGTCAAAATGTAAAAGCATGTCATCTTAGACTCCATCAGATATGGCAAAACAAGGAGAGTGGGAACCACCTTGAGGTGAGAACAGCTTGTGTACTTGGTTGAGCTGGTTAGGTTGGCTGAGTTGGTTTGATTGGTTGGATTGGCTGGATTGGTTGGGTTAGCAGGGTTGGTTGAGCTGATTTTGTTGGTTGGGTTGGTTGGGTTAGCTGGGTTGGCTGAGTTGGTTTGTTTGTTTGGGTTGGTTGAGTAGGTTGGGTTGGATGGGTTGGTTATGCAACACCTAGAGAGGCAGCAGGTCTAGGGGGTCATTGGAGTTGGAAAGCAAGCCCTGGAATGTCCTGCTGGGTGAACTTAATTGACCTTACTGGGCCTCTGTTTCCTCATTTGTGAAATAGAGCTAGTCATA
This sequence comes from Tolypeutes matacus, assembly GCA_026826555.1. Taxonomy (NCBI): domain Eukaryota; kingdom Metazoa; phylum Chordata; class Mammalia; order Cingulata; family Chlamyphoridae; genus Tolypeutes; species Tolypeutes matacus. The sequence continues at coordinate 856,609 of JAKSZT010053840.1, forward strand.
CTCAACTCATAACTTCGTTGTGAAGCCCATGTGGAAAAAATGTAGAAAAAATGTTAGTGTAATCACTTGTGGTTGAAAGCTTGAGATGTGATGTCAGGCAGGCCTGGGCCTGACCCCTGATTCCACCCCTTACTAGCTGTTTGACCCTGCAGGTTCCCTCAGGAGAGAACAAGAGAGCTGTGATGCCCACCGGGGTGGGCTGTGAGCAGGGAATGAGTCAATGCACCTGGAGGAAGTGGATGTCCGAGGGGCAGTAGCCATTCACGTTGCTGCTAGTTCAGGAGGATGTGTCTCCTTTCTCCTTGAGTGGACAGGACCATCGCCACACTACAAACCCCTGATCAGCCCATGGAACGCTTGTCTGCTCATTGCCCAAGCTCCCCCTCCTTGGTTCTGACCTCTCCCAGTCATTCCCAGTTTCCTTCCAACCTTTCAAGCCTCCAGCAGATCAGTCTGTGAGCTCAGGGACCAAGGTCAGAGGCAAAAATAAAGACAAAACAGCTTAGCCAATTTAAATCACCCAATCAACTGTGGTCAGGGAGGGCAGTAAAACAAAATAAAACAAGAATGAGATCTTAGGTCTGAAACAGAAACACCGACTCAAGTGACCGGGAACAGATGCACATGTAGGCATTATCAAATCCCTTTGCTTGCCAGGGCTCAATGACAGCAGTGATTACTATTATCATGACTATTGTGGTTTTCATTGTCATCAGAGCCACAATCTCCTTCTAGCCCCATCCTTGGGCATCTTCTCCCTGCCTATGTGGAGGAAGCCTGGGGCTCTGTCCTGGACCTCTCGACACCCACTCCCTGACTCTTTCACCATCTGGATGCTGATGACGCCCAAGGGACTATATCCAGCTGGGCTTCTCCCGTGACCTCCAGACACACATATCTGCCTGCTAACTTGACATGGACCCAAGGTCTCAGAACCCATCCCTGTATCAACATGTCCAGAACTGAGCTCCTGGCCACTCCGGGTGTGGGCCAAGTGCCATGGAGGCTTCTGTGAGAAAAGGGAGGCCCTTGCCTTGCAGGAAGGGAAACCTGAAGTCACTGGGGGTGGGAGGAGGCTGTGACCGATGGCTTGCCCCCTTACCCCACGGGCACTGGGCCAGCAGGGTGACACTGGGGTCTGGTCATGCTGCAAGGGCTTCCCAGCCACTCACAGTGCCCAGAGAGAGGTCAGGGCAGCCTATGGCCAGTGTGCTGGGGGACAGCGGACCTGCTCAGCTGCTGGTATCCAAATGGCCTGCCCACTGACCTTGATGGCACACGCCCCAAACCTGTCGCTCTCGAGTCTCCTGCTCCTGCATCACCAGAATCCTGATGCATTCTGTCCATCAGCAAATCCTGCACATTCTAAATGGATTCCAGAGTCTCTTGCCCAGCATCTCCTCCACCATCTCTCCCCTAAAGGGCTGCAGGCAGCTCCTGACTGGCCACCCTGCTCCTACACCCCACCCCTCCACTGCTGGACACCTCTCAGTCGCTTCCCATTGTACTTAGGTAAATCCCAAAGCCTCTTCCCGCCCACGTGGCTCTAGATGCAGCCCTGCCCCGCTGTCCTCTCCTATTTTAATCCAGCCATGCTCAACTCCCGAGGCCTCAAATACACCAAGCTTGCTCCTGTCTCAGGGCCTTTGCACTCGCTATACCCTATGCCTGGAACACTTTCCCCCAGGGATTAGTGTAATTTCCTTCTTTGCTTCACGCAGGGAGGACTCTGTTTACATGCCACTTCCTGGAGAGACAGGTCCTGGTGCCCTCTAATCCTCCCCCTCCCCAGTGCTTACTGATAGGACATTGCATATTGACGTTATCTGAGTTATATGGAGAATTAGAAGGAGGGGAGGTGAATTGCCCAAGGTCGCACAGTCAGTGAGAGGGAGTGTGGGGCCGAGTGAGGGCCCAGGGTTCAGACAGAAGGCTACAAAATGACTCCCGCCTTCCCTGCAGAGCAGCCAAGCAAGCACAAAAGGCCTATACGGATTCTAGGAGGACCCCAGAGCTACCTGCATGAAGAGCAGCAGACAGGACGAAGAGAGGCAGCAGGCCTGGGCCGAGAGGCCCCTGGGATGTGCTCCTCGGCAGCCCAGCTTCACCTGGTGGGGGTGGAGAGCGGGTGACAGGTCCTGGGGATTCGGGCCTCCTGAGACCTCCATGCCAGCCACCCTTACCCCTCTACTTAACGCTATCCCCAAAAGCCACTGCACCCCAAACCCCCTGCTCCCCTCCCCCAGCTCCCTCCCCCTCATAGCCTCCCCCCAAAAAGCCCTTCATGACTTTAAGGCCTGTCCCACCCGTCAACAGAAGCCTCTTCCTCCTCTTCAGCGCCCTGGGTCTTTGCCTGCCAGCCCTATCTGTCTGTCCATCCACCTTCTGCCCCCTTGTCCAGACTGCCCCCACAGCTGCAGTGCCAGCCTCAGCACCCCTCATGGGGCCCAGCCACCTCCACGCCCTGCCCCCCCAATGCTCCCTCCTCTCTCAGGACATGCCCTGGCCCCCTCCTGGAGAGGTCCCAGCCCCTCCCTCAGCCTTTTGGCACAGGTCTGGGCCATGGCTCTGGGCTCCCTCCCTGTGGGGCTTGCACTCGGGATTACGTCTCTGAACACATCAGTCTCCCTGCTGCAGCTTTCTGGGGAGCCCAGGGAGAGAGGCTGCCCCCAGTGAGCACTCCACAAAGCTCTCACAGCCTGTCGTCCATCACGAGCTGGCACACCATCATCAAGCTGCTCCTCATGGCACTGCACACACAGGCTGCACCCTTGTTTTTTCTTTATTAAAAAATTAGAACTACAAAATGACAAACAATCCAATTTTAAAATTGGGCAAAGGACTCGAACAGATGTTTTTCCAAAGAGGATAATCAGATGGCCAATAAACACATGAAAAGATGTTCAACATCATTAGACATTAGGGAAATGCAAATCAAAACCACAATGAGGTATCACTTCACACCCTCAAGGATAGCTATTATTTTAAAAATAGAAAATAGCAAGTGTTGGAGAGGAGAAATTGAAACTCTAGTACATTTTGGTGGGAATATAAAATGGTGCAGCCACTGTGGAAAGCAATATGGCAGTTTCTCCAAAGGTTAAATATAGAATTACTCTATGACGCAGCAATTCCACTCCTTGAGATTAAAAACAGGAACTCAAGCATATACTTGTACACTGATGTTCATAGCAGCATTATTCGCCACAGCCAACCCAAGTGTCCATCAACAAATGAACATATAAATAAAATGTGGTCTGCACACTCGATGGAATATTTGGCCATAAGAAGAAATGAGGTTCTGAGACCTGCTGCAGGAAGGACGGACCTTGAAAACACTATGCCAAGTGAAATAAGCAGGACACCTAAGGACAAATACGATATAATACCACTTACATGAAATATCTAGAAACAGAAAATTTGCAGAGACTTCAAGTAGATTAGAGTTACCAAGGGATGGGAGGAAGGGGGAAAAGGGGAGTTTTACTTGGTGGGTATAGTGCTTGCAAATTTAAAACTTATTAAATAGTAATAGATTTCAGTCACTAAAATCCTACAATAAATAAATATAGTGAAACTAGAGAGCCACTCCTCAAGCGCCATCCCACTCAAGTCACCTGCTGTTGACAGCTGTGTATTTCCTTCCAGGCTGTTCTCTGTGCGTTTACTTATGCAGGTGTGTGTGGATCCACATAGAAGAGTTTTGGAAACAGGCGTGGGATCATGCCACATTTGCTGTGCTGTGCCTGGCTTGTGTTTTCCCTGAAGAAGTGGTGAGCTTGTCTCAATGCCAGCCAGAGCAGACTCTTAGTGGTTGTGTCGTTCACCATCCTGCCACCAGCTCTCTGCCGATGAACAAACGGATCGGTTCGGCTTTCTTCCTTTGCTAGTGAAAACCCTGAGGCATTTTTCAAGGATAGACTCCTAAAAGTAGAATTTCTGAGTCACGAGGAATGTGCATTTTGAATGTTGCTCCGTCCACCCAGCTGCCCCCACGCGCCCCCAGCCCACTCGCTGTAGGGACCGCACCCCCACACATACATGTGTGAGGTACGTGGACCACCCACCCTTGCCAATGTAACATTATCACTTCCTCAGATTCTGCCCCCAGCGGATTTTGTTGTTTTATTTTGATGGCCCTGGAAACTGATGGAGTTTAGCATCTACTCACTGTTCACAGGCATGAGGATGTCTTACTGATGAATCGTCCCTTCTTTCCTCGGCCCGTTTTTCTGCAGATTGTGTGCGTCGTCCTCATTGGCTCAGGGAATCTCATTAGATGTTATGATGTTAATCTGTTGTCTGTTGTACATGTTTTCAATATTTTCTCCCACTCAGTCAAATACCTTTCTAACTTTGTTTATGGTGGAGTTTGCCATACAGAAGGTTTTTATTTTTATGTGGTCAAAATCTGTCAGTCTATTCTTTTATAGCTTCTGGATTTCGTGTCTTACTTAGGAAGTCTCTCCCTTCTCCAAGATCATGAAAATATTCTCTTCTCTTTTCATCTAGTGGTTTTATAGCTTTGTTTTTCACTTTTACAGCCTTAATCCATCTGGAATGTGTTCCGTAGTGTGACATCCCTTCTTCGTTAAATGCTCTGTTGTCTTGACAGCACAGCAGGCTCCAGCTGGTCCTACTTCCCATTCATTCATTCACTGATTCATTCATTCAACAAATATGCCTTGAGCCTCCACCATATGCCAAACACCCATGGTACAGAGAAGGCCAGGGAGATGACTGCTGCTGAGGAGACAGACAGCAAACGAATGCACATGGTAGCTAACACAATTTCAGGAAAAACAGAGAAATTGAAACAGGATAAGGAGATGGAGGGGTAGCATGGGGAGATATTTTAAATAATGTGGTCAGGAAAGACCTTTCTGATATGGTGGCCTAAGCCAGAGTTGTTCATAATGTGTGGGAGCATCTCAGGTCTGCCAGGGGAGACTGTGCCACGTGGAGGGGCAGCATGTGCAAAGGTCCTATAGGGGAATGTGCTTTGCCATGTGAAGGAATACAAGAAGGCCATGTGGCTCCAGCTGGAGGAGCTGGAGTGGAGTGGGGGCCAGATCATGAGGAGCCTTGGAGGCCACGGAGGAAGGTTGGGTTTCAAGGATTGGAAGCCTTAGATGATAACCTTTGGTGCATATGTGTATGTGTGTGGGGCGGTGGTTATTTCTTTTTCCCATTGGCTCTTCCATGTGGGTGCCCCGGGACCTGTCCCACACCTCACCCCTCACACTTCTTCCTCATGCTCATGATTTTAATCGCCACTTGTGTCAATGGTGGCACTCGTGTCAATGGTGGCATTCACAGACGAGGCCCTCCCCAGGCACGTGTGAATGAATGAGTGAATGCTGGTACCATGCCGGCTCCAGTCCAAGCTCTGCCCTGCTCACCTGTCTTTTATCTCCAGTTGACTGTGGACCTCTGCATCTCCAGGTGTCCCACTGGGGCCTCAAATCCAATATGTCCCCAACTGAACACACCCCCCCACCCCAGCCCTCTGTTCCTCCTTCACAGACCCCCAGTGCTCATGCTTGACTGTTTCCTTCCCCTCTCACCTTCACCTGCCTTTGGACCACCAAGTGCTGGGATTCTAACCCTGAACAGCTGCAGAAGCCACCTTCAACCTGAGCCCCACCTCCAGCCTGGCCAGGCCTATCCATTCCTCAAATAGCAGCAAGGTCAGCTGTTCACAGGAGAAAATCCCTCCCTGTTTCTCTTCTGCCTCAGTTCCTGAACAGGGATGAGCTCAGCAGGGAGAATATAGAGAGTGAGAAGGGGAGGGGAAAAAAAGGGAGACTAGGACAGAGGAGAGGAAAGCAGGGAGAAGGAAGAGGGGAAGGGAGAGAAGAGTAGAAGACAGGAGAGAGGAAGGTGAGGGGGCTGGGCAGAGGGAGAAGCCCAGGGAAGGAGGCTGAGGGACAGGGAAAGAAAAGTAGGGGACATGGAGATCTCTAGATTCCAGGGACAAGAAGATTTTTTAGAAGAAAACATGAGAGGAAAGACCAATAAGGTCCAGTGCTGCTGAGGGATGATGGGTAAGATCTGAGGTGAGTTTTGGAAATTACCACTGGGCCTGGTCTCCAGTGTTCAGCTGCTTCAAACCCCCCCCCCCTTTTTTTTTAAATAACTTTCACTTTGCTTATTAAATACACAGCACCTCCCTGATTTATCCTGTGACTGTATCTGTTGCCTAGCAGTGAACCTGTCTGTGAAGCAGCAGTATTCGGCCACCACCCACCTTGCAAACAAGACCACAGTCTCTAATGCTTTTCTTTTCACAGAACATTTTGCATCATTTGATCCTCTCAGTACTCCGAGGCAGTTACAGCCTGTTTGCAAGAGGACTGAAGGGGACGTAGCCCATGGGGCCCAGGGCAGGATGCCACGGCCTGTGGCTCACTTGAGTTCATTCTTCAGATGTGTATGAGTTTTACCGACTATGAGCTAGACATTGTGTTAAGTACCTTCTGCAGCTCTCATACCCTCCCTGCACCACTGGGGACATTCTCCCTGATTCAGGGATGATGATGTGAAGTGAGTGACTGGCCATGGTCACCTGGCTGGTGGACATGGAGCCAGGAAGGACGTGCAGGTCTGTTATCTGGTTCCAGTGCCCCAGCAGCCACAGAGAATGGCCAGGCCACTAGGCATGAGGTCATAAGGGGGACTAAGGTGCTTTAGGAGCACTGAGAATAGAGAGCCTGCAATGTGAGTAGATGGCCACTCACTGTGTCCAGGGCAAGAGAGAGAGGCCAGGGGTCAAGTTGCCCCTTGTGGAGCTTGTAAGTAACAGTGCTACCTATGGTGACCTAACAAGTGGGACCTGAAAACTGGTGGGCACCCTCAAAGAATCAAAGGCCCAAGCTCTACCCTCTTCCCCTTTTATCAGGGATAGTGGGCTTTTCCCAGAACCTGTTCCCTGCAGAGTTCCTCTTTCCTCTCACTGACCAGGAGACAGAGGCTGGGGAAGGGAGTGTTTCCCTTGCAGTTTCTGGAGAAAGCATCTGGATTCTGGTCACCGGCTGCCATGTAAGCCACATGGAGGGATGGTAGGAAGGCCCCACCTGGATCAGGAGGAGGCCCAAATGCAGGAGGCTGGGCCAAGAGTTATTCCCTTGACTCAGGAGATTGTAACAGAGGGTCAGCCAAATAGAGACATCACCAACACCTTGCTGCAGCTGGGAGGGTGTGCAGAGCTGGCATGGAGTCAAACCCAAAGCAGAGGAAGCCCACAGGGGTGGCCTCAGACCTGGGCCAAGACCGGTCCCCAGCAGGCAGCAGGAAGGTGGGCAATGGGAAGCCTCCATGGGGACTGCAGGAGGAAGAGAGGGCAGGAGGGCTCAGAAGAATGGAGGCAATGGGGCGGGACTCCACTGCAGAGGTCCCTCCACGTGGGAGGCAGGTACTGTTTGCACCAATGGTACACCCACACACACATGCCAGGTATGCACCCGCACACTCCCATATACCCCATATACCACAGTAACACACACACACACTAAAAACTACACCCCCCCACACCTTCCATAGACACACCACAGGCACACAAATATATTCTAGACACACATATTACATACATGCATACCACAAACACACATATGCCCCCCCACTATGGGTCTATGGTTACACACTTACCATCAAACACACACATACACCACAGATCCACATGTAAACCACCCAGACATACCCATACCCACAGATATACACATAGATACACACCACAGACCCATGGATACCACCAGGCTTGCCCGCTCTATGCAGCTTAGGAGGCCTGCTCCAGCCGCAGCTCTGCCAGGGGCCCCTCGGCCACACAGGCCTTGGCCACTCTGAGGTCCACTCACCCTGGAAACTCTCAGGCTCAGGCTCTGCTCAAAGCCACGTTCTCAGCTGGGTCCTCCCTGACATGCCCCACTGTCTCCACCTCTCCCTCCCCACTGCCATGGTACATAGAACTCGCTAAGAAGAGTGCTGGTTGTTTTGGTTGGTTGGTTGGTTAGTGTCTTATTTTGCCAAAGGCTGCCAATGAAAAAGTGCCAGAAATGGGTTGGCTCTTATAATGGGGATTTATTTGGGGTAAAAAGCTTACTGTTCTGAGGCCGCAAAAATGTCCAAATTAAGTCATCATTAGAGATGCTGTCTCACCAAAGGTCTACTGCTGGTCAGATCCTGGGCTCCTGCCACATGGGGAGGCAAGATGGTGTCTGCCTTCTCCTCCAGGCCGCTTTCTCCCAAGGCTCATCTCTTCATTTTTAAGCTGCTCTGTGGGCCTAGCCCCTCAGGGGCCTCTTTCTGTGTCTGGTCTCCAGGACCTCTCTCAGCCTCCTTTTGTCTTTCTGAGACTACAGGCAATCCTCTCTCTCACGAGGCAGGGTCAAAATGGCAGCTGCCTTCCTGAGCGTGCATTTCTGCTTTCAGTTCTCAGTTTGTATAAGACTCCAGGGGGAGGGGGGGCAAGATGGTGTTGGTGTAGGAGGGCGCACACTGCAAGCTCCCAGAGCAAGGCGGATTGGGGACGGGGTCCTGCCCGGGGGTCTGTGCTGTGCACGCGTGGAGTGAGAGGCTTGGGACATCTATCTGCGCGGATCGGCGGCGTGGACTGAACGGTGGAGATTCGTGAGTTTTGAGGCTGCCGGTGGAGGTTGGCACAGGCGGCTGAGCCCCGCGGTTACGGAAATAAAAAATAAAACAGCCATTTGGAGCCGCGGGCGGGGGCAAAAAAGTTTTATTTTCTGGGGAGCTGGCTGCCTGGCGCCCCTTGGACCTTGTGTGAGCAGAGCAAAAAGCTAGTCAGCACCCGGTGAACCGGAGGGGGATTTTGGTCGGGGAACGGAGCTGATCTCCCTAGCCACCCAGGGATAAGACCCGGGCCGCTGCGGAGCCAGGAGGAAGGGACACTTCCCAAAGAAGGGAGGGTTCGGTTGGAAGACAGGGAAGGGTATTTTATATTTTTAGACATCGATCTGGCTGCCTGCACCGCCCCATAGCTTTGGGGAGCAGATAAGCCGAACTGAAGCAGCACCAGGCTGAGAGCAGACGCGAATCTGCACTCAAACTGATTTACTGAGCAGCCCGGTGACGCTGGAGCTCGGCGCCAGAAGGGGCGGAATCCGCCGTCTTTAGCAATCTTCACTGACTAACATCAGAGTTTCAGCTAACCTGGGCAGTCCGGAAAGTGGGACGTGCTTGATTAATTTCCACGGGCCCAGCTAGGGTCCCTTCCGTAAGGGGGTAGGTCTAGAAGAGGAATTATTTTGGGTCCTGCATTTGGCTAAAAAAAAAAAAAAAAAAGTGAGGTCACCTCAACAATTGAAAAATAAATTCTTTTTAATTTAGTTTAATAGCTAAAAGCTGCTTCAGGACCTGCATATAGAACCCTGTGGGGAAATTCATTGATAAACACAAGTAGGCAGGAAGGATCCACTTGGACCCTAGGGGTATCATTGACCCCCCTTGTTTCCTTCTTCTTTTTTCTTTTTTTTTTTATTTTTTTTATTTTTTTTATTTTTTATTAGTATTAACTTTTTCCTTTCAGACCTTTCTCTACTATTTCTCTACCTCCTCATAATTCTAGCCTTCTAAATCACTATATATATATATTCCTCCATTTGTTTTCCCAGTCCATTATAGGAACTCCATATTTTTTCCTAGTACTCTACACTGCCTACACAAGTTAAATATTCATCTCATTGAATCTCATTTTGCCCCTCTTCTAACTTTTATCAACATTTCTATTATCCTTCTGCCTTCCTTACATCTTTTGATTCCTCTGGCCCTAACCTTTTGCCTTCAAGGGAACATAGAAAGAAGTAAGGAAATAAAATAAGAAGAAAAACTGCCAAAGAGAAACCTTAACTCACACGCAGAACCAACAGCTAAATAAAATTCTAGAGCATAAAGAAAAGCTAATCAACTGAACAAACCCATCAAGATAATATGATGACCAGAGGGCAACAGAAAAATACAAATGACTCTGAAAAACTGGAAAACATGGACCAGTCCAGTGCACAAAATAAAAACCAGGAAGCAATGCAGTACATCGAACAACTAATCAAAGCTATCCAAACAAATATCATGGACCAACTTAAAGAACTGAAGGAAGAGATTGAGGATATAAAGAAGACACTGGGACAACATACTGAAAAAATAACTAACACACCTAAAAACGTAATGGATATGATGGCGAACAAAGACACAAGTCAAGAAATGAAAAAGACGCTGGACTCACATGGCAGCAGAATTGAACAGGCAGAGGAAAGAATTAGTGATATGGAAGACAATACAGTTGAAATCAAAGAGATTGTAGAAAACATAGACAAAAAGATAGAAAAAATCCAGTATGGTCTCAGGGAATTAACCGATAATGCAAGACGCACACACATACGCATTATGGGCATCCCAGAAGGAGAAGAGAAGGGAAAGGGAACAGAAGGAGTGTTGAAGGAAGTTATGGCTGAAAACTTCCCAACTCTATTGAGAGAGATGGATGTGCAGATCCAGGAAGCACAGCGCACCCCAAATAGTATAAATCCCAACAGGCCAACTCCAAGACATATACTTGTCAAAATGTCCAATGCTCAAGACAAAGAGAAAATACTTAAGGCAGCAAGAGAAAAGAGAACCATCACACACAAGGGAAGCACAATAAGATTAAGTGCTGATTTCTCAGCTGAAACCATGGAGGCAAGAAGACAGTGGTATGACATAGTCAAAACACTAAAAGAAAAAAACTTCCAGCCACGAATTCTCTACCCAGCAAAATTGGCATTCAAAAATGATGGAGAGCTCAAAATATTCACAGATAAACAGCAATTAAGAGAGTATGTCAAGAAGAAACCAGCACTTCAAGAAATACTAAAGGAATCTCTACAAGTTGAAAGGAAAAAACAAAGGAGAGAGAGTTGGAGGAGAGTTTAAAAACAACTGATAAGACAAAAAGAGAAACAAAACAACATATGACATTCATTAACCCAAAGAAAAAATGACTGAAGTAAGAAATTCGTTACGAGTAATAACACTGAATGTTAATGGATTAAATTCACCAATCAAAAGACACAGATTGGCAGAATGGATAAGAAAATATGATCCATCTATATGCTGTCTACAAGAAACCCACCTTAGGCCCAGGGATTCAAGGAGGCTGAAAGTGAATGGCTGGAAAACCATTTTACAAGCTAACAATAGCCAAAAAAGGGCAGGAGTAGCTATTCTAATATCAGACAAAATAGACTTTAAATGCAAAACTATTGTAAGAGACAAAGATGGACACTACATATTAGTAAAAGGAGTAATCTCTCAAGAAGAGAGAACAATCATCAACATTTATGCACCTAATCGAGGTGCCTCAAAATACGTGCGGCAAACTCTGGAAAAACTAAGAGGAGAAATAAATTCCTCTACAATTATAGCAGGGGACTTCAACACACCACTATCATCATTAGACAGAACATCTAGGCAGAGAATCAATAAAGAAACGAAGGCACTCAACAATACATTAGAAGATTTGGACTTAATAGACATATACAGAACACTTCACCCAAATACAGCGGGATTTACATTCTTCTCCAGTGCACATGGAACATACTCCAAAATAGACCACATGCTAGGCCCCAAAACAACACTCAATGAATTCAGAAAGATTGAGATTATACAAAGTAATTTCTCTGACCACAACGGAATGAAGTTGGAAATCAATAAGGGCCAGAGAAACAGGTTAGGCACAAGGATATGGAAGTTAAACAACACACTCTTAGACAAACAGTGGGTCAAAGAGGAAATTTCAAAAGAAATCAGTAACTACCTTGAAACTAATGAAAACAACAACACAACATATCAAAACCTATGGGATGCAGCGAAAGCAGTCCTGAGAGGGAAGTTCCTAGCCATAAATTCATATATTAAAAAAGAAGAAAGAGCTAAAATTGAAGACCTAACTGCACACTTGGAGGAATTGGAAAAACAACAACAAACTAAACCTAAAGGAAGTAGAAAACAGGAAATAACAAAGATTAGAGCAGAACTAAATGAAATAGAGAATAAGAAAGCACTGGAAACAATAAACAAAACCAAAAGCTGGTTCTTCGAGAATATCAACAAAATTGACAAACCCTTAGCCAGACTAACAAAGAAAAAGAGAGAACAGATGCAAATACATAAAATAAGGAATGAGCAAGGTGATATCACTACTGACCCCACAGAAATAAAGAGTATCATACGAGGATACTTTGAAAAATTATATGCCAACAAGAATGACAATTTAGAGGAAATGGACAAGTTTCTAGAAACCCACAAACAGCCGACATTGATGAAAGAAGAAATAGATGAACTCAACAGCCCAATTACAAGTAAAGAGATAGACTCAGTCATTAAAAACCTCCCAACTAAGAAGAGTCCAGGACCAGATGGCTTCACAGCTGAATTCTACCAAACATTCCGGAAAGAGCTAACACCAATTCTACTTAAGCTCTTCCAAAAAATAGAAGTAGAAGGAATACTACCTAACTCATTCTATGATGCCAACATTACCCTAATACCAAAACCAAATAAAGATACCACAAGAAAGGAAAATTACAGACCAATTTCTCTAATGAACCTAGATGCTAAAATCCTTAACAAAATACTTGCTAATCGCATTCAACAACATATCAAAAGGATTATACACCATGACCAAGTGGGTTTCATCCCAGGTATGCAAGGATGGTTCAATATAAGAAAATCAATCAATGTAATACACCACATAAACAAACTGAAAGAAAAAAATCACATGATCATCTCTATAGATGCAGAAAAAGCATTTGACAAAATACAGCACTCTTTCCTCATAAAAACACTACAAAAGATAGGAATAGATGGAAACTTTCTGAAAATGATAAAGGGTATATATGAAAAACCCAAAGCTAACATCATTTTCAATGGTGAAATCCTAAAAGCCTTCCCTCTGAGATTGGGAACAAGACAAGGATTCCCACTATCACCGCTCCTATTTAACATTGTCTTAGAAGTACTTGCACGAGCACTGAGACAAGAAAAGGACATAAAAGGCATCCAGATTGGAAAAGAAGAAGTAAAAATTTCATTATTTGCAGATGACATGATCCTATACATAGAAAGCCCTGAGAAATCGACAACAAGGCTTCTAGAACTTATAAAGGAGTTCAGTAATGTTGCAGGCTATAAGATCAATGCTCAAAAATCAGTAGCATTTCTATACACCAATAACCAGCAAACTGAGGAGGAAATCAGGAAAAAAATACCATTTACAATAGTAAACAAAAGAATCAAATACCTAGGAATAAATTTAACTAAAGATGTAAAGGACTTATATACAGAAAACTACACAACACTGTTAAAGGAAATCAAAGAAGACTTAAATAAATGGAAAAATATTCCCTGTTCATGGATGGGAAGA
>JAKSZT010053840.1:875025-907961 GCA_026826555.1 Tolypeutes matacus
GTGTAAGTTCATTGAGGTTGGTGGGCCACACTATGGGAGATGTTTGTGTTGGATGTGGTGGGAGGTGTGGGAGGTGGGCAACATGGGAATCCGAGTGGGTTCCGTATAATATTTTAGGTAATCTAAGCACCTCTTAAAATATATGTATATATATATATAAAAAATAACATTTTTGTAAGCAAATACACATATATGCATATATATTTATATATCATTTTACAAATGTTTGTATGTATTGTGAGAATTTTGATTTTTACCCATAATAAAAAAAAAAAATAAAAAAAAAAAATAAAGCAAAAAAAAAATAAAAAAAAAAAGACTCCAGGAAGAGGGTAGAGACCTAACCTGGGTCCTGCCTCACTGATGTAGTCCATTCAAAGGCCCTAAAGCGATCTAATTGAAAGTGATCTAATCAAAAGTCCCTTAACTGAATCTAATCAAAAGGCCCTGTCTACACTGCATTTACAGGCACAGGTATGGGTTAGCTTCACAACATTATTTTCTGGGGTCCACAAAAGACAAACCAGGACAGTTAGCCAGTTGTTTAATCAGTTATTTAGGGCCTCATTTTCTGTGCATCTGCCCCAACTTGCAGGTCCCTTGCTTGTTCCTACTCATCTACTCATCCCTTTATCTCTCTGCCCAGCACTTGGTGGTGTAATACAGGCTTGAATGAATGAATGAATGAATGAATGAATGAATGATTGTATCTACACACGTCCTAAGTGCCCACTGGACCTGCGAGGCACAAGGTAGCACAGGTGAACAGCACGGGGTGCCTGCCCCCAAGAGCTCAGCACGGGGGCCACCCAATTGCTGGCCTGTCCCCACCTGGAACCTCAATCCTGACGCAGTCTTCTTCCTGCTCCCCAGTGGCCCCTTCACACCCCAGTCTTTCCATGTCTCTTTTCTTTCCGGGGGGACCTCCTGTGCTCGAGCCGCAAAACCTCTGCAAGCTCCTCATTGCCAAGCCTTTCCTGAGCCTGCTGGGTCCCTGATTGGAGGAGACGGTGGGTGACAGTGACCTCAGGCTCAGTGGCAGAGAGAGGGGCAGACATTCCTGCAGCAGCTGGGAGAGCCTTTGTCCCTCAGGAGGGTGACAACAGCTGCAAGGACCCAAGAGGTGGAAGCCCTTGGAGGGGAAGGGTCGTGGAGGGGTGAACTCCATGGAGGGACACCCTCAGCCCTGTAGGCATGTGCTGCTGAAGCCTCGCAGACCTCATCCTTGGGGGCAAAAAAAAAAAAGAGTGGGGTGGCAGGGGGAAGGCCTTCAGGGCTACAGGGGGTTCAGTGCTGCCAGGACCCCAAGTCACCAAACCACACAGCTTTGCAACAATCTCAGGCTGTGTCACCATGACATTTTGATGTCTGTAGCTTAGTGTTGTTTTTTTTTTTTTCAATGGAATCCGAGTCTACCTGATTTCGCATTCTGTGGCACAAAAAAATGTCAAAAGAGCCTGCCAGCATATGGAGACAGGAACTTAAATCAGTAAGGAGGCTTAAGCTTCAAGGAACAGAAAACCCAACCCAAAATGGAAACGAGGAAAGTGAAATTTATTGTTTCACATAACAAGGCTGTACCAGGGTTGATTAATTTAGCAATTTAGGACATCATCATGGAACCAGGTTCCTTCCATGTTTCAGCTGTGCTCCTCCTTGGGAATGTTTGCTTTGTCCTCATGGTCTCAAAATGGCTGCCAATGTTCCAGCATCACATGCAGACACAACATCATTGAGAGAGAGAGAGGGGTCACTTCTTCCCATGTGTTCTTTCAACCAGTGAGAAAACTTTCCCGAAAACTGCCCCTTCCTCTCCTATCTTATTGACCAGATTTGCATCACGTGCCTATCTCTAACCCAATCACCAGTAAGTAGCCAAAGACACCTAGTGTTACCATGTTCAGCTCTGGCTAATTAGGCTTAACCCTCGAGGAACGTGTAGACTGGGCATGCACAACAGCAAACCAAGTCTTACCTGAGAGGAAGACTGGGTGGGGGCATTGGGGAGGCAGCCAACAGGACCTCCCGGTGAAATCCAAAGAGGCACCTATATTCACTCCCATAGCCGACAGGGAGGAGCCAGGGCAGACTCTGAAGGACTTTCGCCAGCAACCTCTGGGGCCGAGCTCCAGGGCAGAGGTAGGGCCTCCAGAAGCACAGCACCCCAGGGTCCCCAGGCCCCAAGTAGCCTGGGTGCAAGGAGGACAGGGCATGCTGCAGCCCTTCCCTGGAGCAAGCACCTGTAAACAAAAACACATCAGTGAGCACTGCTGGGAAAGGGGGTCCCAGCTGGGGCCAGGACTGCAAATCCACAGCCAAGGGAGCTTTGTGGTTCCCAGGGCAGCCTGGCGATGGACCCCTCAGCCCCCCTTGGAGGGTGCCATCCAGCAGCCAGCACAGCACCACCTCCTCCAGGGGCCCGACATTTGTCAAAGAGCACCTGCAGGCGGAAACAGGCTCAGGCTGACCTGCTCGGCCTCCACTCGGAAGCCCGGGCCCCTGCCTCCTTGGGAGAGTCAGCCCAAGCAGCCATCGGCCTTCACTGGACTGTCAGCGAGGGGAAAGCCTGCACCCTCTGGGATGGCAGCCACTTCCTGCCAAGGAATTGTCTAGTCGTTTTACAGGCCAGCGGCTTCTAAAGCAGCGGAAGAGGCAGAAATGGGCCCCCTGGGTCTGGTCTCCCCCCATCGTTAGCTGCTGTCGATGGAAATCGAATGCCGTTCACGTGCGAGGTGGCGGTGGAGGAATTTATATGCTTCCAGAGCCAGTTTTCCCATCTGGTCATCTACGCTTACCTTGGGGCTGAAATAGGTTGGTTCTTTCTAATTCCTAGCTGCAGGGCCCTTTGATTTTTCAGGGGAGCCCAGGAAAGCACCAGAACAGCCCCAGACAGGTGATGGTAGGGATTTCAGAATTGGCTCTCCGGAGCTGTGGAGGAGGGCTGGGAGCCGAAGCGCATTTTAACTTTCAAACTAGTCTCTCATCTAGGAGCTCCTGGAAGCTTGTTTCTTCTCTCAGCCTGGGAAAACAGTCAGTCCAGGGATGTTCATGTCCTCTTGACAGATGAGACTGTAAGGCAAGGGTTTGGATTTCCATGCCATTCACCGTGGTTGCCAGGTAAGGTGGGAGCTGGTTTTAGCAATATGTTTGCAGAGATCTGGGAGGGGGTCACTTGTGCCCTGGGCGCTGCCTCCAAATCCTGGCGGGCCATGTCCAGTTGGCCCCACAAACCAGAAAGGGCACCGTGCCTATCCCTCTGAGGTCACCAGAGCCCAAGAGGCACCCCGCCCGGCCAAGCTGCAGTTGTGCGTCTGCTGGGACCCCCTGAAGGCCGTGCCGTGCCACCCTAGACCAGATAAGGCCAGGCCCCGTTTCCAGGCATCCTTGGTACCCAATTGCTAGGGGAGCACATGCTGCTTCAGTGGGGAGAGCCGGAACCGACAGCTTTAGCCCCCATCCCACTTTCTTTCCTTCTTCCTTTCTCCCTTCCTTTCTTTTTTTCTCCCTCCCTCTTTTTTTCTCTTTTTTTTCCCTTCCCTCCCTCCCTCCCTTCCTCCCTCTTTCCTCCCCCTCCCCACTTCCTTTTTTTCAGCAACTGTGCTGTACTGAGGTCTGGGCCTCAGTCTCTCCTCAGCTCCCAGCCCCCCTCCCCCTTAAGGCCCAGCCAGTCCCCCTTTCCGCCCCCACCCTAAGTCTTCCCTGACGGGCGATTTTCCCATCTGGTCATCTACGCTATTTCATCCCTGAAGTAAGCACAGATGACCAGATGGGAAAACCAACTCACTCTCTGAGCTCTCCTTTCTCCAACTCTTCTGGGCCATCTATTTACTCTTCTTGGGCAAATTCAGGGTTTGAATTCCCACCCACAGCCAGGTAGCCCCCTACCCACAGCTCCAGACAGGCCTCTCTCCTGGCTCCAGGCCCTGTGTGCAAGTGCCAATGGGCAGTCCTCCCACCCACTCACATCTCCGGCCCCAGCCTGTGCCACAAGACCTAGTCCATGATCGCCTCCTGACCCCCCCTGTTCCACCTGCACCTCCCTCTCAGAGAACGACCCACCATCCCCCTGTGGCCCTAGCCAGGAACCTGCCTGTGGCTCTTGAAGCCCCCCATCCTCACACCCACTCACCACATCCTGCCAATCGTGGCCTCTTGAAGACCCCCCCTTCTCTGTGTCCCCACAGCTGTCAGGGCTACTCCACTTCCTCCACAGCTGCTCAGAGCTACTCCACCTCCTCCACAGCTGTCAGGGTTACTCTATCTCCTCCATATTTGCTCAGAGCTAGTCCACCTCCTCCATAGCTGTCAGGGCTACTCCACCTCTCCACAGCTGCTCAGGGCTGCTCCACCTCCTCCACAGCTGCCAGGGTTACTCCACTTCCTCCACTGCTGTCAGAGCTACTCCACTTCCTCGCTGACCTCCTGCCTCACTCAGTCCTCCCCCTTCCCCATCCACTCTTGCCCTAAGGAATGATCATTCTAGAAGCAAGACTTGCCATGTGCAAACCAAATCTGCTCAGTCCCCAAGGCCCATAAGACAGAGTCCAGCCTCCTAATGGCGCAGGAGGCCCATCTTCCAGAGTGGAAGAATAGTGTATCTCCCCAGCTTTCTTGAGCACTGCTGCCACTCTTTCTCCCACCACACTTGAACTTTAAGAATGCCAGCCTGCTTACACCTGTCCTCTCACATGCCCTCACCTTTCCCTCCTCCACAGCTTGCTCTGCTCTTCCCCCTGCCTTCCTTCTCTCTCTGTTCTCCTCTTTCACTCAACCAACTCTCACCTCCTCCTGGAAGCCTTCTGAAACTACCTTCCCCATTCCTTCCTCCAAGACCCTCTCATGTGCTTGCCTCTCTGCTACCAGTGTCTGTTTCCATGCTGGTCCCCCCACCAGCCAGGGCACTCACGAGGGCAGGACTGGTGAGATTCATCTTCCTATGGCAGTGCCTGGAGTGTGCAGACCCATAGCAGGGAAAGGGAGCCAACAGGAACCCTGGGAGGATCATGCACAGGGCCAGCCAGGAAGCAGGGAACACCCACAAGCTCTGGCACAGGACAGCTTCCCGCCAGGGTTTCTCACTGCAGGTCGTGAAGATGAGTGAGCCACGTCCGCAGAGGCATCGAGCCCAGCTTCTCTGACTTGCTCTGGGACTGTAGCCTAGTCACACATGCTCCAGGAACCTCTGTTCCTTTACCTGCCATCTAAGGGAAAGGACAAGGCTTTCTTCCCTCTGCCCTATCTCGTGGCAGGGTTGTGATGACAATGTGAGATGGTGGGGACACGAGATTAATGGGCCCCAACATTTTAAACAGGACGACTGCACGAGTCCCAAAGCAGGTGCCTTTCCAGGTGGGAACGAGTGAAGCGACTCAAGACCTCCGTCTTCTCCTGCATGGCTGGTGTAGCCTCCCTCGTGTCACTGGGTAGGGGTGGGGACACAGTTCTTTTATCTGCAGCAAAGAGCATCTTCTCCACCAAACACCACTGCCCCCCCCCAGGCCTCCTCTCCCTCTCATCCCCCAACCTCGTGTCCCAAGAGCCCCCCTATGTCTGCTTCACATTTCAGCTCAAACCTCTCCCTTCTCTGGAAAGATCCGCCCACCCCCTGCTCAAGACAGACTCGAGGTCCACCCCTTGCTGCCCCCACCAGGTACCCACCCTTAACAGTTACAACCTCCCCAAGGTCAAAGTGCTTGACAGCTAAGGAAAGCAACGTCCATGCCAGCAGCTCAAGAAATTGCCTCTACCCAGCACCCACACACTCACACATGCTCACCTGGGCACATGCACCCCCATGCTTGCATATGCACATGTGCACACCCAGGCACATGCATGTGCATGCACATGCACTCATATACACACACCCATGCACAATCACACAGACACACACACACAGGCACATGCACATGTGGCACCCACCCACACGCGCCCACACACACACACCATCTTGTCTTCTGAACATGGTGCTCTAGTTTGGAGTACCCATCTTCTGTATCCTGAGAGTCAGTCCCAATCCCACACCAGCCCCCATTCTGCTCCCCAGTCCTTCCAGAACCCTCCGGAAAGCCAGGCTAGGTCGGGAATTCTAGGAGCTGGCTTTCCATCCCAGTATTCTCCTTCCCACCAGGGACGTCTGATCTCTTGCCTTCCTCGGTCTGCCCAGGCCCAGAGCTGATCTGGGGGTCAAGAAGGACCAAGGCCCCTTCCTCCAGGTCTCACAGCTCTGCCCCACCCAGGCCTGCAGTTCCTCAGGTTGAGCCAATGAATAGCATCCTGAGGCTCTGGCTGCCAGAGAAACGGTTGCCAAGATCTGAGTCCAAGGGAAACCCATGAGCTTCGGATTTAGATCTTGACCTTTTAAATTCTGAGTCCATTTAGGCTCCGAAAACCACAGCCTCCATCCCTTAAAACTGAACGACGAGGGGTGGGGGGAATAAAACATCTCATAAAGAGGGTCCCTAGTCCTGACGGACATCAAAGGGCGCCTAAGGAGGCGCCTGCGGATGAGTTCAGGGTAAAGGAATCAACGGCATATGGATTAAATTCCCGATTCATTATGCGTCCGCCAGCGCGTCAGGAGGAAACTTCACACGCCATGGCCCGGGTTCAACGAGCTGGAAAATGCTCTGAGTCACGGAGGGACCCCAAAGGCAGCCAGTCCTTCCCTCCAGCCCCGTATCTTCTTTCCGCTGTGGAAAACCTGTGCTAGAGGAAAACGGCTGTGCTCATTCAGACGGGCTGGCCCCAGATCACCGCCGTCATCCCTGCCACGCAGCAGCCTCCCTCCCACGCCCGCTGCTCCTGGCCCTCCCCACTGCCACCCCAGGGCTACAGCCTTTCTGCCCCCAGTCCCTGCCCGGCCACCAGCAAGCTGAAAGCTTCCCTGAGGGGCGGGGAAGGCAGGGGCACTCTTGCGCAGCAGGGAGGCAGCTTCCCTATCCCTAGGCCTCTCTCCTCCTGCTCAGGGGTCCCTCCGGCCCCTCCCTGGGCAGCAGAAGCTGGAGGCCTCCCCTCCCATGAGGGCCTCCCTGAATGTAGGGAGGGAGTCAACAATTCCCTGGACTCAGGTCACCGGTCACCTTCTTACTGGAATGACTGTCTCCACCATCCCCTCTTCCAGGTTCATCCCAGCCATCCAGGCCTTTCTGAGATGTACCCCCACACATACGAGGCCCTGGGCCCCAGCAATCACTCCTTTTTTGGCTCGTACCCTAGGTGCAGTCTGCACCCATCAAACTGCCTCTCCGAAGGCATGTCCTGGCTTTGGCTAGAAAATTGAGGAAGGCAGGTGCCCTGCTCTGTCAACTCCCTCAAGAGAGAACAAGGTAGCCTTGGGGCCACCTCACCCAGACCCCACTCTGGAATGGAGGACTCGTTCCCCAACCAGCCATGGGATGGTTCCGGCATCCAGCGCTCCCTGCCATGCCCCTCCAGCGGTCCCGTCTCCCCAGCTCCCCTCGGCATCTGCCCAGGCTTCCTTGTGGACGCTCAGCCCCTCCCCTGCCCACTTCAGTTCTTCCCCTCCCCCACCAGGTGGCTCCCAGCACTCCTCTAATAATCCCTACCCCCCACCCACAAATCTCCATCTTAGAATCGGCTTCCCCAGGCAGCCCACCTGGGACATACATCAAACAGGAAAGTAAGGATGCACCACTGTATTAAAACTGGCCTCATGTCCAATATTCTCATGCCAAGCTCCAGGAAAGCTGGGTCAGAGAACCCATTTTAGACCTCAGGATGGGGTGGGGAGGGGGGCCTCCTACCTCCCACTAAGCAGAATCAAAACCTTTCTGGTCAGTCATGCCCAAACCCATGCATTTACTCAGCATGCAGGGGCAAACAAAAAACTGTCCAAGCATAAGCCAGGAGCCTCCTCCGGTGCCAAGAGGGACAGAAGACCACAGAGGGAGGCTTGTCATCTGAATGCACAGCGAGTGCCCCGTGAGCACACCCATGGATGGGTTTTCCACATCTGAGGGTCCAGAGCTGTAGCTTTTCCTCCTGTAGAGGGCATGTGCAAGGGGGTGAGCAGAGAAGCAAGCAGAGAACCGGGGAAGGAGGGGAAGGTTTCCTTCTCCCCTGTCCTCTAGTTCTGAGCTAAGCCCCAGAAGTCACAGAAATCATGTCCCACTCCCAGCTTCAGAGCTTATCACTACATGGGCAGTCACTTACAGCCTCAGAGCCTCAGTTTCCTCAACTTTAAAGTGGCACTAATGGCATTCCCCCCCTGTTCACCCCACAAGGCGGTGACGAGGTTATGGTGAGAGGATGAATGTAGCAGAAAAGCTTTGTAAGGTGGGAGGAGACACACAAGAGCAGAAGTCTCCCATGTGCTGGTGTCGTCTTCCTCTCTAGCTGACCCTCACAGGAGAGCTGGGATCAGGAATTACACATCCGGGTTTCCCTCCAGCCGCAAAACCAGGCAGGACCCACTGCACATGTTTCCAAGCTCTGCTGGATGCATGAGCTAAGGATGGAAAGAATAAGCAAAGAACCTTCCACAGTCTCCCAAAAGCTCCTAAAGTGCCCAGATGCAAGGTTCGTTGCAGTGGGGGTGAGTGAGCCGAGGTTCCGGGAAGGGAAAAGAAAAGGGGGCTCCAGTTACTACACCAAGACCTCGCTGGCAGCTCCAATGCCCAGGGCCATGGGCATCCGTCTACACACTGTACCCTGCTCCCACACACCCAGCTGGGGCCCGGAGGCTCAGGTCAGGCTGCAGTCACTCACCAAGCCCTAGGTCCAGGCAGCCACCTTTTCCTAATTCATACAAAGGTACTCTATAGGTGGACAGTGGCCTAGATACCTAACACTCCTGGGGATGGTGCTGTTTTACTGAGGAAAAAACGGAGGCTTAGAGGGGTTAAGTAAGTTGCCCCAGGTCACACAGCAGGTGAGAGGAGGAGCCAGAATTGACTGCCTTTTATAGAGTGTCAGTGTCATAGACAGGCCATTGTCTGAACACAGTGTAGCTCCATAAAGTAGCTCAGGCAGAGGGTTTGTCCACAAGCTGGCTTACGCCTGACCCAGCCTCACAATTTGGGATTGCAGACAACCCCTTACTTGATGTGTTAGTTGGAGCTCCTCTCGGTTTCAGGTAACAGAGACCAAATCAGCAAAAGAAAAAAAAAAAAAAAACTCATTAGAAGGCTTCTGAGAGGCCTGGCAGAACCTAAGGAAGGAACTAGAAATCCCAACCAGAAGACAGAAGCCAGGATTGTTCCGGACAGCTCCAAGGACTAACTGGATTTGGTTCCCAGCCCCTCAATTCCTGAGAAAGGGAGAGAATATGACCCAGCAGCTTGGGTGGGGTGTCTGCCCTTGACAATCACTTCCTTACCAGCAGCCACGTCTGCGATCACGGACAGCTGACAGGCGGACCCAGGGCTGATCACCCTTAGATGCAGCCAGAGGGGGCCCCTCCCAGGCCTCTTGTTTCAGAAGACAAGAAATAAACACACACACAATGATCAAAGAACACACGGGGCCAGCGCTGGTGTGCTGTGTGTTGGCACCACGCAACCCAAAAGCCTCCCTGGTCCTCTCCTAAGCAGCACTGCCCAGGGCCAGGGAAAGGCATCCACCATCTCTCGCCCAAAGTCCTCAAAGCAAAAGTCATCTGGGGCAGCGAGTGTGGCTCTAGCAGTTGAGCACCTGCTTCCTACATGGGAGGTCCCAGCTTCAGTTCCCGGTGCCTCCTGAAAAAAAAAAAAAAAAACCAAAACAAACAAAAAAAACTAATTCAGGGAAGCCGATGTGGCTCGGTGGTTGAGCACCGGCTTCCCACATACGGCGTCCTGGGTTTGGGGGTGTCCATGTGTGCGGACATCAGAGACAGGCATTGAGCCTGAAAGGGGGGAGGATTCTAGAAGTGGAGGCTCTTTCCTGAAATGAAATAGATTTTTTAAAACATGCATTTAATTATAAAGAACTGTTTGCTAGTAACGTTGAGCACCCGTTTTCTTGCTTCTCTTTGCATTCCAATTCATGATTCTGAAAGGGACTTGGGAATTAGCATATAGTTCACAATAGATGCCCTCAGGAGTAGAGAAATGTTTTTTTTTTTTTAATATTAAATGATTCACTTTACTCTTAAATATGTATATATGCAGGCCTAGGTTGGCAATAACATGGCAAAGTGTAATACTAGTTTTTATACTGACAACTAGATAAACATAGAATACCAGACTTGAATAGTTTTAGTTTAAACATTTAATACGATGTCTGTGAATTTTCAAAATATTACATTAAAAATTTCAGCTTTGAATAATTTTGATCAGAGATTTTGATGCTTATTAATTATAATGTATTTTGCCCTTCAATTTTAACAAGTAATTTTGAATATTTTAGAGAAAAAAATGCTTCTTTAGAAAACATAAATTTTTAACAAGTTTTTATTCCTATATTTACTGTAATTTAGACTTTTTGATGAAAATGTATTTAAATTTTATACACTTTACAGACAATTACATTTTATTTTTAATTCTTTGGGTCAGAGTTGGCACACTTTTTCTTAAAGGGCCAAATAATAAGTATTTTAGGTTTTCGGGCCATACCTTCTCTGAGCAACTACCCAATTCTGCATTAAAACGGCTGTAAATATATGTAAGTGAATGGATGTGGCTGTGCTCCAGTAAAATTTTTATTACAGACACTTCTTGTTTATATGTTACTTCTTGTGTCAGAAATCTCCTGAATTTAATATTAACAAAAAACTTTGTTCTTTGATCAACTGTGAACCAAGACAGATTGTCAAATCTTGCTATGCAAAACATAACATCCAAAAGAAGACCAATTCTTATGATGACACTGACAAACTTATAGAAGCTAAGCTTTCAAAATCAGAAACTGTAAAGTTCTTCATTATTGCAAAAAATGTTTAGATAAAAGATTTTTCCTTTTTCCAAAAATTACATTACTGTGATTTAAATGTATTGATCCATTACTTTTCTCCTTTTTTGTATTAATTTTATTTTTTATTTTAAAATAATGTTCTGCCAGCATGATTACTTACATGAACTTCAATAAAAGGAAAATGTGCATCATCTGTACTTCTTTTCTGGCCAATATTCTTATTCATTTCAATGCGTGATTGTCTTCTGAAAATAATCTTTGTTATATAGAGGAAGGGGATGCTGGTGAAGGATCCACTCTTGAGGGTGCTGTGCTGGAGCCAGCTTGTACTTGGCAATGGTGAGAGCTCTTCCCACTCCTGTGTTCAGTGATGTCACGTTGGTTGCGGAAATCTGCAAACCTCTCAAAATAGGGCTTTATTTACCAGCACACCTCTGCCTCTGGATATCAAGATACCTAGGTAGGGAAGCCGATGTGGCTCAAGTGATTGGGCTCCCGTCTACCATATAGGATGTCCAGGGTTCGATTCTGGGGCCTCCTGGTGAAAGGCAAGCTGGCCTGTGCAGAGTGCTGGCCTGTGCAGAAGTGCTGGCCCGCGCAGTTGTGCTGGCCCGCGTGGAGAGCTGGCACAGCAAGATGACGCAACAAAGAGACACAGAGGAAAGACAATACGAGACACAGCAGACCAGGGAGTTGAGGTGGTGCAAGAGATTGAGCACCTCTCTCCCACTCCGGAAGGTCCCATGATTGGTTCCCAGTGCTGCCTAAAGAGAAGACAAACAGATACGGTAGAACACACAGAGGACAGACAGTGAGTACAAAACAATGGGGTGGGGGGTAATAAATAAATAAAATAAATCTTAAAAAAAAAAAAAAGCTAGGTAGACCACTGCCCTCAGGACCAGACAGGGGCCCCATCCTATTTATAACCCTCTTACATCAATATGTTTTAGACATGCTCAATTTCATCGTTCAGTGGAGCAGACACGACCCAGCTAAAGGGAGGAAGTACAAGGTGCACAGCCATCTGACACCTACTGGTCAGGTGCTTGGTATAATGCCAGGAGCTACTTGTCAAAAGGAGAATAGTTACTTGCCAAATGGATCCTAGCTTTGCCCCCCAAATCTTAGGTTTCTGCTATCATCTGGTAATCAATGCTTCCAACACCCTGATCTATTGTAGAAACGTTGCCCCCTTGGATCTTTTGGCTTATAAGATCCAAGGGGCAGAGCTGCTTGTATTATAGTCAGGACCCACTTAAGAGCTTTATCTTGCTGTCCAGAACCGGAGGTCTTAGAACTTAGGAAATCAATCACAAGAGCACAAGGAAACAGAATGTATTTCCTTCTAAAGTCCAAAGGCGTTCACAAAGCATCAAAGTCCTTCTCTATAGTGGGGGATTGAACTTCACTTTGGAGGGAATATCCCGATAAGTCCCAGACCACCACACTCCCAGAAATTTCAGCAAGATGGCCATGCCCCTGTATTTTATGGGATTTATTGCCTATCCTGTAGCACACATTTTACAAAGGCATTTACATGTCTTGCTTTCTACTCTCCAAGGCCTATTGGCTTGTTATCAGCAGTGTAGTAGACCAATACTCTCTTGTGTAATGTGGTAAGCCAATGAGAGTAAACTGTGCCACAGAGGCAGAAAATTGACATAACCCAGAGAGCTGATAGTGAAGATGCACTGCTGTCCTTGTCAGGTGAAATCAAAAGACCAGATTCCTTCTGCCTTTATTTTCATTGGATTAAAGCAAAAAAGATTTATCTATAGTATACCTAAGGTATACTCCCATTCCCTCTTATACCCCCCTATTTTTGAGCTTTAGCATTGATATAGTAACTTCTTTGACTTTGTTGCTGAAATATTACAATATTACTGTTAACTGTACTGTTGTGGCAATGGATGTAGGCCATTTTAAATCAGCACACACCACTCAGAACTGAGTGGGAGAGAGTGTGGTCTACAGTGTGAACTGTGGTCTATGGTTGGTGGCAAGGCTCCAGGATGTGTAAGTTCATTGAGGTTGGTGGGCCACACTATGGGAGATGTTTGTGTGGGATGTGGTGGGAGGTGTGGGAGGTGGGCAGCATGGGAATCCCAGTGGGTTCCGTGTAATATTTTGGGTAATCTAAGCACCTCTTAAAATATATGTATATATATATATAAAAAATAAAAATAAATTTCCAAAAAAAAAAGAGGGAATGGGACTCTTCCTTTGGAATAATGAAAATGTTCTGAAATGGATGGAGCTGAGGGCAGCACAACTCTGTGATGAAACTGAGAGTTACTGAATGTACCCTTTGGATGGACTGTACAATGCAGGGGACTGTATAACACAGTAAACCCCATGGTGGATGATGGACTGTGGTTAACAGTACAAATATGAGAATGTTCTCTCATGAACTATTACAAATACAAAATACTAATTCATGGTGTTGATAATAGGATGGTTTGGGGGGGAAAACACCAGATATAAGCATTGGACTATGATAGCAGCAATATTATGACAATGTTCTTTCATAATTTCTAACAGATGTGTCACAACAATGTAAGGTGGGGCAATGTATAGGAATTCTGTTATGGTATGCACAATGGTTTTGTTTTTGTTTTTGTTTTTTTTTACCAGGAGGTCCCGGGGATCGAACCCGGGTCCCTCCATATGGGAGACGGACGCGCAACCAGTTGAGCCACATCCGACCCCTGCACAATGGTTTTGTAAACTCACACAACCTTATAATAAAAAAAGGAATCACTAGGAATTGACCAAGTCATTGTGGGGCGGGGGGGCAGGGATTTGTCTGCGGCCATTCCCCAGGATCCAGCTGTCTTCAGCATCACTAAACAGGCAAATTATGTGAGAATGTATAGGAATCACTATGCCTGCATTTTTACAAATGTTTAATGTTGGCACTAACATCTTACACCACTCCCTCCAAGGATTTCTAAGAACTCTGGTAGGGAGGTGCAATTCCAGAGGCTTCCGTTTGGCCCTTCTCTGCTCTAACAGCCAGTATTCCACAGACACAGGAGACAGTGTGGAGATTCTGCCAATTTCTAAGTGTGTCCACTCAAAACTTTGAGAGATCAACGTGGGATGAGTTCTGCTTCCCACTGCCTCCGTGGAGGTTATCAAAATGCTCCACTCTCCCCAGCTACCACACTAGTGTTTCAAGTTTCCAGTAATAAATCATAGCTCAGAGCTGAAGTCCCATAATCCTTGAAAAGGCTGGGTGTTTCCTTCTCCCCAGTGCAGAATTACCTGGGAGATGGCCCCCCTGACTTTGTGGGATACATGGTCTCTCCTTCTTTCCAGGGGCTCTGAGTTTACGGCTGAGTCAGGCCTGAGGACTGAGCAGCCGCAGCTCTCTATCACGACCACCAGTATCTGCTAGGTGGAGAGGATCTTGACAGGTTTTGGGCCCAGCAGGGAGACCACTGTCGGACCCCCGCTCGATAACAGCTCACACACACCCTTGCCTCTGGGGGCCCAGCACCGCTGCCTGTCCTCAGCCACCCAGGGACCCTCCGTCCTTGACGTCAGGTGTCCATTTCAACCGCACTCCCTCTGTCCTGCATCTCTGGCCCATGGAGAACTGTCACACGGAGGCCAGCACTCCCCTCACCAGTGTAGTTTTTTTGTTTTGTTTTGTTTTTGTCATTTTATTTTATTTTGAAACAGCTTTAGATTATATAAAGATTACATCAAAAATATAGAGGGATGTGGATATTCTCACTGTTTTGATTTTGTGATAATCAGGGTAGGCTAAACATTCATTATATTAGAAACCATGCATGTGTCCCCAGACCTAGAGTTTCTCCCTAGGTCTGGTTTTTGGAATGCTGGTGATAAACTAAGCCTGATTTATTATATGACCATCCGTATGGGAAATGACTGTAACCTTGGGTATCTTTGGTCAACCTTAAGAGATATAGCAGGGGCACGGATATGGCTTGGGTGGTTGGGGGTCTGCCTCCCATATGGAGGGAACTGGGTTCAATTCCCAGGACCTCCCGGTAAAAATAAAAAGAGAAAAATAAAGAAGGCGCATGGGCCACCAGGCCCCATGTGCAGGTGAGCCGCCAGGCCCCACAAGTGGGTGAGCCCCCCAGGCCCCGCGAGTGGGTGCACCATCAGGCCCCATGAGCCACCCAGCGAGATGATGACATAATAGGAGAATGACACAAGGGAAATCCAGGAACTGAGGTGGCTCAGGCAGTAGGACACCTCTCTCCCACATCAGAGTTTCCGAGGATAGAATCCCAGTGAAGACAGGAGAAGGATGAGAAGACAGGGCAGGAAACAGACACAGAGAATTGCCCAGTGAATGGACACAGAAACAGCAAAAGCGAGGGTGGGGGTAAAAATGGATAAAAGCAAATAAATAAATAAGTCCTTTAAAAAAATGTATGGGGAGGGAGATACGGACTACAGTTAGTAGTAGTACTTTGACGATGCTCTTTCATGATCTGTTAACAAATGTTTCACCACAATGCAGGGTGTTTGTGGTGGAGTGACATGTGGGAGCCCTGTATGATGTTATACATGTTTGTTTTGTAAGTTCACAATGTTTACTGAACACTTATAGTTTATGTATGTTCATGTATGAATGATATACTTCAATAAATTGTTTTTTTAAAAAAAGTCAAAAAAATATATATAGGGGGATTTCCATATACCTCCCCTCCTCCCTCTCCCCTACTTTCCCCCATTAACAACATCCTTCATTAGATGGTACATTTGTTACAATTGATGAACACATACTGAAGCACTGCTACTAACCATGGTCTATAGATTACACTCTACGCAGTACAATTTTATAGGTTATGACAAAATGTATAAGGCCTGTATCCGTCATTGTAATGTCATGCAGGACAATTCCAAAATGCCCCAAATGCCCCACCTATGTTACACCTATTCTTCCCCCCCTCCCTCTGGTGGCCACTGCCTTCATATGAACTATGGAAGGGGTGCCTTCTCCAGGGACAAAATTTGGGAGGGTTCCTGCATAGTAAATTCACTCCAAAGTTATCATTTGGGAAGGAACTTCCGGCGGTTTGGTGTGAGCCTCGGTGGAGTCCAGGCTCCAGTCGGTAGCCAGGGGAAAGATGAGACCTGCTCCCAGTCACCCCAGGGTGCCCGGTGAATCCAGAATCTCGGGAAGGGCCCTGCGTTGGTCAGTTACACCTGCTCAAAGGTCAGTTGGTTGGGAAGATGCTCCCCAACAGAATCAGCCCAACGTGCTCAGGATGTGGAGCACGAGGAAGACAACGGGATCTCAAAAATGACTCCCCGGTTTTTGTGAGGAGCCACAGAGGGGACGGCAGGGTCATTTTAGCCAGATGGGTCAAACGGAAGTAGGCACAGGTTTGAGACCGGCGCTGCTACTGTCCCTGCTGCGTCCTCAGAAGCCCTCAGGCCACTAGAGGGCCAGCAGCCGTCCAGGGTTGGCTGGGATACAGGATGAGTGTGGCCTGGATGGGAGGGGGCTGCTGGGAGCTGAGCTGGGGAGACGCCTCCAGGCCGGGTCATCTGGAAAAGCCCACGAAGGCGCCCGTCCAAAGCGTGTCCTGGGAGGTTCCACAGGAGGCCCCGCCCGCTCAACCCCGCCCATCAGCCCCGCCCTCTCAGTCCCGCCCACCAGCCCCGCCCTTCCCTATACGGTCTGCTGGAGCCTGGACAGAATTCTTTCCGCTTCCCGATGCCTTGGCCAGCACTGTCCCCTTGACCTGGAATGCCCTTTCCCCTCCCCCTGCCGGGACAGCTCCTTGTCCTCAGCCTCTCTGTGTGGCACCTTCCCCTTCCTTTTGCTCTCACCAGACCACGTGGAGGTCCCTCCTCTGGCTCCCCCAGGAACCCCAATTAAGGGTAACAGAGGATACTTGTAATCCTAGGAACACTAGTAGGGAGAACTGATTACGTTTCCCATGTGCCAGTCACTGTGTCAAGTGCCTTACATCTCATTTATCCTCTCACTATCTCTATAAGGTGACACTGTGACTTCTATCTGACAAGGAGGACATTGAGGCACAGAGAGATTAAGGAAGTTGCCCAAAGTCACACAGCTACTTCTTCTATTACAGAAAACCATCTTGTAATCATTTATGTGTCTGACTCACCCCCTGCCCAGGAGGGTCTCGAGATGAGGTGGCTTTCCCCACCTGGCTTCCCGGTGCTTTCCTGGGCCAGAGTCCAGCAAGTGTTTGTCCAGCAAAGAGTGACTGAAATCACTGTTCTATGAAGACAAAACAACCCCCCACCCCGCGGCCACGTGACATGGCCTTTTGCTTCCCGGGCTGCCACCCTCCCTTCCTACAGAGAGGGGGAGGTGCCCATGGGCACAGCCTCCAGCAACAAGAAAACAAACAGCGCCAGCCTCGCCACCACCCACATTTCTCGGAACGGTATGCCCTTCTGGCTATGGGGCGTGAAGGAATTCTTCCAGCAGGGACAAGGGAGAGGGAGCGTGATGGAGACAACCCTGGTGACAAGGGAAACACTGACCAGCCTTCACAAACCAGGCTCCAGACCCTGGCCTGGACCTCGGCCACCTTCACCCAGATGTCACCATCCACCATCTTTGCTGACAGGTGGCCAATCCCATACACAGGGACAAGGGAGGCCTGGCACCACCCCCTTAGCACAATGGCTTCCAGCCTCCAGACAGGCCAGCTGCTTCCTCTCTTTCTTATGTGCCCAAGTCTGTGTCTCATGATGGAGCCTTCCCAGAACCCTGACTTCACAGAATTCACACCATAGAGTCAATCTGATTTTAACTGTGTTTCTCCATAGGCTGGATGTATCCCCTTATCTTCCTCTTGTTCCCTTAGAGATTGGCATCCAA
The DNA here is from genome assembly GCA_026826555.1 of Tolypeutes matacus. NCBI lineage: Eukaryota > Metazoa > Chordata > Mammalia > Cingulata > Chlamyphoridae > Tolypeutes > Tolypeutes matacus. The sequence goes on from JAKSZT010053840.1 coordinate 892,730, forward strand.
CAACTAGTGGGAAAACACACCTGCTTGACGTCTGCAGCCTCTCTGGAAACACATCAAGCACACACATATACACCGGCATGCACACCCAGCAACCTCGGGAGCTCTGATTTGTCCCAATGTGCTCGATGAGTCTGTTCTTTGCACAGTGCCCTGCACAGCAAGGTCACAAGGAGGAGAGTTTGGAGAAGATTCTCAATTGGTCATGGATGTGCAGGTCCCCAGATGCCATCGCCTTGGTAGACTCTAAAAATAACAGGGAAGGGGAAGCAGGAGTGGCTCAAGTGATTGAGCTCCCACCTACCACATGGGAGGTCTCCGGTTGGGTTCCTGGTGCCTCCTGGAGAAGACAAGCAAGATAGCAAGCTGGCACAACAGGCTGGCACGGCAAGCTGACGCAACAAGATGACACGACAAGGAGACAAAAAGAGGAAATACAATGAGAAAGACAACAAAGCAGGGAGCTGAGGTGGCTCAAGCAATTGAGCACCTCTCTCCCACATGGGGGCTGTCCCAGGTTTGGTTCCCAGTGCCTCCTAAAGAGAAGATGAGCAGAGACAGCTCATAGTGAATAGACACAGAAAGCAGACAGCAAACGCAAACAATGGGGTGGGGGTGGGGGGATAAATAAATAAATCTTAAAAAAAAAAAAAAATAACAAGGAAGCATCAGGTAAGGCCATCACAGCTGGAAACTGTTAAATTAGGTTCAGCCAATAGCAGTGGCTTAAGCCAGGGTTTCTCAAACTTTCACCTGCATACAAATTATCTGGGAATCTTATTAAAATGTAGGTGCTGATTCAGTAGGTCTTGGGTGGAACCCATGATAGTACATGGCTAACTAGCCCCCAGGAGATACAATGCTGCCGGTCCTTGAAATATACTTTGAGTAGCAAAAGCTTAAACAGTATAAATAGTTAAATTAAATAGTTAATTTCCCCTTCTTGTTTCTCAAAGCCAAAGTGAGTCAACCCTTGGCTGGTATGGTGCTCCATGGTGTCAGGGACCCATGCTCCTTCTATACTGTAGCTCTGCCATGTGTCATTTGCATTTCCTAGGTCATCCCCCCATGGTGTGAGATGGCTGCTAGAGCTCTAGCTTTTACACTTGTATTCCAGTCAGCACCCTTCTCATGAAACAAGAATTGATAGAAGAAGAGCATACCTATTCCCTACATAAACACATAAAAATGTCCACAGTTCCACTAGTACACTACTAACCAGAATTTAGCCACATGACCTTACCTATATCCATCTGTAAGGCAAATGTGGTGGTTTGGAGCTATGTATGCCAGAAAAACATGTTCTTAAACATAATCCATCCCTGTGGGTGTGAAGCCTTGTAAATAGGACCTTTTGATGAGGTTACTTGAGATAAGGTGTGGCTGAGGATGGCTCTTAATCCTAATAGTGACGGACTTATAGGAAAAGTCACAGAAAGAGAAAAAAGGCACAGAGGGAGCAGCCAAAAGCTGAATGTCAGTGGACCCTGGAAGTGAAGGGAGAGGCCAGGAGAAGCCGCCATGTGTATTGCCATGTGACAGAGGAGCCCAGGACCAAGGCTGGTCCACAGCCAGCCCCAGAATGCCAATCTTTGGGAAGAAAGCATCACCTTTTTGATGCCTTGATTTGGACTTCTCCCTAGCCTCAAAACCACGAGCCAATAAATTCCCATTGTCTAAGCCAACCCATTACATGGTATTTGCTTTAGCAAAGAGGAAACTAAAGCAGGCAAACCATGTGCCCAGCTAAAAATTGGGAGTTCTATTACCAAGGAATTTTAGGAGGCAATTAGTAATCTCTGACATGCAGCAAGCCGGGATGAAAATGTAGATATTTCTGAACCTTTTCAGCAGGGCCAGTTGTTTTTTTTTTTTTAATCTTCCAGGACCAAACAGGAAAATGAACCACATTTCTGGCCCCTAAGACTTCTTGCTCCCCATTAAGGCAAGTCAGGTGACATGACAAGCATGGCACGCTCAGGCTCAGAGGCAGCTCGAAGCCTGGTCAAATACCAGGCACTGGAAGCAGTCTTCCCAGCCCCAAATCTTGGCTGTACTATTTATTGGCTGTATGTATGGTTTGGGGCAAATTATTTAATCTTCCTGTGCCTGAGTGTCCCTTGTGTAAGATGGGGGTAATGGTATGTTTCTCAAAGCATTAGGGGGATGAAGTGAGCAGAGCTTGCACCCAGCGAGCATTCAATAAATACCAGCTCTGGTGAGTAAACCAGGTCCATCGTAACAGTCTTTATAATCAGCCAGCCTTGGACCATACCCTGTGTGCACAGAAGGTACTAGAGAAGGCGACAACCCAGGCCCATTCTGGGGGAGCTGATATTCCATAAACTGTATCTAATTCAGAATTAATGACTTTGGGGCTATACGTCGGAAGACTGGTCATTGATTTGAGGATAAGTCAATCTGCTAGGAAAATTTCAGAATGATTTTGCTTTTTTTTTTTTTTTTTTTTTTTTGCCAAATCATCTTTTAATAATTTTTTAAACTCATCATAGCATGATAGTCTTATATGGTGTGAACTTGGCTGAACTACATGTCCCAGAATTCCTTTTCTTGTATGTTTTCTGTTAGAGGGAGTTAAGGGAGATCCTCTTGGGAGAAAATTGGAGGGTGGAAGGGAGGCAGCAGCTACTTTGTAGCAGGTGTGGTTGTGCCAATCTGCTGACTTGCCTCTCTATAGTGAAGGAGTAGCTGGATCAGGTGTTCTAGATGCTGGGCCCCCGGCTACTGCAGCATTCCCTTGTCACCAAGGTCAGAGGCAAGAAGAACAGACACGTGTTTCAGTTTCAGTCCACTCTTGTGGGTTCTGGATTATGCTCTTGGGGGTGCTGCCCTGCTCATGATCATCCCTTTCTGACTACTACCTGTGGGCTTCAAGCTCCAGCATGAGACATGCAGCAGCCTTATGGGGACCGCTTAACCAGCCCCACAATTGGTGGAAGCCAGTTCCCTGGAACCCACCCCTCCCCTCAATTGGTTTGGCTTCTTCTACTGGTCCTGTGTCAGTATTCTGTGGCTGAACCCCTGACAGATACGCATACTATCAGAAATGAAGAGGAACATACCTCCCTGTCATCCCATTCCCATTTCACAGCTGGGAGAACTGAGGCTCAGAAAGGTAAAAATGCTTTCTTCAAGGTCACACTGTAAGCTAGCCACAAAGGAGGAACCAGAACCCAGCTCCCCTGCCTCCGTGAAGGCACAACCGTTTCCATCCATGCTCACTCATTCGTTCCATGGAGGCATTCTGAGCCCTCCTGGGTACCAGGGGTCAGGCCCAGGGCTGGTATTTAGGGTGGCATCACCTGTGGTCCTGCCCTCAGCTGCCCACGTTCTGGTGGGGAGACAGTAAGTCTGCAGACAATTTTTGCGTGGGGAGGTGAGTGTCCCAGGGTGGGGGAAAGGTGAGCACAGGAGCCCGTAGTCCAGAAGCCAAGGCCTTCTGCAACATCAGAGGGCTTGGGTGCAGTGGGCTACTCTGAGGAAGCCCTTGGAATGTTCTTCTCCCACCTAGCCATGTAATGGATTGGGGCTTGAGCCATCCCTGAGGAGCCAGCCCTGACCGGTCTTCTGGGCAGTGGGTGATGCACGCCTGTGCCCGCTGCCCCTCTGCTGGGCCCCATCTCCTTCTGATGCCTTCTCCTGACCATGGGTGCCTGGCATCCTCAGGTCCTCTCCCCTCCCTGTCTGTCTGGCCAGTCTGCTCTCAGGAAGGGGCCTCCAGGCTGCTGGCTGCTCTCCAGCATGTCCTCTTGCCCAGACGATGGCCTTCTGACCCTTTCCTCTGGCTGACCAAGGCTTCATCACCCCCGCAAGGAAAGGAGGGGAGGTGAGAGCCAGGACTCAGGGTTCTGACTTCCCTTCCTCTCCGCCTCTACCTGAGGTCATGTCCCATGAGGGGCTTTTCACAGCCCTTGACTGGGCTCCATGTGAGGCATTGTCAATGCTATTTTTTTTTTTAATTTATTTATTTTTTATTGTGGGTAAAAATCAAAATTTTCACAATACATACCAATATTTATAAAATGATATATAAATATATATGCATATATGTGCATTTGCTTACAAAAATGTTATTTATATATATATAAATATATTTTAAGAGGTGCTTAGATTACCTAAAATATTACACGGAACCCACTGGGATTCCCATGCTGCCCACCTCCCACACCTCCCACCACATCCCACACAAACATCTCCCACAGTGTGGCCCACCACCCTCAATGGACTTACACAGTGTGGTCTACGATGTGAACTGTGGTCTGTGGTTGGTGTCAATGCTATTTTAGTCACAAACCCTTCCTGAGTGCTGACGATTTGCTCAACATGGCCCTGAGCACTGGGGACCCAGGAAATGACTAAGCCCCGGCCTTGCCTGCTCCCAGGTCCTCAGTGTCCAGCAGAATCTGGCACTTTAGTGTCACAAGCACCCTCACATATCCAAATCCTGGAGTCCTGGCCTGAGGAATCCCAGAAACTCAAAGACCCCAGGTATGGGCTGCTCTCACCAGTCCACGGCTCATGCCAAGGTGCTCTGCGGAGAACAAACACCACAATTACTTGGCAGCTGACCTGGGGAAGGAGCCAGGTAAGAGCCGGGAATGCAACCCAAGCCACTGGTCCCTGTTTACTTACCTCCAAGCCAGAAACTCTCCGAACTTACTGGAAAGCTCCTGGGACTTTGTTTTCCTGAAACAATGCAGTAACAGGTTGGACTTCTCCCATGTTTACTCGGAGGCTTAATGACCTAATGATGAGCTGTGTTGCCTGGCAGGCTGGCAAAGGTAAAGGTGAGCCAGCTGCATCTGCTTCTCACCTGTGCTCTGAGAAGTCCCAGGAGGTGGGCCATTCAACCTGAGACAGCAGTGGGGAAGGGTCCTGGCGGTGATGGAGGACAGAGCTGGTCTGAGTGCTGTGTATGCCTTTGAGTAGCTTACTTAACCTCTCTGAACCTCAGCCATCTGCTAAATGAAAATAGCAGTACTTCCCTTGCTGGGTTTTGGAAGCTCAGCAATGATTACCTGGCACCCAGCACTCAAGCAAAGATGGCCATGGTTTGTAACCAAGTCTGCATTTGGGCAGGCTGTCGGCGACCTGTGCTCAGAAGCCCAGTCATCACCTTCACGCTCCTTCATAAATCGATTCCATCCATGCGTGCCCCTTCACTGCCCGCTCACCCCTCCCCGAAGCTTCCTCTCAGCAACTTGCTCCAGCTAGAAACTCCACCACCACAAGATGGCAGGTGATGTGATTTGGCGGAAACAAAACTGCCGCAGAGGATGTGTAAACACTCCTACCTGCTGGGAAGTTCTTCCAGTTTGGCGCTGCCACGCCGAGCCTCGGTTTCCCTCTGCTCTTTTCTTCCTCAATGCCCTGAGCCCCAAGGGCACCTGGCTGCTTCTGGCCTTTGTTCCATCTCCTGCCATCATCACACAGCTGCCGCCTGGAGTGGAGGAAATCCAGACCGGCATGCACTGACATTCCCTAGTGGGACCCAGAATCTGTTTAAATGTGTTTTTTGTTTGTTTGTTTGTTTGTTTGTTTTAAAGATATATTTTATTTATTTATTTCTCCCCACCCCCTCGTTGTTTGAACTTGCTGTGTCTGTTTGTCCTCCTTGTTTCTTCAGAAGGCATCAGAACCGAACCCAGGAACTCCAATGTGGGAATGAGGCACCTAATCGCTTGAGCCACCTCCATTCCCTGCTTTATTACGTCTCTCATTACGTTTTTCTTCTTGTGTCTCTTGTTGTGTCAGCTTGCCACACCTGCCCATCACGCCAGCTCACTGTCTTCTTTAGGAGGCACCGGGAACCAAACCAGGGACCTCCCTTGTGGTAGGTGGGAGCCCAATTGCTTGAGTCACATCCGCTTCCCTAAATGTGTTTTTAGATTAATGTCAGAATGGAAACACAACATTTTTTTTTAATTCTCAAGAAGAAGGTTCTCATCCCAGTCTAAGGTACCTGGTGCCAGGCCCCCTGGGAGCAGACACGCTCCTGCCCACCCCACTCCTCACATCTGACACCTTCTGTTGCTGACCCCCATGGGCTGGTAGGGGCCAGAGGTGGGTACCGCCCTGTTCCCAGGCCCTAGAACCCAGCTGGCCAGAGGCTGGCTCTGATCCCAGGCTGGTTAGTTTCCACTCTCCTCAGCACCTCTCTCTCTACCCAGTGTCTGTGATTTTAGAAAAGTGACTTGGAAACCAGAGCTGCTTCCCTCTGTTATAAGAACACACCCTGTACTGTTTTTAGGGCGGAAAGGGTATGGATGAAGAGAGATGAAGGAAGTTTCCAGACTTCCTGCCCCAAGATTAGGAAAAGGGGTGCAGAAGTGTGTTGTGCCCCCTTGCTCATTGAAGGAGGAGCTCGAGCAAGCTGGGGGGTTGCAGTTACCGCCTGGTGACGGCAGAGCCCAGACATGGAGGGGTACCTTGTCCCCCGTGCATGGCCAGGCAGGGCTGGCAAGTGATCCATCTGCCTTCAACTTCTCAGGCCAGCCCGTGAAGCAGAAGACTCAGCTCTTCTGGAAGCATCTGCTGTTAAATTGTGACATTCTGCAGAAGAGGCATCCTGAGCCCGAGAGGTTGTGTCCCTTTGCCAGGGCACAAAGCAAGTGAGGGACAGGGGCTGGGCTCACCTCCTGATCATGCTCAGCCTCTTGCTAGGAAGTGCAGGGCCCTGAGTCCTGCTCTCCCCTTCCCGACAAGACCCCCAAAACAGCTCACCTCTTAGGGTTCCTCTCTAAGCCTTCCCAAAGCCAGGGGCGCCTGGAGAGCTGGAGTTTTTTCTGCTTCGTTCCACTGTGTTCCTGGCAATGGACATGACGACTGCCAGAGTGAGTGCCAGGGCAGGGGTGCTGAAGGCATGGGGCTTTTCTGACTTCCTATCAGGAGGTGTAAGTCCAAGTCCCATGGCACAATAGATACCTCTCTCAGGTAGTATTTCCAGCATGTATTCAAGCGATTATGTGTGTGCATTTGTGATATATGTATGTGTATATATAGGCATGCGTGTGGGTGGGTGGGCACCCATCTTTGCTGGATTGTGAATTCCCCGATGATGTTGACTGTTGATAGATAGGTGATTAGATAGATAAGATTGGAGAGATGGGCTGCTCAAGCAAATACTATGAAATGGTTCGGCTTAAACAATGAGAATGTATTTGCTCATGGTTTTGAGGCTGAGAAAATGTCCAAATCAAGGGATCATCAAGGTGATGCTTTCTCCCAAAGACTGGGCATTCTGGAACTGGCTGCTGGTCATCCTTGGCTCCTCGGTCACATGGCAACACACATGGTGATGTTACCCTTCTCTTCTGGGTTCCACTGACTTCAGCTTCTGGCTGCTCCCTCTGTGCCTTTCTCTCTATTTGTCTGAATTTCATTCTCTAATAAAGGACTCCAGTAATAGGATTAAGATCCATCCTGACTGGGCTGGGCCACAACTTAATGGACGTCACCTCATCAAAAGATCCTACTTATAATGGGTTCACACCCACAGGAATGGATTAATTTTAAGAGCATGTTTTCTTGGGGTACATACAGTTCCAAACCACCACAGATGAATAGATAGAGATGGATTTGACAGATAGTGGATAGATGGGTAGATAGATGATTAGTTAGAGAGACAGAGAGATGATGGATGGATGGGTGGATGGATGGATAGATGGATGGACAGATGGACGAAAAGTCAGATAGCTAGATAGATAAATGATAGGTATAGATGGATGGAGCGGTAGACAGGTTCATCCCCTATGACCCTGGAACAGTGATTTGATCACTGTGGACCTCCATTAATACGGAAGGAAGGACAGTGGAATCTAGCACAGCACTTGTCTCTCAAAGAGGCTGCCTGGGGAGATGGCACCACAGCAGCAAAGACTCAGTGCTCAGAACCAGAAGGCCTTGGGTGGTATTAGTCATGGGATTTCTCAGACCTTCAGTTTCCTTCTCTGTAAAAGTATGGTGATAGTTAAAATACAACAATAACGTCCATCACTCAGATAGACAAGGGGCAAGGCCTAAAAGAGCACACAGGGCACGTGGCCAGTGTGGGGGACCCAAGAGCAGCACATGGAGATGGCGCTCAGGTGAGCACACAGGGCTGCAGGGGAGCTCTGGGGCTCAGGGAGGGTGGAGGGTTGAGGTATCCCCTGGAAGGGGGGAAAGCAGCTGTGAGGAAGACCCATCCCTCCCCAGCTGGCTCCCCTAAAAGGGAGGTGGGGGAAGGGAGGTGTTGGCAAGAAGAGAAATATTAAAAACAAAAATTGACAGCTCTTGAGGAGATGTCAATGGACCGAGCAACCAGGTCTACCTGACAGTGGAAATAAACAGGGTCTGAGGGCTCGGGTAGTGGACCTTGTAGGTCATTTGCTCCTACTGAGGCCTGAGCTCCTTCGCTTGGCTTTGCCCACCTGTCCCTCCTCCAACATGCCCAGCTCCACGCTGCCCAGCCCTGCCAGCTCAGCCATCTCAGGGAGACTGGCCTCTCTCAGCCGTGGCCTGCCCCTTCTCGTCCTCCATGGGTCAGAGGTGGTTAGAGCAGGGAGGGGCCTGACATGGGACAGACAATCCACAGGCGGCTAGTGCCCAACAGTGGTCGATTAGATGCTTGTGTCCATGGACCTGAACTTGGGAGGAATCTGCCAGCAGTTACAGAGCACTAAGTGAGGTAGGGCCGCTCCCAGCCCAGCAAAGGTGTGCAGACATGAGGGGATGCAGGGGCTTCTTTTGGGAGAGAGATGAGAGTCAGACACATGCACAGGAAGGGCAGAGGGACCGGGGAGGGGAGAATGGGGCAGGGGGGTGGGGGTGGGGGCGCTGCTGCGAAAATGACCTCCGTATGCTCCCAACATCAATCCCTGCAAATCCTTACATTAAATTGCCTTTTATTAAACTTATAGGCTTTGTTTTTTCAGCCTTTTGTATTTTGAAGTATAATATATAGGAACGTGCATAAAGCATAAACATACAGACTAATAAATTATTAATGGAGCAGGCAAAGATCTATAAGATTACAGCCCCCTTCCCATCCACCACCTTTCCCTTCTCCCCAAAGTTGCCTATTATCATGACTTCCTGGCTTCTCTTTCTAGTCTTGCCAGCTAAGTGTGCCAGCTTCAACACTACAGTTTAGTTTTGCGAGTTTTTTTTAAAAACTTTACCTAAATGGAATCACACACATGTGTTCTTTCAAGTTCTGCTTCTTCCACTGAATGTTATATTTTCAAGGTTAAATTATGTTTCGCATGTAGTTTAAGCCATTCATTCTCAGTGCTGTAGATTCTTCTGTGGCATGACCACATGGCAATGTGCCTATGCATTCTACAGTCGATGGGCATTGGGGCTGTTTCCAGCTGGATGTCCTACCACCCGATTTGGGGGGGGGCGGTATCTGTCCCTAGTTTGCCAGGGCTGCCATAGCAAAGCACCACAGACTGGTTGGCTCAAACAACAGGAATATATGGTCTCACAGTTTCAGAGCCTAGATCTAAAACCAAGGTGTCAGCAGGCTCAGGCATCCTCTGCAGCCTGTAGCCTACTGAGATGGCTGGTCTGTAATTCAGTCACTGCCTGTATCACATGGCCGTCTTGGTCCCTGAAAAACTGTGTCCAGACTTCCTCCACTTATAGAGACTCCAGTCATTTTGGATTAAGGCCCACCCCAATTCATTTGGGCTACACCTTAACTAAGAGCCTCTTCGAAGATCCTATTTACAAACGGCTTCATATCCACAGGACGGGGGTTAGGACTTGGACATGACATTTTAGGGGCATGATCCAATCTGTAACCGTGTCCTAAGAAGATCCTGGATTTTCTTTGGCCACCTGCTGTGCGTTGAATTGTGTTTCCCAGGAAAGGTGTGCTGAAGTCCTAATCCCTTGTTTAGCGGCTTTGCAGATGGGATTAGTTTAGATGAGGTCCTGATGGATTAGGGTGGGCCCTAACCCCACATGACTGGTGTCCTTATCAGAAGAGGGAAATTTGGGCCCAGATACGTACAGACATGGCTACGTGAGGACTGGCACAGAAATTGGAGCGATGCTGTCACAAGCCGAGGGACATCAGGAGCCACCAGAAGTTGGATGAGGCCAGGGAGGATCCTCTCCTGGAGTCTTCAGAGGGAGCAGGTCCCTGCTGATACATCGATTTGGGACTCCTAAACTCCAGAGCTGTAGGAGAATGCATTGCTGCTGTTTAGCGACCCAGCTGGTGGTAATTAGGTACATCAACCCCAGGGAACCAAGACACCCACCCAATGAACAAATTAGCAGTGTCCAACTTGAAAAGGGGGAAATACAGAAAAATTCGAGTCCTAATTAGGGCCTCATTCTGGGACTTCCCAGAGGATGGAGGTTCCAATTCATTGAACTTCTGGGGCCAAGAACAGAGACTGAGCATCTAGGGAGTCCAAAGGGGGGTTTAGTTTCCTAGGGGCTTAGGCAAAGACCATGAAATGGCTCGACTTAAACAATGGGAATTTATTTGCTCACGCCTTTTAGGCTGGGAAAATGTCCAAATCAAGGCATCATCAAGGCGATGCTTTCTTCCCAAAGACCCGCTGCTGTCGATCCTGGGCTCCTCTGTCACAGGGCAAAGCACACGGCAGCATCCACTGGTCTCTCCCTTCTCTTCCAGATTTCGCTGCTTTCACCTCCTTGCTTCCGTGCCTTTTTCTCTCATGTCTGAATTCATTCCGTTTATAAGGGGCTCCTGTAGCAGCACTGAGACCCATTCTGATTGAGGTGGGGCACACCTTAACTGAGCTGTCCTCGTCTACAATGGGCCCATGCCCACAGGAATGGATAAACTCTAAGAGCATGTTTTTCTGGGGTACACACAGCTTCAAGCCACCATGGGAGGGCAGGCCCTGAGGCACAGGAGGCCACAGGAGCACACACCCCAGGCTTGGGGTCAGAGAGGGTTTCAGGAAGGAGCAGTGTTTGGTATGGGCTGAGGAAGAGATCAATTTGAGCCACTGGAAATTATTTTGATTCAGCCCTTTGGACAGAAACCCCTCCAAATGCCCGCGTAACCTGGCTTCCTTGTCTCCCCAAGCCAGAGTGTGGGGGGGTCCACAGGGACCTTCCCCATCCATTCTAAAGGAGCACCTGTCTGGGCCTGCAAAGCAATGGGGTAGCGATGGGGTAGGAAGTAGGAGGAAACTGGGCACGACAGGACCTTGTCATAGATGAGCCTCAGGATTAGAAGGGGATTTAAAACTAAACAAGCCAGCTGGATTCCTGTAAGAGCTTCTGATCTGATTTCATATAAATGAGCATTTGTATTCTAGCCAGTTCACAGTCCCTGTGGCTGGGCTCCTCTCACACACAGCCTCAATGCACATTTGCACAGAATGTTTTCAGGGTCCCCACGAGATGGGGGGCCTGAGGCACTCATCACCAGGGGCAGCGTGTGAGCAGAGCCAGGGGCATAAAACCGCGAGATGCTTGGATTTGGGTGCCACCCCCGATGCTGGCTTGCTGAGGGATCTTTACCCAGCCCCCTTGCCTCTCTGGGCCTCAGCTTCTCTATCTGTAAAATGGGGAGCTGGCATAGGAGACCTCTAAGGTCCCTCCCTTCTTCCTCAGTCTACAACTCTGCATATGTTCCCGGGGAAGAGCAATCTCATAAATGAGGCTGCACAACCTGAAAAGTCTATTCTGATCTGTGGAAGGAGGGGTGCTATAAACCAGGACATTTTGGGGAGACCCACTCTCCAGTGAGGATTTGAGTGAGGGAGAGCCCAAAAAACTCAGGACTGGACTATAGATGGCAAACATCTCATTCAAGCATCACAGATGGCTTTTACTACTTGAAGAACACACACAGGTTATATTAGACACCTTACTGTACAGCTTACTTTTCACTTTGTTGAGAACATCTTTCCAGGTGAATGCAAATAACTTAGACTCTCAACCCATGGAATGGATATAAAAATGTATTCAGCCAGTCCCCCTATTCATGCACATGCAGGTTGTTTCCAGTTCTGGCAAACAGTGATGTAATAAGCACACTTGTACATTCATTCTCAAATACTGATGTTTTGAACACACAGGTCAGATCACAACACTCAACTTCCTTGAAATCATCCAGGATAAGATCCAAACTCTTTACCCTGGATTCTCAGGCCTTGCAGGACCTGGCTTGCCCAGCTCCCTGAGCTCCTCTGGTGCCACCTCCCCTTGCCAGCCCAGCACAGCTCCCCTGGCCTCACTGCAGGTCTTTGAAGCTGCAAAGCTCCACCATGCCTTGAGGCCATCATACTGGCTGTTCTCTTCCCTGGAATGCTGTTCCCTGCTCTGCAAGTAGAGCTCAGCTTAAATGTCCCCTCCACCCTCACTCTCTTATCTTAGCATCATCTTATATCAATCCCTTGCACAGCCTAATACCAACCTGATCCATTTCTCCTCTCTTTCTTTATATTTGTGGTCTGCCTCTCTCATGGGAACGAAAACTCCGTCTTCCTGGCTAAACCCTCCATGCCCCGTGCGTTGACACCTTTCGAGTAAAAATGACAGCGGCGTTATTTCTGAGGGAAATATATTCCTAGAAGTGGGGCTGCTCGGTCAAAGTGTGAGTGCACTTTAATTATGATAGATTATCAGATCACTTTCCAAAAAACGTTTTCATTTCTGCAACTCCTGTCAGCAGGGAGAGGGACTGCCCACTCCCCACGCCCCTATCAGCGCTGGATGGCATTAACCTTTTTAATATTCAACACCCGGAAGGTAAGTATGGGATCATAGTGCTATTCAGGTTTTCATCTGCACGGTTATCGGGGAAGGTGATGGTCTTTTCATGGATCCACATGCCATTTGCACTTTTTCTTCAAGTTACTTATTCTGAGCCTTTGTCCAGTTTTCAATTGATACGTGGGGTGGGCAGAACAATGCTCCCCCTAAAATGTTCACACCCTGATCCCTCGAACCTGTGAGGATGTTACTTTACACGGCAAAGGGGAATTAAGGTTGCAGATCAAATTAAAGTTGCTAATCAGCCGACTTTGAGAAGAGGAGATTAGACCCAATGGTCCGAGTGGGCTTGGTGTCTCCACAAGGGCCCTTAAAAGTGGAAGAGGGAGGCAGAAGAGAGAGCATCAGTGCGATGGCAGCATGAGAAAGACTCAGCTGGACATTGCTGGCTTTGAAGCTGCAGGAAGGGGCCACAAACCAAGGAATGTGGGCAGCCTCTTGAAGCTGGAAAAGGCACAGTGTTTTAACTTCCTAGGCTGCTTCAACCAATACCATGAAATGGGTCAGGTTAAGCAATGGGAATTTATTCGCTCATGATTTTGAGGCTGGGGGAAATGTCCAAATCAAAGTGTCAGCAAGCAATGCTTTCTCCTCTAAGACCAGCTGCCAGAGATCCTTGGCACCTCTGTCACATCGCAAGGCACATGGCAGCATCTGCTGATCTCTCCCTTTGATGGGTGAAGGATGACTGAATACCTGAAAGTAACTTGTTTCTCTCCCTGTTGCTAGGATACAAAGGAAAGAATTGTATGTAAATTAGAAGGCAATGAGATGCAACCCTCTCTTTCTGCCAAATTCTGCTTTTGGTGGTCAAGAATATCCTGTTGAAGCAATGAAGTATGAAAACCAGCTTCAACCAGTTGGCCGGACCTGCTCAAAAGAAGCCCCTCGCTGTCCTCACTTCAACTTGCTTAATTAACATAGTAAATTTCCCACCCAGGGGTGGGGTTATCCACCCATTTTTTGATCATGCAATGTATGTGCAAGTGTGATTTCCTGAACATACTAATGATACAGTTATAGAACTAGCTATGTATGATCATCCATATGCATAAAAGCTAATGCATAATCAAAGCAAATGCTAAATAGTAACTTAAGTTTTTAAGCAAGAGCAAAACCGTAGAATGGGGAGCTGGGTCTGAGTCACTTTATTTATTTATTTTTTTTTTTAAAAGATTTTATTTATTTATTCATTTATCCCCCCCCTTGCTGCTTGCACTTGCTGGGTCAGCTAACCACGCCGTGCGGGCGGGCTTGCCCTCACCAGGAGGCCCCGGACACCGAACCCGGGGCCTCCCATATGGTAAACGGGAGCCCTACTGATTGAGCCACAGCTGCTTCCCTCTGAGTCACTTTAGACTGACCTTGGCTCCTTACCTCTGCAGATGTAATAAATGTGTTTGCCTAACTCTTATGTTCAAGTTTTCTTCATGCCATCTCTGGTTATCCATAAAGGCCCTGCCTTGAGGCGTAACACCTTCTCTTCGGGTTTCGTTGCTTTCGGCTTCTTGCTTCTGGCTTTCTCTCTGTGTGTGTCTGAATTTCATTCTTTTATAAAATGGCTCCAGTAATAGGACTAAGACCCATCCTGAATGAGGTTGTTCACCCTTAACTGAAGTAGCCTCATCAAAAGGTCTTACTTACAATAGGTTCACACCCACAGGAATGGATTAGATTGAAGAACATGTTTTGCTGGGGTACCTATATGGCTCTATGGAGAATCAGTTTTTTGTGTGGTGGGGTTTCAAACCACCACTCAGGAAACGGATTCTCCCTAGAGCCACCAGCAGGAACACAGTCTTGTGACACCTCAATTTTAGCCCATTGAGACCCTCACTGGACTTCTGACTTCCAGAACTGAAGGCAATATGTTTGTGTTGTTTTAAATAAAACATTTGTGGTCATTTGTTAGAGTAGCAGTAGGAAACCAATACAGTTTTTTGAATTTTCTTATCAATTTTCTGTTGTAGGTTAGGGACATGAATCCTTTCTTTTCTAACCTCCATCTTCTGGCAGGAATTATTGACTTATACTCTACCTCCTTCCTCCTTGGGTCTTCAACTGTGGGGGCCACATTTCATCTTTGCATTTTTAGCAAACCAGTACATAGCAGGTGTCCCATGAATGTAGAATGAAAAAAGGAACAGATGAATATGGGAATATCTTCACATTCTATCATCTTGCCAACTGCATCTTCCCCATCCCCATCCTCCACAAAGTCAGGAAACTTGGGTATTGTCTCAGCCTAGGACACCTGGGCTACCTGGGTCTCTCTCTATATATATATGTGGTCTCCTATGCAGGCTCTCCAGTGTGGCTGCTTCTGGGTAGCTGGATTTCTTAAATTATTATTATTATTATTATTATTATTATTATTATTATTATTATTCTATTCTATTCTATTCTATTCTATTCTATTCTATTCTATTCTATTCTATTCTATTCTATTCTATTCTATTCT
>JAKSZT010053840.1:907971-1020559 GCA_026826555.1 Tolypeutes matacus
CTATTCTATTCTATTCTATTCTATTCTATTCTATTCTATTCTATTCTGCTGGATTTCTTACATGTTGGCCCAAGGCTTTCAAGAGAAAGAAAGTTTCAGGCAGAAGCCACATCACTTCTTCTTATGGCCCAGCGTTGTAAGTCACACCATATCACTTCCACCATATTTCTTTCCTCAAAGTAGTCACAAAGACCCACACAGGTTCACGGGAAAGAGAACAGACCCCACGTCTTAAAGGGGACATGGCAAAATTCTGGGAGAGCATATGGGACTGGAAACACTGTTATTGCCATTTTTGATGCCAATTATCACAATACTTAAATACCCCTATCCTGGAAAATTCACTGTATTAGCCTCTGATTGCTGCTGTAACAACTAACCACAGGCTTAGTGGTTTAAACCAACCCAAATTTACCATCTTATTTTTCTCATTTGTTTATTATTCATCTTCTGGGGGTCACAAGTCTAAAATGAGACTTACTGGGCTAAAATCAAGGTGTCAGCAGGCTGCAGTTCTCCAGAGGCTTTAGGGAAGAAACTGACTCCTTGCCTTTTCCAGCTTCTAGGGCAGCCCAGTTTTCTTGGCTCATGGCCCCACCCTCCTCCTTTGGTGTCTGCTTCTGTTGTCATCTCTTCTCTCTCTGACTCTGCTCTTGCCTCTCTCTCTCATAGGGATGCTTGCGACTACATGGGGCCCAGCCAGCAAATCCAAGATAATCTTCCTATCTGCAAAGCCCCTTTGGCCACGTAAGGTGACATGTAGACAGTTTCTGGGGAACCACTCTTGGGTCCAAACTCATGTTCATGAAGCAGTGCATTCCTTAGTGACGTGATGGTTAATAAGTCATCTTTTACACATGGCAGCATCCTGAGGGGTTACTCCAGTGGGCCCAAGGACCCTTCCCCCATATCCCTGGATTTGCCCACCTCTTAGCCTCAGGCCTGAAGCTTCTTCCACAACTCTCAGCCTAATCCAGAGACCGCAGCACTCCCGGCTGGTGCCAGCCGCAGCCCCCTTTCTTCTCTGATGCCTGCCTGCTCCATCTTCCCTCAGGACTTTTGCCCAAGCTGAAGAAGCTATATGGCACTGTGGAAAGAGTTCTATTCACATGACAGGCAGGCTCTGGGCTTCAGTTGTCTTGGCTGTAAGGCTGGGAGGTTAGACAAAAGTAGAGAGGAGACAGGTAATCAAAGGCAGGGTTTATGCATGCTGAATTGAGAGGCCAGTACAGATGAGAAGACCCAAGTCCCACCTGTTGTTTAAATGTAACTCTGGAGTAGTTCCGTCAGAGCGGACATCTTGTGGCTGTGTCGTGCGCGTGAGCCCCGTAGGGCCGGGGAGGCACCAGCTGCCGCGCGGGGAGGAGGCCGAGGCCGCAGCTTGAGGGAGGCCCCGGCCCCTCTGCGCCTGTGTCTGGCAGAACCGGTATGAGACGAAGATAGAATCCTTCCCCGCCGCCCTGATAATCAAGAGTTTTGGCCGAACCTTTGAGTGCACACCGAGATAGTGCGGAGCCAGACGAAAAGCACAGACTATGGCGCTGAAACGGATTAATAAGGAACTTAGTGATTTGGCCCGTGACCCCCCAGCACAATGTTCTGCAGGTCCAGTTGGGGATGATATGTTTCATTGGCAAGCCACAATTATGGGACCTAATGATAGCCCATATCAAGGCGGTGTATTCTTTTTGACAATTCATTTTCCTACAGACTACCCCTTCAAACCACCTAAGGTTGCATTTACAAGAATTTATCATCCAAATATTAACAGTAATGGCAGCATTTGTCTCGATATTCTAAGATCACAGTGGTCTCCTGCTTTAACTATTTCTAAAGTTCTTTTATCCATATGTTCACTGCTATGTGATCCGAATCCAGATGACCCCTTAGTGCCAGAGATTGCACGGATTTATAAAACAGACAGAGATAAGTACAACAGAATATCTCGGGAATGGACTCAGAAGTATGCCATGTGATGCTACCTTAAAGTCAGAATAACCTGCATTATAGCTGGAATAAACTTTAAATTACTGTTCCTTTTTTGATTTTCTTATCCGGCTGCTCCCCTATCAGACCTCATCTTTTTTAATTTTACTTTTTGTTTACCTCCCTCCATTCATTTACATGCTCATCTGAGAAGACTTAAGTTCTTCCAGGTTTGGACAATAACTGCGTTTAGAAACTGTAAAGTAGTTACAAGAGAACAGTTGCCCAAGATTCAGAATTTAAAAAAAAAAAATGGAGCATGTGTATTATGTGGCCAATGTCTTCACTCTAACTTGGTTATGAGACTAAAACCATTCCTCACTGCTCTAACATGCTGAAGAAGTCATCTGAGGGGGAGGGAGATGGATGTTCAGTTGTCACATCAAAGGAAGCAGCATTACTCTATAGCAGCATCCATTCTTTAAGCCTTCCACTGTTAGAGATTTGAGGTTACATGATATACTTTATGCTCATAACTGATGTGGCTGGAGAATTGGTATTGAATTTATAGCATCAACAGAACAGAAAATGTGATGTATTTTATGCATGTCAATAAAGGAATGACCTGTTCTTGTTCTACAGAGAATGGAAATTGGAAGTCAAACACCCTTTGTATTCCAAAATAGGGTCTCAAACATTTTGTAATTTTCATTTAAATTGTTAGGAAGCTTGGAGCTATTAGTTAATCTATCTTCCAATACACTGTTTAATATAGCACTGAATAAATGAAGCAAGTTGTCAATGGATGAGTGATCAACTAATAGCTCTGCTAGTAATTGATTTATTTTTCTTCAATAAAGTTGCATAAACCAAAAAAAAAAAAAAAATGTAACTCTGTTAACAGGCTCCTGATGGCCAAGTGAGAAGGGGGATAGTACAAGGGGGCTGAATGAAGGGCAGCAGGATGGCTGAGAGCCCCTGGGGATGAAGGGGACCTTCTCAGCCTCTACCCTGTAAGCCTTCACAGCCCCAGACTTAAGCTCCCCCTAGCACTGCTCTTCCCCTGGTCTAGCTCCAACCATCACCCACGGCCCCCTACCCTTTCCAGCTCACTCGCAACTACCAAGTCTGCCCTTTCAGCTTCCTGAGGACACTCAATTAATTTTTCTTTCCTATCATGAGAAAATTTTAAATTACAGCAGAGTACAGAGAGCAACACAACGCTCATTTACCACCTGCTCAAGAGTGATATATATATATATTTTTTTAAGGTACTGGGGCTGAGGATTGAACCTGGGACCTCGTATGTGGGAAGCCGGCACTCAACCCCTGAGCCACATGGGCTTCCTTGAGTTGGGTTTTTCGTTTGTTTTGCTTGTTGTTTGTTTATTCAGGAGGCATCAGGAACCGAACCCGGGACCTCCCATGTGGGAGGCGGGCACTCAACTGCTCGAGCCACATCCATTTCCCCAAGAGTGATAATTTTAACAGCCTTGTGCTTCCAATTATTTTTTAAAGAAATAAAACATTGCAAGTACAATAGAAATCCCATTTGTATCCCCTCTTCAGTTACTTTCCCTCCCTTGACTTGGGTGTGTCCAGGTTTCTTTCCTCCATGTATGTGTGCTTCCATAACTAATAGATAGTATTTTTCTATGTGTTTGGATACCTGGTGTCCTAAAGTTACTGCACTCAGCAGCTGGCATCCAGCAAGACTCCAATCCAACCTCAGAGTTTCTCACTGGCCACAAATTGCCTTTCAGAGATGCTGGTTTTTGAACTTGGATCAAAGGAAGAGAGATTCATCACCTTCAGTCAGTTTGTTGCTCAGTCTCTTTTTAAAAATACGACCTCAATATAATTATTTTTCAAATAAATCCAAATTGATTTTTTAAAACTTTTTTCTTGTGTGACAAACATGTGATAAAGTACATAAAGTGCACCACATTGTAAATGTACCGCTCAGTGAATTTTTTTTTTGATAAAAAGATACTGGTTTATTATATCTAAAATAAAACAGATTTGTTTTAAAAATCATGGGGATGTCAGGAATTGAACACCCAAGTTGAGCCATGGATAATAGTTATTAGTCATGTTTCAGAAATGCTGTGGCCAATTTTTTTTTTTTTTTTTTTTTTTTTTAATTGTGGGTTACATGCGTATTTTTACCCTCACATCAACCCCAATCAAGACATAGGGCATTTTCGGCACCCCGGAGGTTTCCTGTGTCCCTTCTCAGGTAGTACCCTCCACATCCCCATAGAGGAAACTGCTATTCTTTTCCTGGCAGGATCTGTTAGTTTTAGCTGGTCTTGAACTTCATAGAAGTGGAATCATACTCCCATATCTGGCTTCTTTTGCTCAGCATGCTTGTGGGGGTCATGCATCAGTTATTTGTTTATTGCTCTGTGGTGTGCTACAAATATACCACAATTAATTTATCTGTTTTTCTAGCAGTGAATATTTGTGTTATTTCCATTTTGGAGGGTTTTAGAAATAAAGCGGTTAGGAACATTTTGTACATGTATTTTGTTGTGTATATACACACACACACACACACACACACATGATTAGGAGTGCAATTGCATAGATAGGCATGTTTGGCTTTAGTAGGTACTGCCAAGCAGTTTCCCAAAGTGGTTGAGCCACCTCATACTCCCAAGAACAATGGGTGAGTGTTCCAACTGCTCCACATCCTTGTCTTATCCATTTTAGCCATTCTGGTGTGTGTAGAGTGGTATCTTGTAGTGAGTTTACTTTGAATTTCCTTGATGAGTAATTATGTCAAACTCCTTTCCTGTAATCAGCCCTTTGAAGAATCTTTTTTTGTGTGTGAATTGCCTGTTCACTTCTTTCCCCCATTTTTATATTGGGTTGTCTGTGTGGGGGTGGTGCCAATTTACAGGAGTTATTTATACATTCTGGATAAAATATCTTTGTTGGTTATATATTGCACATATCTTCTCCCAGCCTTGCCTTTCACTGTCTTAATGGTGTCTTTTGGTGAAAAGATAGTCTGAATTTCAAAGAAATCCAACTTATAACACTTTTTTACATTTAGTGCTTTTGTGTGCTGTTTAAGTAGTCTTTGTCACCGACACCCACACACACACACAACCCTGAGATCATGACAATATCTTCCTATGTTTTCTGCAGAAGCCTTTTTGCTTGTCTTCCACATTTACAATCCATCACAAATTAATTTTTGTGCGCACTATTGAGGTAGGGTCAAGGTTTTTTCCATATTGGATATATCATTGGCTCGGCACAATTCATTGAGAAGGCCATCTTTCCCTGTGGGCTTGCAGCAATGTCCTTGCGATAAACCAAGTGGTCATACGTGGGTAAGTCTCCTTCTGGATTCCAAACTTTGCAGACCTTTCTCATTTATGTGGTGCCGGCACCACACTGACCAAATCACTGCAGCTCCACAGTTGCTCTCCAAATCTGGTGGAGTTTGTTCTTTCACTACAAGATTATCTTGGCTATTCTGGGTACTCAGGTTTCCATATAAATCTTAGGAGCAACTTGTCAACCTGAGGGAAGCAGGTGTGGCTCAATCAGTTGGGTGCCCGTCTACCACACGGGAGGTCTCAGTGCCTCCTAAAGAAGACGAGCAGAGGCCGCACCCACTGCAATGAGTTAGACGCTGCATCCCACCACAATGAGCTGATGCCACAAGCCAGCAGATGCCGCAGGCCGTGGGGAGCGGATGTGGCTCAGACCATTGGGCACTCACCTCTTGTGTGGGAGGTCCTGGGTTCGGTTCTCATTGCCTCCTGGAGAAGGTGACAGATGAGATGGAGAAGCAGACAGACAAGGGAACCATCTAGGGGAGGAGGGTATAAATAAAGAAAAATAAAGTATATTTAAAAAGAAGAAATCTGAAATTTAACTGGGATTACATTGAATTATACTGAATCTATAGATTCCTTTGGGGAGAAAGGACGTCTTCACAATATTGCATCTTCCGATTCATGAACATAGTAACTCTCCATTGAGGTAACACCTGAATTTCTCTCAGGAGTGTTTTGTAGTTTGCAGTGTAGAGGTCTTCCGCTTCTTAGATTTATTCCTAGCTATTTGGTGGTTTTGATGCTAATATCAATGATCCCATTTTTCATTCCCTTTTCCAGTTGTTTATTTCTAGTATGTAGAAAATAAATTTATTTATATTGACTTTACATCCAAATACCTGACTACATTCATTTATTAACTCTAATAGCTTGTTTGTAGATACTTTGGGTTTTTCTGCATACATACTAGATCGTGTTTAAATAAAGACAGATATACTTCTTCCTTTCCAATTATTATGCTTTTTATTTCATTTTATTGCCTTTTGATACTGGCTAGGACCTCTAGTATAAGGTTGAATAAAAGTGGAAGTAGTAGATGTCCTTATCTTGTTCCTAACCTCAAGGGGAAAGTGTTCAACATTCCACTGTTAATTATCATATAAGTTGTAGGGCTTTGTTTAAAAAGAAACTCCTTAAAAGATTAGGAAAGTTTCCTTTCATTTCTAATGTGCTGAGAGATTTCATCATGAATGAGTGCTGAATTTTAACAAATGCTTTTTCTGCATCTATGGAGATGATCATATTCTTTCCCCCCTTTATTCTATAAATATGTTGGGTTACATTGATCCATTTTCTAATTTTGGACCAAGCTTGCATTGCTGGAATAAACTCCATTTGGTTATAAAGTAGTATCATTTTTTCCTATATTTTGAGATCCAATTCGTTCACTTTTTTTTTTTTTCATTTTGAGAATATACTCATGAGAGATATTGGCCCCTAATATTCTTCTCTGGCAATGGCCTGTCAGGTTTTGGTACCAAGGTAATGCAGGCTCTCTATATCTTGCTATTCTCTGAAAATGTTGTGCAAAGTTATTTATTTATTTATTTATTTTCTTTAAATATTTGGAAGAACTCACTGTTGAGGCCATCTGGGCATAACGTTTATGGGAAGGTTTTTAATGACAAATTTCTTTAACTGGACCATGCAGATTTTCTGTTTGTTCTTGTGTCGATTTTGGTGTCATGAGTTTCAAGGAATTTGCCCATTTCATCTAAGTTTTCAAATGTGTTTGCACAAAATTTTTCATAATAATCTCTTTTTCTCTTTTAACCTCTGTGAGATCTTAATGATGCCCCTTTTTTCTTTGCCGATATTGATGATTCGTGCCATCTCTCTTTTGATCTTGGGGTTTCACCGTCTTTTCAATAACCCGACTTTCTGCTTTGCTAACTTTTCTCTTTTGTATATCTGCTTTCTATTTCATTGATTTTTTTGTTCTTATTTTTATTATTTCCTTCTTTCTTCTTTTCTTGGGTTTAAGTTGCTGTTCTAACTTCTTGAGATGGAAACTTAGATAACTGGCTTTCAAATATTTTGCTCTCATAACATAGGCTTTTAAAACTATACATTTATTATCATCGCTTTGGTTCAGGTGTTTGTAGTAGTTTTCACTTGCGTCCAGTTCAAAACATTTTCTAATTTCCTGCGTGCTTTCTTCCTTGACCCGGGGGTTATTGAAAAGCGTTCTGATGAAGATCCAAATAGTTGGGGCTTCGAATAATCTTTCTTTTGTTTGTTTCTATTTTCATTCCACTTTGGTCAGAGAACATACTCAGCATGAGTTCATGCTCTGAAATTTGTTGAGACTTGCTTTATGGCCCAGCACATGTCTATTTTGGTAAATATGCATTTGTAAAGAACGTGTTTTTTCTAGTTGCTGGGTGTAGAGTTCTAGAAATGGCTATTAAGTAAAGTTGATTGATCGCTTTGTTCGTATTTTCTATATTCTTACTGATTTTTTATCTGCCTTTTCAGTTGCTGAGAGAGATTTGCTAAAATCTCCAGCTATGATTAAGATGTGTCTATTTCTCTCTTTTGTTCTGTCAAGGTTTACTTCACGTACGGAAAAGCTATGTTGTCAGGGGCATGCAAATTTCTGATTGTTACGTGTTCCTGTTGAAGTCATCCTTTTATCATTGTGAAATGTCTCTCTTTATCTCCATTACTAATTCTGGCTTTAAAGTCTACTTTGTATGGTATTAATAGAGCCATACCTTTCATTTGGTTAGTGTTTGCGTGGTATAACTTTTGTCATCCTTCTATTTTCTATCTTACTATGTCCTTATATTTGAAATGTGTCCCATAACCGGCACATGATTGTCTCTTGTTTCTTGTTTAAATTCAGCCCGGCCATCTTTGCCTTTTAATAGGAGTGGGGGGTGGGGTTTCATCTACCATCCTGCTATTTTAAAAACTTTATCTCATCTCTTTATTCCTCCATTGCTGCCTTGTTTATATACACACGTGCACATGTGTGTTTTATTTTAGTTATGTTTTACTTGTATTTTATTGGTATTTAGTGGTTAGCTCAGAGATGCATCCTTGACTTTTTGAGTCTACCTGCAATCGGCACCTTTACCACTTTCTCAAAAAACACAGGAAATCTTCAACAGTGTGCATGCAAGTATCCCCATCCTATATTGTGTACTACTGTTGCTATTTATTTTGCTTCTACGTATGTTATAAATCCCACGAGACGTACTTATTATTGCTACTTCAGTCAGCACTCTTTTATACTTGTCCACATGTTTACCCTCCTGGTGTTTTCAATTCCATCCTGCAGTTCTAGGTTTGCACCAGGAATCACTTTCCTTGTGCTTCTTGTAGTGTGAGTATGTTGTTGATAAGTTCTCTGAGCTTTTGTTTGTGTGACAATTTCTTTATTTTGTCTTCATTTTTGAAAATGTAGACTTTAAAATTTTTTGAAATAACAAAGTTACAGAGAAGTAGAAAGTCCAAAGCAAAGAATTTTCTTCCCGAACCATTCAAAAGTATTTTGCCAACAGTACTTTAGTGTGCATTTTCCACAAGTTATTCTCCTGCATAATTGCAGCATAACCTTCAAAACCAAGAAATTAACAATGATGCATTACCAACTAAGCTGAGACTCTATTTAAGACTCGCCAATTGTTCCAAGAATGTCATTTAAAAGAAAAATCATCCTTTTTCACTGTCACAAGTTATCATGTCTTTGAACTCTTCTTCCATCCAGACTAGCAACCTTTCCTATACTCTCATGACTTTGATAATTTGGAAAACTACAGGCTAGATGTTTTATTGAGTGTCCCTCAATTTGTGTTTGTCTGATAGTCTGATTTGTCAGGATTACGTTCAGGTCATCCATCTCTGGCAGGGACATCACAGAAGTGATGTTAGTTCTTCTCATTACCTCTGATTCCCATTTGTCCCGTTATCAGTGATGTTCATTTTAATCCCTTAATTAAGGTGGTGTCCACCTGCTCCACTGTAACCTGGAGGTGACTTCTGTGTCTGTTAGCAGGTCCCCACTATTCTCTGAGCACTTCCTTGCATTTTGGCACAAGATGTTCCCAACTCATCTTATACTTTCCCTGCCCTAGTGCTGGAATCAGCCATTCTTACAAGGACCTTGGTACCTTTTAGTTTAAAATGTTATTTCGAAGCTAAAATCTGGGTGCTAAGTATGTTCCTTGCTAATGGGATGTTTCTGGTCTCTTCTCTATGTGAATGGAGCTAGAGCGTGTGTGTGTGTGTGTGTGTGTGTGTGTGTTCTACATAGATTCAAAACCATGATTCCCAGATACACAGTCCATCCCAAATCAATAGCACAGGATTCATTCTAATTTTCTTCTTTTCTCTATTTCTAACTCTCTCCCCCATAAGGATGCCTTCCCCACCATTCTCAGGTTCTGCCACCCCCAAACCAAACCTCCTTCCACTCCACACCCTATTCAGACCCACACCTCCCATGCCAGTTTGTCCCTCTGGGGAATGCCCACCTCATCCTGCTTGGTCTTTGACACTCCGCACCAAGCCAGCCTCTCCCAGTGGACCCCCTCTGCACCCTGGCCAGTCACCAATGTCCCACGCCAAGCTGCCCCTCTGCAGTGAGGCATTCCTCAGTCTGTTTGGGCTCTGACACCCTGCTCCAGGCCACCACGGCTTCCAACACTCCCCCATCCCACCCCACTGCACCCCACCCCGCTCACAGAGCACACACTTTGTTCTGCCCTGCCTAATTTAGAACTATTCAGGAAAGGAAGGGGAAGAGGATCAAGGCTCACCTTCATCCCTCCCCACACTGAGATGGCTCCCTCATCTGTTTTTCTTGTTGTTTTTGCTCATTATCTGCTTGTTTCTTCTTTAGGAGGCACTGGAAACTGAACCCGGGACCTCCCATGTGGGACGCAGGTGCCCAACTGCTTGAACCACATCTGTTCGCTGCTTATTTTTTGGTTTTTCTTACTATCTGCTTGTTGTTTGCTCATTGCCTTACCTTTTGTCTACTCATTGTTTTTGCTTGTTGTCTGTTCATTGTTTTTGCTTAATGTCTGCTCATTGTTTGTTTGTCTTCTTTAGGAGGCACCAGAAACTGAACCTGGAGCCACCCATGTGGGAGGTGGGTGCCCAACTGCTTGAGCCACATCCGCTCCCCATCACTTTCATTTTTGAAGAAAATTTCACTGGGCATAGAATTTAAGTTGTAATTGTTTTTTCCTTCCTGCATTTACAGATGCCATTCCATTGTCTCCTGATTTTCATAGTTGCTCTGCACAAGTCAGCCATCTCTTGTCCCTTGAATCCGATGTGTTTCATTTTTTTCTGGCTGCTTTGAACATTTTCGTATAGTCTTTGGTTTTCACAGTTTAACTATGATGTACCCATGTAGTTTTGTTTTTTTTTTTAACCTGCTTGTCCTATTCTCTCCTTCCTCTCTTTCTGAGATTCCAGTTATATGCATATTCTACCTCTTGACTATGTTTCAATATGTCTCTTACCCTCTGGTCATTATTTTGGTTCTTTTTTCTTTCTGTGCTTCAGTTTGAGAATTTTCTATAGATCTGTCTTTGCATTCACTAATCCTATCATCTGCTGTCTTCAGGTTGCTGTTTGATGCATTCAATGAATTCTTAATTTCAGACAATAATTTTTTCAGTTCCTGAATGTCTCTTTAAATGTTTATAAATTCCGGTTGTCTGTAGAAATTCTCCATCTTTTTGTCCATTTTGTCATTTTTCTCTATTTATTCTTTGACATTTTATAATAGTTATTTTTAAGTCCCTTGTCTGCTAAATCCATCAGCTAAATCATCTGTGTTGTGATCAGCCTGCAGTAAGGGGATGAACCGCCCCCATGCCCAAAATTTGGTTTGGATGTCAAGACCAGTGAAGCCATACACACCCAAAGAAGGTATGAAAAGGTTTATTATTTATGTCATTTGGTTTTCTAAGAAGAGCATAGCCATACCCTGTAAACAGTCCCAAAAATCATTTCAGAGAGTAGGACAACGAGAGGCTGGTTTAGAAATTTTTGGTCACTAGAGGATGGGTGCCCACATACAGGCCAAGGCTTGCATGGTTTGAACTTCCTTCCAGGGTCAAAGAAGGGAGCACCCAGGCTTTCTTGTCAGCTTGCCAGATGTGAGGCAGAAGAGGCAGTGGCGGGGCTTGAAAGTTGTCAGCGGTTCCTTTTTAAAAATGGAGTCACACCCTTTATTACAATTTGTAAGTCTGATTCTATTGTCTTTTTTTCCCTCTTGCTTATTGGTCATATTTTTCCTACCTTTTCACACTTCTTGTAAATTTTTTTTATTGAATTTCATACATTATATATAAAAGAATCATAGAACCTGAAGTTGTTATTCTTCCCAGAGAGGATCCCCCATCCTCTGTTAGGCAGATAGAATGAGTGGCTGATTATCTTAATCCAATCAGGAACTGAAGTGGGTTGGCGTTGGATTCTAGGGCTGGTTAGAATCAGTCCACCTCAGATGTCTCAAGGAAGAGACATGTTGTGTTTTTTGTGGTCTCCTCCCTCTAGCAGGACGCTATCTCCTAAGGATCGAGGCTCTGAGGCTCAGCCTTCTTCTCAAGCATGGATTTCCTGAGTTTCTGACTGGGAGATTGGCAGGTCTTTTTCTGTTGGCTTTGAAAGTTCTGATTGATCTTCAGAGATCTTGAGTTTAGCTCTTTAGCCTCACTCCACAGGCAAGCAAAATACATGACAAATGTCTTGAGGGGGATATTTATGTGTTTCTTACAGGCTCTTCCCTGTAGCTAAACTTTACCTCCCAAAGACTGAAAAACTGTCTTTTTAGCCCAATCCTCCAGCATCTCATATCACTCTAGCACTGAATATTTCATTGGGAAAGCTGACAGTGAGTTTGGAGTTCTGCTATTTTCTAGTCAGTCTGGCCACCCATGTGGCATCAAAAACTCTGCTGGTTTCTCTTTCCCCTGATAGACCCTTAGGCCTATGGCAAGCCCAACACTCAGCTGAACCCTGACTCAGCAAATGACCCCATGGAAGAAAATGGCCAGTAATCTCAACTCACCTAAGAAGGGCTTTTCCATCTCTGGAATTTTCCTTTCATCTAGCTTTCTTAGCTTCCACAGATCTCCAATGTATTTAAATTTTGATTTATGTAATTTATAGTTTTTTTCCCCTAGTTGTTACATCATGAGAAAAGAGTTTCTGCTACCCACTATATTCAACCTAGAAGTGGAACTATTCTGCTTCATTTCTACTGTTAATCTATCATGGGACTATCCTTCTGTATGATGTAGAGATGTGAAAATGAGGTCAAGACAAGGCAATTCAGTAGATATTTTAGCTAGTTGAATAATTCCAGTGGAATTTCCAGATAGTTTTCCTTCCTGTATTTCTAGCTCAACTCAAACACACTGAGTAATTAATGCCTTCTTCCCATACAGAGAGATTTGCATTTTAAGAATCTCATGACTTAAGCAATGTTTCACTTAATAAAACTATGGTCAATGGTGAAGGGAAAAAAAAAAAAGATCTCTGGGAGTGGGGTCTTAGAATCACACTTCAAATCTTTCTAGTATGTCAGCTACTATTCCTTTGCATTCTTCCATTCCCTAGGCTGGCCCAAGAGCTGAAGGAACAGGAGGATAACTGAAAAAGAATGAATACAGAGTCAGATAAAACCTTGCTCTGTCAATTAAACCCCTGTATTGCCTTAAGCAAGTTACTTAACCTCTGTGAGCCTCAACTTCTTTCTCTGGAAAGAGAGAAACAGTGTCTATCTCCCAGGGCTGTTGTGAGAGTTAGGTTAGGTACCTCAAACACAGGTGAGGCTGATGAATGCTAGATTCTTCCCTACGTGGGTCCTCAGTTTACTCCTTTGCAAACCTAGGATGAGGCCACCCACACCAAGTTGCTTTGATTCTGTAAGTTAAATGTGACCAGGTAGGTGGGAAGGATTTTCCAATATAAAATGCTCTGTGATGTGTAAGTTCATTGAGGGTTGTAGGCCACACCTGTGGGAGATGTTTGTGTGGGATGTGGTGGGAGGTGTGGGAGGTGGGCAACATGGGAATCCCAATGGGTTCCGTGTAATTTTTTGGGTAATCTAAGCACCTCTTGAAATATATGTATATATATATATATAACATTTTTGTAAGCAAATACACATATATGCATATATATTTATATATCATTTTGCAAATGTTTGTATGTATTGTGAGAATTTTGATTTTTACCCACAGTAAAAAAAAAAAAAAAATGCTCTGTGAAAATATTATTTGGTGCCCATGTCAAGAGTGATTATTGCTGACCAAGTATCATAGCAAAGTCCAAAGGCCATTCCGGGGTGCTTTTGTGTCTATGGCCCTCTTTGCTGCCTGTGCTAGCCTAAATTCCACTGGACTCATCAATTCCACCGTCTTTAAAGAGCAGACTCGGGCCACCTCCCAAGGGAAGCCTTCTCTGAGCCAACCAAGTTCGTACCTATTGCGGGGCTACCTCAGCACACGCAGTCTGCTAACGCCCCCCACCTGATCCTAAAAC
The DNA here is from genome assembly GCA_026826555.1 of Tolypeutes matacus. Lineage (NCBI taxonomy): Eukaryota > Metazoa > Chordata > Mammalia > Cingulata > Chlamyphoridae > Tolypeutes > Tolypeutes matacus. The sequence goes on from JAKSZT010053840.1 coordinate 921,768, forward strand.
TATGCCCAACCCCTTAGGCTGCCACGGGGTTGCAGTGTTTGCAATCAAACAAGACAGGGATCAAATCCCACTTCTGCAACCTACTAGCCGCGTGACTCTGGGCGAATCTCTCATCATTTCCCTTATCTGTAAAATGGGGATATTAACACCTGCTTCGCAGGACTGCTTTAAGCACGGGATGAAATAACAACTGGGAAGACTGGAGTACATGGGAGATATTCCATAAATGGCAGCTGTCCATAGGGCTGTGCTCCCTGACACCTCGTGCCCCCCATGCGTCTAGGACGGGTGCTGCGCCCCTGGCAGCACCCACTCAATCTTCGCGGTCCCAGAGTCCACCCAAAACCGCGCCTCTCGCTGCGTCCCCACCCCCTAGGCAACAGAGGGCGCCGCTTTAAAGAAGCGGAGGAGAAGGAGGGCAAGGTCGGGGCAGCCAATGAGAGCGCGGGAAGGTCGCCGAGGATCCAATGGGAGCGGCGGTGGGCGGGACGGCGGCCTCCGGATGGCAGCGCGTGGCAGGCCAGCGGGTCCCCCGCGCTCCCACGGCCGCAGCCGGGCAGGACGCCAGCCAGCCCCGGGCCCCAGGCCCGTTTGCCAGCCCGGGAGAGCAGGAATAAATTAGGCTATTCTTAGCAGGGCCTGAAAAGGAGCCCTTTTTGTCTAATAAGAAAGAAAAAGGGTTGTCAGTATCTATTTCTCAAACCCAAACAGTGCGGTTATGTGGGTCGCTCAGTTCTGCGCGAGCGCGGCCTGAGCGGCCCCGGGGTGCTGGGTGCCGCCCAGGCCCGCTGCCCAAGGGGCCTCCGCGGCAGGAACGGGGTGTGGGGTTTTCTGCTCTGCTGCGCCATGCTGAGGAGAAAAGCTAATCTGCCCGATCAGGGCAAATTGGGGGTGCGGGCAAGAGGCTTCGGCCCTCTCTGGCTCCAGCCTCCCCGGCCCTCCCTTTTGGTGCTCCTCTGGCGCCCAGGGCGCAGGGTGGTGTGACCTCTGGGACCTCAGAACCCCGGCCTTAACACTTGTCGCTGCTCCTGCTGCTTCCCAGGGCTCGCCCCCCTCTGCATCATCCTGTCCCTCCCTCGGCCTCCCTTCTGCCCCTCCCTCACCTGTCCCTTCCCCACTCCGGGGTCACCTCTTTGCATGGTGGCTCCTCCTTCTTCAGGCCGCAGATTCCCTGGCCACCATCTCAGTAGCCCTCTCCCTCCGCTCACTCTCCATCTCCTCACCCTGTTTGTTCCTTTTCAGGGGGTATCCAAAATGCCATGATTGCTTTGTTTGTTTATTGTTTACCCCAACTCAAGCTTCAGTGCCACAGGGCAGGGACCACGTGGGGTTTCATCCCTGCTGTCTCTCCCGACACATAGAAGACAATCAACTTCTGGAAGAAAGAAATGAATGAACAAATCCCAGGATGTTATTCTTAGGGCAACAGGTACCATCCAATCCAAGATGTCACCTTTCTGAGGGTTGTTTTTTGTTTTTTGTTTTTTCAGCAACAAATTCCCTGATTAATTGGCCAGGCAGACCAGAACTCCTGTCTCCAGGGTCTGTGTGTGACCCCTGTGTGACAGGGATCAGCTAGCAGGTTTGAGGGGACAGCTTACTACAGGAGCATGCCACGGGGTTTTGGTGTCTCTGGTGACCTTGAATAAATCATATCAGGGAAGCGGCTGTGGCTCAATCAGTAGGGCTCCCGTTTACCATGTGGGAGGCCCCGGGTTCGGTTCCTGGGGCCTCCTGGTGAAGGCAAGCCCGCCTGCACGGCGTGGTTAACTGACCCAGCGAGCACAAGCAGCAAGGGGGGGATAAATGAATAAATAAATAAAATCTTTAAAAAAAAAAAAAAAAATCATATCACCTCCCCGTGCCTCAGAGTCCTTTGATGAAATGAGATGCACCCCATTTTGTGGTGTGTCTGTTGAGATTATCGTCAGCACAGGGGATGCCTGGGAGAGGAACACAGCAGGCACCCAATCTACAATGGTCATTCTTATTGTTATTTTGCCAAGTCAAGAAAATATTAATGAAAGCTCCATGATCCATGAGCTCACACACAGGGATTTCTGAGCATCCTGTCTTTTGTGGCTCCAGAGGAGCTCCAAGTCTGAGATGTTAGCAGGTGCTTTCCTTCCTTTGAGACATGCTTGGCACAGCCTCACTCAGGCTGGTGTTTAGGAGGAGGATCCCATCCCCTTGCACACACATGTGCACACACACACACCAATGATGGGTTTTCCTTCAGGTAGTTGTACAGAAGAAGAATCATCAATCAGCCAACTACTAGTGACAAGAATGTGTCTAGGGAGTTCTGGCAAGATGGCATTGGCTCAGTTGGTGCTGGGGTTGGTAGGTGTACACCCAAGAGACTTTAATCTTTGGGCTGTCCATGTGCCAGCTGGGCCCTGAGCTTCAACGGAGTTGCAACACGTACTCTCCAGTTCATTGGTCTAATCCAGGAAAACTAAGAAGGAGGTGAGGATGGACAGCTACCATACCAAGGAACCAAGATAGCCTACAACTGCAAGCAAGAGAGTCCCATCCATTGGCCATATGGGACTGAAACCCCCTCTCAATTAGAGGTGGAGTGGGCATCACCATCCCAGAATCCTCATGATTGAGGAATGAACTATGGACTAGAGTGGACTTACTGGTATTCTACTATAGATTTGTTGTGATTCTAGCAATGGAAAAAATTATATCATTGATGTGGAGGCAGTGGCCACTGGAGGTTCTGAAGCCAGGAAAAGGGAAAACAGGTGTAATGCAGGGGCATTTTCGGGACTTGGGAATTGTCCTGAATGACATTGCAATGACAGATACAGGCCGTTATATATGTTGCCATAACCTACAGAATTGTGTGGGAAAGAGTGTAACCTACAATGTAAACTATAATCCATGCTTAGTGGCAATGCTCCAAAATGTGTTCATCAATTGCAATGAGTGTACCTCACTAATGAAGCATGTTGTTAATGTGGGAAAATGTGGGAGGTGTGGGGAGCAGGGCATATGGGAATCCCCTATATTTTTTTATGTAACATTTATGTACTCTAAATATCTTTAAAATTTTTAAATTAAAAAAAAAAAAAAAAAAAAGGAATGGGTCTAGAAGAGTGTAGACTATAATGTAACTTATAGTCCATAGTTAGTAGCAATGCTTCAATGTGTTCATCAATTGTAACAAATGTACCACACTAATGAGGGATGTTGTTGATATGGGAAAGTGTGAGAGGGGAGCATATGGGAATTCCTTATATTTTTTATGTAACATTTATGTAATCTAAAACTTCTTTAAAATTAAAAAAAAAAAAAAGAAAAGAAAGAAATGGGTCTAGAAAAATCTGGGGCACCATTTGGCCTAAGTTCCACATTTTGGATTCTTTCCTTCCTTCCACGAGTATTTGTTGAGTGGCTACTCTGTACTGGGGGAGACAGCAGGGAAGAAGCCCCATGTGGTCCCTACCCTGGTCCATCCCATGATCAAGTTGAGGTAGACAATAAACAAGTAAAGCGATAACGTTGGTGAGATACGCACTGCAGAGGCACACACGGGGCGAGGCGATGGAGAGTGGCCAGGACGGAGAGCACTGTGGTGTCGGGGCGGCCAGTGGAGCCCCTCTGAGCAGGTGAGAGGGACTCCCAGCAGGCAAAAGCTTCAGGAGGGGTCAGAGCACCTGCTCCTGAATCTCAGAACCACACCAGCAGAGCCTTCTGCTCAGGAAGTGGAACCCACAGGCCCAGAGAGGCAGGGAGGCTTTCCCCTTCTCTGCCCCCAGTGCCTCCTCCATCCTCCCCTGCCACCAAAACAACCACCCCCGCCCCACACCTCCCCTTTGTTTCTTTACTTACTTGACCACATCTGAGGAGTTTTTAATGGGAGAACGGGCTGAGGAATGGGGTTGTTTGAGGACAAGGAAACGAGCCACTTGCTGTGATGAATGTTCTTGAAAAGCAATTTATTTTTTCACGGGTAGCTCGCTGGGCTTGGGAACAAAAGCGCTTTGGCCGCCTATCAAATATTAACAGAGGCTAACTGTTTTTCCGGCTTTTCTCTTTCCCCGCACACGCTCACCCGCGTCTCTCCCTAGGCATGACAGAAATGACATCGAGTTCAAGGGCTCCCTGGGGTCCCCCTCCCAAGAGAAAGTGGCCACTGCTTTCCCAGGACTGGGGAGCCCTCTCCCCCATGCCCCACCCTCTCCCTTCTGCATCTGTTCACTTCCAAACAGCAACTCTCCTCCTTCCCAGGACACTGTCTTCTCCTGGTGCCTGGGGATGGAGCGGGTCCCCAGGAGACCAGAGGCTCAGGTGAGAGCCCTAGCAAGCCCCGTGCTGCCCGCCCACCCCCTTGGGTTTCTCTGCAGCACTTCAACCTAGAGCCTGCACTCCATTTCCCAACACAGTGAGGCCACTCTCGGAGGGCTATTTGGATTTTATGCATGCCTTTTACCCTCCGATATGGCCTGAAATATGCACTAAACCCACCCACCCTCCAGGACCTCAGAATGTGACTTTATTTGGAAATAGGGTCTTTGCAGATGGAATTAGTTAAGGTAAATTGAGGTCACCCTTAGGTCAGGTGGGCCACAATCCAATATAGCTGGTGACCTTATAGTGAAAGAAGAGCCACAGACAGAGAGGAGAAGGCCACGTGGAAGAGGGAGGCAGGGGCTTGAGTGATGCTGCCATGAGCCAAGGGCACTGGGGCGGCCGGCCACCACCGCAAGCTGGAAGGGGCCAGGAAGGGGCCTTCCCTACAGGATGTGGAGCTCGGTCCTGCCCATCCCTCGACTTCAGACTTCTGGTTCCCAGAACTCAGAGAATAAATTGCTGCTGTTTGAAGCCCCACAGTGTGTGGTATTTTGTGACAGCAGCTCTAGGAAAGTAAGACAGCTGTGCACGATATTTTCTCCCTGGTGACGGGCTTTCAGGGGTGTATGTGTCTGCGGGGAAGGCATCCCAGGGCATGGGAATGGACAGGACACTGAAATGCTTAACTATTCTGCCAAATGACAGCTATGGCTGCCTGTCTGAGGGAGCCTCGTTGGGAGACAGGACAGCAAAAGTGGAACGGGGGATTAGGTTTCCAGCTGGGCCTTCACAGGCCTGGAGAGAAACCACCGTGTCTGAAACGTGCTCTTATGAAAGTCAGTGTTTTAGCAGTGAACCCAGGAAGCCGGAAGTCTCCTGCTCGCATGCACCCTACAAAGAAGGCTGAAGCAAAGCCTGGCTCTCTCTTTTGCCCACCTTTGAGCTGACTCCTGGTCAGAAACAAGACCAGCTGAGGATGACCTTTGGCTTGGCCAGGCAAGCAGGCACCCTCGTTTAAATATATCCAAGTTGCGTTTGCAAACGGGACTTGCCTTCTACAGCAGAGAACTAGAGAGAGATAGGGATTTGGGAAGTGACATGGAATAGAAGCCGTTCGCCCCTTTAAAAAGAATGTTAGGCATTAAGTTGTTGAGGGTGGGGGTTGTCCTTTTGAGAAAGCCCAATCTTCCAGCCCCAGTTCTGGAGCTAGACAGGGATCTGTGGTCTGAGGTCCCAAATCCAGCTTCTGAAAGTGGTGGCGAGGCCGGGCATGGACGGGTCAGAGCTGTTGTCTTCCTTCTTTCAGGGACCGTGTAATGAGGCCCCAGAGGTGACTGTCCGATGAAACTAACTCCCTGGTAGTCACACCTCTGCATGGAATCCGGGTTGGCCCTGTAGCTGCTGACAAGTAGAATGTGACCAAAGCAAGGCTTGTGACTTCCCAGGCTAAGCCATCAAAAGCCTTATCGATTCTGCCAGGTCCTTAGATCACGTGCCCTAGAAGAAGCCAGGCGCCATGGAAGGAGTGTGACTACCCCGAGGCTGCCATGCTGGCCTCGAGGAAAGAGAGAGAGCTGCCCGAATGGTCCCTGGCTGCTCCAGCCATCCCAGCAGAGACACTAGGTGTGTCGTGAAAGTGCCATTCTGGATGACCTGCTCAGGGGAGCCTCATGGCGACACCAGCTGTGTGCACCATCTAGTTGCAACCACGTGAGAGATGACGAATGAGAATCGCCCCGCTGAGCCCCATCAACCCAAGCCACTGAGTTTGGGGTGTTCTGTAATGCAGCAAGATAAAACTGGAATGGAATCCTGGCATGGAGAAGCAGAAGGCTCCTGAGGAGTGCCTGAGCCCAATGGGGCAATAGTTTAGATCAGCGAGCTTTAAACTTGCTCAGCCAAGGGACCCAATGGGAAGCATAGTTAGATCCCTGATATGTAAAAGAGAGGAAAGCACAGGGGCTTTGTGTGAAAAAGTGGGAAACCCTGACCTATGCCTCCTTTTCCCGCATGCAGCTGCTGGAAAAAGGACAAGAACAACTGCCTGATACACTAGGATGCTCTCTTTCTTTTCTGACTCTTAAAAAAAGCACAACAGACTTTCTTCCAGAGGGTACCAAGGAATTGTGCACACAGTGGCCCCGATGGGACCTCCTATGCATCTGAAAGTCACAGCCACACTCTCAGGACCTTTCCTTTTTCAGCAGATTGGGGAGGACCTGGGTGGCCCCAGCACCCACTTCCTCTGTCTTCTCTGCTGGGCCATGCCCTGCCTTCCTTCGCCAAAGGACAGCCAAGGTCACATTCTAGCCTGCCCTCCTGAGATGCGAGAACCCTCTTCTGACAAGAGACAGACATTGTTAACCACCTCTGCTCTATCCCACCTTTTAAGTAGAGAAGAGTTACTAAGTATATTTGAGCCCTGTTGTCTTAGGAGGAAACTGAGGCCCAAGGAGGTTCAAACTCTCAATAAGGCAAGAGTAGAGCTCTCTCTAGCCCCAGCCTCAACTTCTCTGCACAGCAGCAGGAACTGCTCCCTGGCCATGGTGTCCCCAGAGATGGTGGCTGGGGGCCTGTGGGGATGGTGCACCTCCCTCTTCCAAAGCCAAGTCAAGGAGAAACCCAACTCTCCCCCCCAGACCTCACCAGGCAGAACAACCCAGGCCTGTGCCCTCCTTACCTGGGTCACCCTAGGGGATGCTGGGGGCCGCGAGTGCCTCTGAGAGCCAGAGATTGCCCCACAGTCAAGGAGACGACATGTACTGCATAGATCTTGTTCCCTTTTCATTCTTATCACCAAGGCCCCCCAAACTCTGTTTTGCTCACCAGGCTGACTTCTTCTGAGGGAGAGCAAGGACTTGCATAATAAGCACTTGACTCATCTCCAAAGCCAAAGTTTGTTCCAGTGGGTCTGACTTTCAACCTCCCCACGTCTCCTTGAAAAGATGAACCGCGCTTTTGTACCACAGGACATGCCAGGAATAGCTCACAGAGCGTGCTCACAGGGCGGCGGGAAGAGGCCGCAGAGCAGCAGACATCCAAGAGCTTCCATTAAGGTGATGGACGCCTTTTTCCATGGTGCCTCGGGCACGCCACGGAGCTGCATTACTCATCTCTTCCGAGGGAGGCCACAATGTGTGAGGGCACGTGGAGGGCTCTGACAGCTCAGCGCGTCCCCTCTGCAAAGCAGGGCTAAGGCAGGGTGGACCAAGGGTCCCTTCCCAGCCACCTCTCCCCCAAATCGGCAGATTCTCCCAACTCTCTGCAGGTTTCCAAAAAAATCCCAGAGGTAAACCCAGATGTCTGACCAATTTAGAAAGGACTGAGCAAACCACGCTGACAACAACAGCCACCGAACCACAAGTCGCTCTGGCGAGTCTAGACTCTGCTGGTCCATTGATGCCGCCTGCAGAGTAGGTCTGCCTGTCTCCCTTGCACAGGGTCTCCGAGAAATTGAGCACCTTGCTGCCTGGCAGGTAAATGGCAGGGCTAGGATGCGGAGCCACGCCTGGGGATTCCAAAGCACGGAGTGCGCTGCCTGTGGGATTCAGAGGGTCGGCGTTCACTGTAACAGAACAAGAGGCTGGATGCAAGGCCTGGGCCAGAGAACAGGGGCTGGTGGCCTCCCTGCCTCCCAGCCAGCATTCCCCTGGCCTCTGGGTCAGGGACAGGGCCCAGGCAGGGCGAGCAGGGCCCTCCTCGGAAGTGCACCTGGCACCCCCTGCAGTGACCAACGGGGTTGGGAGTTAGGAGCCAAGGACCTACTATGTGCCATGGCCTGTCCCCATGGGATCCTCATGATCCTAAGAGAAAGGCCATGGAATGAGTTTTGCCATCATTCATTTCACAGATGGGGAAATAGAGGCTCAGCAGGGCCCCAGGACTCAAAACCTGCAGCACCCAGATTCCAAGGACTGTGTTTTGCCCACCCCCACTCCCACCACCTCTCTGAGGAAAGAGCCTACATTTGGCCCCCAGAGGGTCCCAGCTCAGTGCCAACCATCTCTGGGCATCAGTCTCTTGGGGCACTGACAAAACCCGACCACTTCTGAATCACCTTTAATCCTCTGTGATCCTATCTGCATCTTTATTATCGAAAAGGAGAATTAGAATTCTCTCATTGTCCAGAAATATGTCCTGCTGTGTTTGAAAAGTTCTATTTTTCCCCCTCATGTAGTAGGTTAAACGTTCTCTCCTGAAATATTATAATTTCCTTGTTGACACTATCGACTTGATTTTTAAGGTCTTACTGCATAAACACAGTGAAGATAAATTTCAGCCGAACTCCCGCCGGAATTATTTCCAAACCCAAAACGCTCAGGGGTCAGCGAGAGGGGGAATACATTACCCCTGACCTTTCTAAGAAGAACTCGATCCTTCCTCGAGCCAGTTCCTCCGGGTAACAGTCTGCTAGGATGAGACTTTCTGTGTCCCAGCGTCCAGCTTGGTGACACACAGCTTGCTCCCAGGGATGAGCTCTGGGTGGACAAAGGGCAGGAGGCATTGCACAGGGGAATGCTCCACCTGCAGGGTCAGGACTGGATGTCTTCAGTTTGCCCCCCAAAGCCACCCTTCGCCCATCCTGCTCTCCACCCCGGGATGTGAGTCTGTCTGGTCTGAACCAACAGGCGCCCTGGCCCTCAGACTTCCTGGTGCCTGGTCATGGGAAACACCTGCAGAAGGGAGGAGAGCGAGGTGGGGTATTATTTCTCTGGAGCCCTGTCCCAGCAAGATCTGGGTGAGCCCCAGAGGGCTGCACCATTCCTTGAGGCATGCCTCTGTGGACAGTCCCTCTGTTGGACTCCCCTAAAATTGAGGCAAACCTGTCATTGCCCCAGACAGCACCGACAGTCACCCACTGGAATGACCCTTCGCTGAGAGCCTGCTGTGGGCCAGGCATTTCACCTATGGGGTCTGGCATAACTCTCTCAGTAACCCTCTGGAGAAGGCATCGCTCCGTTTTTCAGAGGAGGAAGCTAAAGTGACAGAAGCTCAGTAACTTGCCCAGTGTGACTCGGTTGACCAACGGTGGGAGCGGGATTAAAACTAGGCATGTCCCTTCTTGGAAGCTCTCCCCGCCACCCTGCGCTGCCTCATGGTGAGGCTGGGGTCTCCAGGGGCAGCCTCACTGAGGTCCAGGTGGCCATCCCTGTCCCAACACCAAGGGGAAACTTCAACTCAGCTTTCCTGACCACCCCAGCTCTTCCCAAAGACCGAGGCCAGCTTCACCACTATTAAAAATGCCGAGGTTGGGGCCCATCGCTTGTTCCGAGCTTTTGCTACCCAACTCCAAAGCGGGGCACTGGGATCTCCACCAACCATCTCAGCACCTCCCCAGCAGCTTCCCCAGCCACATCTCTGGGGATCTTTGGGTCTTTATCTCTGCCCTCTAATCTCTCACTTCTTTTTCTTCTCCTCTTGCCTCTCCTTTTCACCAAACTGCTCACAATTTTCTGATGGCTCAACAAAGAAAGAAATAGAACTATCTCCTTTTAAACAATTAACAAGAAATATTAAGAGTGGAAATATTCAATCCAATGCTTAAATCAGGACTTGGGGGAAGGTGCGATTGATTATCAGCTGAGGGAAGAATTAGATCTCCCTTATTAAATACCAAGAGGAGTTAGACTTGGTAGAAATAATGGCTATGCACATACACACACACACACTTACAAGAGCAGGAGTGATCATTACAATTTTAAATGGGCAAAAAAAACAGTTGTGAAACTTTGTTATAAAAATTACACTTAAAAGACTTTATTTGATGAAAATAACTTCCAAAAAATATTGAAAAAATGACAGAAATGATCCTTGTACTGTATAGAAATCTGGAATTAAATTGGAATTAAATTAAATAATAATTAAATTATTCTTATTATTATTATTACTCTAGCAATGGAAGAACTCTTATCATTGATATAAAGACAGAGGCCACTGGAGGTTCTGAGGGGAGGGAGAGGGAAAAACAGGTGTAATATGGGGGCATTTTAAGGACTTGGGAATTGTCCTGAATGACATTGCAGTGACAGATACAGGCCATTGTATATTTTATTATAACCTACAAAATTGTGCAGGACAGAGTGTACACTATAATGTAAACTGTAGTCCATTGTTAGTAGCAATGTTTCAATATGTGTTCATCAATTGTAACAAATGTACCACACTAATGAAAGATGTTGTTAATGTGGGAAAGTGAGGGAGGCAGAGGGAGTGGGGCATATGGGAATCCCTCATATTTTTTATGTAACGTTTATATAATCTAAAGCTTCTTTAAAAATAAAAAAAAGAAGTTAGAAATTCTGGAAAAGGAAGAGAAGAAAAGGAATAAAATAAAATTTGAAGATGATCCTTAATTAAGGCCAAGATCTGTTCCCTACCTTTGCCCAAGGGCAGTATTTTCTCACCCAAAAGTCCATTTTCACAAAGAGAAAAAGAAAAATTTGGCTTGGTGTTTTTCTGAAAAAATGCTTGCTCAATGAAATTTCATCAGTGTTGGCATCATCCTGTTAAAATGTAAATATTCAAATTTATTTAAGGACAAAACATCCTCAGTATCAAAGGAGCAGAATTGAAATGTCAGGGAAGAACGGGGTGGACATCATGCCCCATCCTATGGACCGTTCAAGCTCCTGGGCCCACCAGACCCCTGAGCCCACTGCCTGCTCTGGGCCCATCCACCGTGTCTAACCTTTAGGCTCGTTTCCCCTTCGCATCCTCCTTTCACCCTTGGACTCCTGATACTCCAGTTTCCTCTTTTCTCTGATTATGATGCAGGTTCCCTCTTGGCCTCTCACTGCCCACTTCTCCAGGCCCACATAAACCTCAGAAACCCCGAGGTGACAGTCCTATAAGCACAGTTCTCACCAACCTCATTTCAGCCCAGAAAAAACAAAACAGACCTGGCCACTCATCACTGCCCCTCACAACCTCCTGGATCATGCAACAGGCAACAAGAACCCCAGGGTCCTGCCCTGGACCCCAGAACTCTGAGGTGGAGGCCAGGCAGACTGGGAACAGCAATGAAACTAAATTCCTTGAGGGCCTACCATATACCAGTAATCTTAAATGCACTACATATATTATCTCTAAGCTTCAAATCAACCCTGCTGGGCCCTTTTTACAGAGAAGTAACTGGACTGAGAAAGGTTGAACACTTTGCCCAAGGCTACCCACTTTGTGAAAGATAGAGGATGAAATTTGAACCCATGCCTAACTTTATTCATTCTGAAGTCCACGTTCATGGACTCCTGCTGAAAGAAGTCAACAAAGCTGGAGAAATAGAAAATAAAAATCTGTTAGAAGGCTTAAGGGAGCTGCCAAGCAGTGAGGAATTGGGATGCTGAGATCTGTGAGTGGAGAGAACCAGACGATGATCCTGGGGTGGGGCCCATTTCCTCTGGGAGCTCCCAAAAACACCAAGAGTGCAAACAAGAGCTGAATTGGGCTTTTGGAAGATTTGCAGGGGTCTGGGGATAAATGTTAGCATTCAGGACCCATTAAGGATTTCCTGGCAAACATCAGAGGCTTTCAGTGGAGATCCCAAGGGCTACACTGTAAGAGTGAATTGCATTTATTTCCCTCTCTTGCTGTCTGAAGCCCAATATTTGATTGGACGTAGGAGATCTGGGATTGCTGGGCCCTTAGCCATGCATAAATCCTCCCTTAAAAATCATCCAGGGTCTCAAATGAACACTACAGTTTTTAAAATGCATTGACTGGCATGCAATCAAAAGTGAGCAGGCATTTGAGAAGACCAGATGACATGACCAGAAATCAAGAGAAACAACAGACAGTAGAAATGACAGACCCATGGGGATACAGGTAATGGAGTTACAAGACACAGACTTTAAGTTCCTATTTAATATCCTCAAGGAAAAGAAAGATCAGATTAAAATTTCAGCAAAGAATATAAACTACAAAAACGGATACTCTAATTCTGAACAGAAAAGGTAATTAAAAGCTCAAGTGGATGGATTTAAAAGCTAATTAGGCACAGCTGCAGAGAGGACTAGTGAACTGGAAAATACATCAGAAGAAAATATCCAGACTGAAGTTTGGAGAAACAAAAGGAGGGGACAAATAGGAAAGAGCACATGTGATATGGTAAAAAGATAGCATGCCTACAATTGGAATCTCAGAAGGACAGGAGAGGGAGAATGGAGGAAGGGCCCTATCTGAAGGGAGAAGAGCTGATCATTCTCCCAAGTGTGTGCTCTTCCCATTTAATCCATTCCAAGGAATGCAAGTTTCTGAGTTCTTTGCCCTTTGTGCTCTTCATTCTATTTCCCATCATCTTTTGTTTCCAATTATTATCTTCAAAATATAATTATGGTCCAAAGATTTTGTCACATGCAACACCAGTGAGACAGGAGGGAACATATGCTGGGGGCTTCTGGCAAGCATGAGATAGGATGATCTCTCTTCTTTTGCATAGTATGAAGTAAAGTCTGGCACTGCTGTAGTCATTTTGTGAGCACAAGAGAGTATCCTCAGAAGGAAGCTGACACCATAGACACAAGAAAATGGTTCCCGATCTGATCATTTGATCACTTGATCAAGCTACTCTTGAAGCTAACAATACTCCCATACCTTTCTGATTACTTGGGGGAATAGGTTCCCTTTTAATCTAGTTTGAATTAGTTTGTGATTTCAAAAGTAAAGTTTTCGAAGTAAAATTGCTTTCCAAAATATCTGATGGCCCATCTGAAGGAAAAAGCTTTATTAATTTATAATTTACATACTATGCAATTCACTTATTTAAATGTTCAATTCAATGGTTTTTAACATATTCACAGGTATGTGTTTCTTAGTTTCCTGGATGCTGTGACAAATACTATACAGTGAGTTGGCTTAGCAACAGGAATGTATTAGCTCATGGTTTCAGAGCCTAGTGAAGCAGGCTTCATATAGGGAATCAGTAGATGAATCTGGCGTGGACACTGATAACCCCAAGATGGCTGCTGGAAGACCCTCGCGAGATTTCCACCACCCAGAATGAGATTCCCAGAGATTCCCAGGAGAAGTTCTGGATATTCTCCAGGGACATTATCATTGGCTCCATTCAGGGAATTGATGAGTAGGGTAATCAATCAAAACAGCAAACGTCTGGGACTCCTCCCATGCCATTAGCAAAGGGGTGTAATAATTAATGGTTTAAAAAGCAGGTGCAAAGGTCAAATCGCCCTCCTCTCTCCTGCTCCCTGCTTTCAGCTCCCGCCCTGCTCTCGATCTTCATGGCTTCTGCGCCCTGCTCTCGCCGTGTCCCCCCTGCATGAATCAACACGCAAGTAAAGCCTGGGCATTTATAATCTATAATGGGAAATTGTAGTCTATAAATCTGTCCTCTTTATCAGTCTTCAGCCCCTTACTCTCTACCAGGGACCCGTGATCTGTTATTTTCTCCCATTTCTCTACCCTCCCTAACTTAATAAATTACTGGCCTAACTAACCCGAGGTGCTCTGAAATTCATTTCTGCAACATAAGTCAAGAACCTAGATTAAATCTGGTAACACTAGAAGGTTTGCTTTCTCCTGGGGTCAGTAGCATTCTATCTGGCCAGAAATCCTTGGGTTCCTAGACTTTCCTGTCCCATGGTGATGTCACCTCCTTTTGCTTCTGGGTTCCTTTGATTTCCAGCTTCTCGCTCCCTTCCAGTGACTATCTCCCTGTGGCCTTCTCTATAAGGGCCCCAGTAATAGGATTAAGACCCATCCTGATTCATTTAGTCACACCTTTAATAAAAATAACATCAAAAGATGCTATGGTGGGAAGCAGATGTGGCTCAAGCAATTGGGCTCCCGTCTACCATATAGGAGGTCCAGGGTTCAATTCCTGGGGCCTCCTGGTGAAAAGCAAGCTGGCCCAAGCGGAGAGCTGGCCCACAAGGAGTGCTGACCCACACAGAGTGCTGGCACAGCAAGATGACACAACAAAAAGAGACACAGAAGAAAGACAATAAGAGACAGAGCAGAACAGAAAGCTGAGGTGGCACAAGAGATTGAGCAGCCTCTCTCCACTCCGGAAGGTCCTAGGATTGGGTCCCGGTGCTGCCTTAAAGAGAAGACAAGCAGACACAGAAGAACACACAGAGAACAGACAGCGAGCACAAAAGGAGGGTGTGAGGGGGAAATAAATAAATAAAGTTATATATATATATATATATATAAAGATGCTATAGACAATGGGTTAGCATTCACAGGAATGGAGTTATGGTTAAGAGCACTTTTTTTTTTCTTCTGGGGTACATAATTCAAACCACCACAGTGTACAACTATCATCACAGTCAATTTCAGAACATTTTCATCACTTCAAAACAAAACCCAGGCAGACTTCCAGTCAACCAAGATTGTAGTGTAAGACGCTCCAAGGTGCCATGTCCCCACAGAATCTTTGAACAACTAGTAAACCTGGCAGATCCATCTTCTTCAAAACTCCAGAAAACAGTTAAAGTGTTGCAGTAACTGGGCAAGTACCAAATCAAGAAAACAGAAGCTCCTGGAGCCCTTGCTGGCCCCACCCCAACCCATCCCCAGTGAGGTGTGGAGCTTGTCTGTACTTCTATTGTGGGTCTCTGGCCCTGCTCCAGAGGGAGCAGAGTAATCCCTTTGTCCATACTGGGTGCCCAGATGTCTTGATAATCTACGAGGTGGCTGCATAGAAGAAGACCCTGGACACTCATCTCTGGCTCACCCTCCTAGAACTTGCCCTGAGGCAGAAACTTACAAACAGCTAAAACAGCACAAGAAATAATTGTGCTGAACTGTCAAAATAGCTCAGGGCAAAGGATTACCAGCTTTAAGACATACAATAGGGAACTAAGGAGGGAGGGGGGCTATGGGTAATCTCTTTCATATGGAGCAGAGGGGACATTCAGATTCCTGTAAACAAGGGTTTCCTAAGGCCACAAGGGAGCACAAGCCCAGGACAAGATGCAGGCTCAGAAAAAATGGAGAGGCCCTGCATTTCACTTTTGCCTTGGAGCGCTCTTCTTGATAAGTGGGACAACTATGAAGGAGAGCACTACCAAATGTGGAGCCAATTTTCACATACTGTGAAAGGTGTTTTTTGCATGTGCATTGGTTTCTATGTTTTTGTTAGCTTCAGGCACTCAAGGAAATCTTTTTCATATTGCCAGCTGGATACAAAAATAAGATCAGACAGTTCAGACACTAAATCCCAGAGTGCACACCCTAAAATATTAAAATATATACAACAAAAAATACAGGACTAAGAAATAGGAAATGATGGCCCATCCAAAGGAAAAAGATAAAAATTAAGAAACCATCAATGAAGAAAATCAGAACTTGAACTTGGACATACCAGAAGGAGACTTTTTAAAAATGATTTTCAATATGCTCAAGGAAATAAAGGAAAACACAAAGAAAGAACTAAAGAATATCAGAAATACATTGAATGAACATATGAGATATTCTATAAAGAGACAGAAATTTTACAAAATAACCAAACAGAAATTCTGGAGTTTAAGACCACAATAACTGAAACAAAAATCCCCAAGAGGGTTTCAACAGCAGATTGGAGTTAGCAGAAGAATCAAGGAACTCAATGACAAGACAATTAAAATAATTCAGGGTCAGGAGCAGAAAGAAAAAAGAATGAAAAAGTGAACAGAGTCTAAGACACCTATGGGATACCATCAAGCATAATATATAGGCATTGTGGGAATCCTAGAAGGAGATGAAAGGGAGAAAGCAGCAGAGGAATATTCAAAGAAATACTGTTGGAAAACTTCCCAGATTTAGAAAAAGCATGAATATACACACTCAAGAGGTCAATGTACCCCCAACAAAACACTCAAAGAAAACCAGGCCCAGATACATAGTAGTCAAATTGCCAAATGCCAAGTACCAGGAGAGAGTTCTGAAAATTGTAAGAGAAAAGCAGCATGCAATGTCCAAGGGAACTTCTATAAGATTAACCATGTAGGCAAGAAGAACAAAATATTTAAAGTGGTGAAAGGAAACAATTGCCAACCAAAAATTTTATATCCAGTGAGACCGTCTTTTAAAAACACGCTGAGAGAGTTTGTCACCACTAGAGCTGCCCTACAAGCAATGCTAGAGGGAGTTCTTCAGAATGAAAAGAAAAGACACTCAACAGTGGATTAAAACAGCAAGAAGAAATAAATACCTCCAAAAAAGGTAACCATGTGGGTGATTATAAACACCAGAACCATTATATTACAATGTTTGTATGTAACTCCACTTTTTATGTCTTACCTGTTCTCAAATGCAGGTGCATAAAAGTAATGATAAATCTATGGTTTTGGAAATATAATGTGTAAGTATATAATCTGTAACAAGTACAACAAAAAGGTAAGGGGTCAGAGGGGTATAGGAACATAGTTTGTTTATGCTATTGAAGTTAAATGGGTATCAAATCAAACATGATTGTTATAGTTTTAGGATGCTAAGTTTAAGTCGTATGATAACCAAAAATAATATATCTAATACATATATACAAAAGGAACCCAAAACGACACACTACAAAAAATAAAATAGACCTGAAAGTAGGCCTTAATTTGAGGCACAGAAAAAGGTTAAAGACTTACAGAGACCAAATAACAAAAAAGCAGAAAGAAGTCCTGCATTATCAGTAGTCACTTTAAATGTAAATGGATGAAATACTCCAGTCAAAGGCAGAGATTGGTAGACTGGATAAAAACGCATGACCCAACTATATACTGCTTACAAGAGACTCATCTTAAATTCAAAGACACAAGTAGGTTAAAAGTGAAAAATATATCATTAAATGTAACCAAAGGAGAACTGGAGTAGTCGTACTAATATCATATAAAATGGACTTTATGTAAAAAAAATTTAAAAAATAAAAAAACTGCTACAATGGACAAAGAAGGCCACTATATACTGGTAAAGGGATCAAGTCAACAAGATGATATAACAATTATAAATATATATGGACCTAGTGGCAGAGCCCCAAAATATATGAAGCAAATATTGACAGATTTAAAGAAATAGAGAGTTCTACCATTAATGGTAGGAGACTTCAGTAAACCATATTAAATAATGGATAAAACACCTAGTCAGAAGATCATTAAGGCAACAGAAGACTTGAGCAATACTCTAACCAGCCAGACCTAAGAGACATATATAGAACACTTGACCCAATGGCAACAGAATACACATTCTTCTCTGGTTCACATGGACCATTCTCCAGGATAGAACATATGTTAGGTCACAAAACAAATCTCAGTACATTTAAAAATATTGAAACCATATGATGTTTCTTCTCCAACCACAATGGAATGAAGCTAGAAACCAATAACAGAGGGAGCAGTGGAAAATTCACAAATATGTGGAAATTAAACAACACACTCTTAACCAATGTGTCAGAGAAGAAATCAGAAGGGAAATTAGGAAATATCTTTAGGTGAATTGAAAATGAAAACACAACATACCAAAATGTATGGAATATAGCAAAGGCAGTATTCTGAGAGGGAAATTTATAGCTCTAATGGCTTACATTAAAAAAGAAGAAAGATCTCAAATCAGAGACCTAATCTCAAAACTGGAGGATTTAGGAAAAGAAGAGCAAACTAAATCCAAAGCAAGCAGAAGGAAGGAAATGACAATGATTAGAGCAGAGGTAAATGAAATAGAGAATAAAAAAATAATAGAATAGACAAAAAAATCAACAAACTTTTATCTGGACTAATGAAGAAACAAAGAGAGGTCACAAATAACTAAAATCATAAATGAAAGTGGAGACATTACTACCAGCCCTACCAAAATAAAAAGAGTATGAGGATACTATGAACAACTGTACCCCAAAAGATTAGAAAACATAAATGAAATGGACAAATTCCAGGAAACACACACACCAACTACAATGACTCAAGAGGAAATAGAAGATCTCAACAAACCAATAACAAGTAAAAAGATTGAATCAGTAATCAAAAACCTCCCAGCAAAGAAAAGCCCAGGACCAGGTGGCTTCACTGGTGAATTTTACTAAACATTTTAATAATTTACAGAATTCCTGTTCAAACTCTCCGAAAAAAATTGAAGAGAAGGGAACACATCCTAACTCATTCTATGAGGCAAACATGATCCTAATTCCAAATCCAGATAGAGAGATCACAAGAGAAGAAAATTACAGACCAATATCCCTTATGAATATAGATGTAAAAGTCCTCAACAAAGCTACTAGAGCAAATAAATGAGTTCAGCAAAGTGACAGGGTATAAGATCAACATGCAAAAATCGGTAGTGTTTCTATGCACTACTAATGGACAATCTGAAGAGGAATCAAGAAACAATTCCATTTACAACAGCAACTCAAAAAATCAAATATCTAGGAATAAATATGTTTTTGTTCTTTAAAAACTTTATTGAAGTGTAATATACATAACAGAGAAGTGGATATAAGTATACAACTCCATGAACTTTAACAATTTGAACACACCCTTGTAACCAGCACCCAGATCAAGAAACAGAACATAGAACCCCAGAATTCCCTCTCAGTCCAACTTCAGTCCTCACAAAGGGTAATTACTATCTTAACCACTATCACCAATGATTACTGATTTAGTTTCCTAGGCTGCTCAAGCAAATAACATGAAATGGTTTAGCCTAAACAATGGGATGGGAATTTGTTCACTTACAGTTTTGAGGCCAAGGAAATATCCAAATCAAAGAATCAACGAGATGATGCCTTCTCCCCAGAGACTGTTGCATTCTGCAGCTGGCTGCTGGTGATCTTTGGTTCTTCTGTCACATGGCAATGTACATGGCGGGGTCTCCTGGTATCTTCCTTCTCTTCTGGGTTCTGTTTCAGCTTCTTGCTTCCTGTGGCTTTTTTATTCCTTGTCAGAATTTCATTCATTTATAAAGGACTCCAGTAATAGGATTAAGAACCATCCTGACTGATGTGGGACACACCTTATTTGAAGTAACTGCATCAAAAGGTCCTACTTAACATGGGCTCACACCATAGGAATGGATTAGATTTAAGTACATGTTTTTCTGGGGTATATACAGTTTCAAACTACCACAATTTCTATCACCTGTTTCTGAAGTTTAAGTGAACGGAAGCATACAAAATGTACCCTTATCTAGGAATAAATTTAACCAAGGATTTACAGGATTTGTACATGGAAAACTAAGAAACATTGCTAAAAGAAGTCAAATAAGACCAAAATAAATGGTAGGAATTCTGTGTTCATGGATTGGAAGACTAAATTTTGTTAAATGTCAATTTTACCCAAAGCAATTTACAGATTCAACACAATCCCAATCAAAATTCCAACAGCCTTCTTTGCCGAAATGGACAAGCCAATCATCGAATTTACATGGAAATGGAAGGGTCCCAAATAGTGGAAAACATCTTGAAAAAGAGAACAAAACTGAAGGAGTCACACTTCCTGATTTTAAAACTTATTGCAGGGGGCAGATGTGGCTCAAATGGTTGGGCGTCCATCTGCCATATGGAGGGACCTAGGTTCTATCTCCAGGACCTCCCGGTAAAATAAAAAATAAATATATAGAAGGCACATGGGCTGCCAGGCTCTGTGTGCCGGTGAGCCGCCAGGCCCCGGGAACCATGCAGCAAGATAATGACGTAACAGGAGAGAGATGCAGGGGAGAGACAAGACGAGATGCTCTGAAAACCAGGAACCGAGGTGGCGCAGGTGGCAGGACACCTCTCTCCTACATCAAAGGTCTCCAGGATTGAATCCTGGTGAAGACTGGAGGAGGAGGATGAGAAGAGATGGCAGGAAACAGACACAGAGAATTGCCCAGCGAATGGACACAAAACAGCAAATGGGGAAGGGGGGGGGTTAAAATGGATAAAGTAAATAAATAAATCTTTAAAAAAAAAAAAAAAAAAACTTATTGCAAAGCTACAGGAATCAAAACAGCATGGTACCAGCACAAAGACAGATATAGAGATAAAATGGAATCAGTTTGAGAGTTCAGAAATCAACCTTCACCTTTATGGTCAACTGAATTTTGACCAGGGCCAAGGACCACTCAACTGGGAAAGAATAGTCTCTTCTACAAACAGTGCTGGGGAAATTGAATATCCATATGCACGAGAATAACAGAGAATCCGTACCCCACACCACATACAATAATTAAGTCAAAATTGATCTGGGAAGCGGCTGTGGCTCAATCAGTGGGGCTCCCGTTTACCATATGGGAGGCCCCGGGTTCGGTTCCCGGGGCCTCCTGGTGAAGGCAAGCCCGCCCGCATGGCGTGGTTAGCTGACCCAGTGAGCACGAGCAGCAAGGGGGGATAAATGAATAAATAAATTAAATCTAAAAAAAAAAAAAAAAAAATTGATCAAAGACCTAAATATAAGAGCCAAAACTATAAACCTCCTATGAGAAAACATAGGGAAGCATCTTCAGGCCTTGAATGATTTCTTAGACTTTATACCAAAAGCATAAGCAACAAAAGAAAAAAATAGATAAATGGTACTTCATCAAAATTTAAAAATTTTATGCATCAAAGGACTTCCTCATGAAAGTAAAAAAGACAGCCTATAAGATGGGAGAAAACACATAGAAACCACACATCTGATAAGAGTTTAATATCAAGAATATATTTTAAAAGCCTATACCTCAACAACAAAAAGCAAACAGCCCAATTTAAAAAATGGGTAAAAGACTTGAATAGAAATTTCTCCAAAGAAGAAATACAAGTGGCCAATAAGCACATGAAAATATACTCAACATCATCATCAGCCATTAGAGAACTGCAAATCAAAATCACAATGCGATACTGTTTCACACCCACTAGAATGGCTACTATTTACAAAACAGAAATTAAGAGTTAGAGAGGATGTGGAGTTCATTGTTGGTGGGAATATAAAATGGTGCAGCTGCTGTGGGAAACAGTTTGGCAATTCCTCTGTAAGTTATGTATAGAATTACCACATGACCTGGCAATCCACTTACAGGTATATACCCAAAAGAATTGAACATAGGGACCTGAACAGATAGTTACACACTGATGTTGTTAGCAGCATTATTCGCAATTGCCAAAAGATGAAAGTAACCCAAGTGCCCATCAACCGATGAAGGGACAAACAAACTGTGATATATACACACAATGGAACATTATTCAGACATGAAAAGGAATGAAATTCTGATACATGAATGAAACTTGCAGGCACCATGTAGAGTGAAATAAGCCAGACACAAAAGGACAAATATTGTATTATCTCAGTGATATGAAGTAATTAGAGTAAGCAAGCTCATAGGGTCAGACTATAGAATATAAAATACCAGAGGATGGGGTATAGATAGGGAATAGGGAATTAAGGTTTATGATGGTTTGAGTCTTTTATGTGGACCTGTAGTGGTTAGGCTAATGTGTCAACTCAGCCAGGTAGTTGTGCTCAATTTTTGGTTAGGCAAGACATTTATGGGCTTTAGTCATCAGTGAGTTTGTTGCATAGATGGCTGATTACATCTGCCATCAACCTGGGAGATTGCCATCAGCAATAAGTGACATTTTATCTAATCAGTTGAATTGCCTTAAAAGGGGAAGTGATTCCAGCATTCAAAGAGAATTTCCCAGCTTGTCTTTGAACAGCCAACATCTCCCAGAAACTCATCAAGGACCTTCATTGGACTTTCATAGGAGCCCCTGGTTTGCAACCTCCTTGTGGAACCTGGACTTGTGCATCCACACTGTCAGGTGAGAGAATCTTCTAAATCTCATACCATTTACAGATATCTCCTGTTGATTCTGTTTCCCAAAAGAACCCTGACTAATACAGAACCCCAGAAAATTAGGTTCTTAAATTGAACCTATTGTGAACCTTTGATTAGATTTGGTCACTTAAAGGCCATTTGATTAGGTTGCTCCAGTAGGGCATGATCTAAGGTAGGTCTTAATCCTCTTATTGGAGTCCTTTATAAATGGAGAAGTAAAAAGCTACAGACACAGAGAGAAAAACCTGCAGAGACAGAGAGAGAGATAGGAGGCCGGAGGCTGGAATCGGCAGAGCACAGAGGCACGTGTTTTAGTTTGCTAAAAGCTATTGGGAGCAATATGCCAGGAATGTTTTGGCTTTTACAATGGGAATTTATTAGGTTAAAAGCTTACCGTTCTGGGAAGCGGCTGTGGCTCAATCAGTGGGGCTCCCGTTTACCATGTGGGAGGCCCCGGGTTCGGTTCCCGGGGCCTCCTGGTGGGGGCGGGCCTGCCCGCGCGGCGTGGTTGGCTGGCCCAGCGAGCGCAAGCAGCGAGGGGGGGGGATGGATGAATAAATAAATTTTAAAAAATCTTTAAAAAAAAAAATCAAACTAAAGATTAAAACATTAAAATTAAAAATTTAAAAAAAAAATTTAAAAAAAAAAAAAGCTTACAGTTCTGAGACTGTGAAAATGTCCAAAGCAAGGCATCATCAGAGATGCTGTCTCACCAAAGGTTGGCTGGTAATCCTGGACTCCTGCCACCCAGCAAGGCACATGGACGCATCTGCTTCAGCTTCTGGCTGCTCCATCTGTGGCTTCCTCTCTCCCAGGTTCCTCTCTGAGCTTCTGGATTCTTTCTCTTCATCTCTGCCTTCCTCTCCAGGCTTACTTTCTTCTGAGCTCAGCTGTGGGTGATCGGGCATATAGCTCGTCGCTCCCCTTTCCTCTGGGCCTCTTTTCTTTCAGCCTCTTAGGGGCCGTTTTAGCTGCTTCTGTGCTCTGCTGATTCCAGCCTCTGGCCTCCAGGACATCTCTCTCAGCCTCTTGGGGTTTCTCTGTCTCTGCCACTTTTTGCTGTGTGTCTCTGCATGTTTCTCCCATTTATAAAGGACTCCAGCAAAAGGATTAAGACCCACCCTGAGTCACGCCTCACTGAAGCAATCTAATCAATGGGACCCCCAACTGAATCCAGTCCAATAAAAGGGTCCCACACCCACAATAATGGATTAGCTTTAAGAACATGATCTTTTCTGGGATCCACAAAAAGCTTCAAAGTGTCACAACATGGAAAGAGGCCCTCCAAGAGGCTAAGAGAGAAGGCTCATGGAGAGCAAGAAGCTGAAGCAATGAGGTCCAGAAAAGAGGAACTAGCAGAGCAGACACTGCTATGTGCCTGATTGCCCAATAGTTGAGCTCCGGGAGAAAGTGAGCCTGGAGGAGAAGGCAAAGACCAGCCACCATTGTGCCTTGCCATGTGGCAGGAATCCAGGATCGACAGCAGCCAACCTTTGGTGAGACAGCATCTCTGATGATGCCTTACTTTGGACATTTTTACAGCCTCATAACTATAATCCTTTAACCTAATAAATTCCCATTGCAAAAGATAACACATTTCTGGGTATATGGCTCCCAGCAGCTTTTAGCAAACTGAAACAAGGCTTAAAATGTACAGCGTTTCTGTTGGGGTTAATTGTAAAGTTTTGGTAATGGATGGTGGTGCTCATAGCACAGCATTGTGAATGTAATTAACAGAGCTGAATTATATACATGAATGTGGTAAAAAGGGGAAATTTTAGGTTGTATATATGTTACTTGAATAAAAATTTAAAAAAAAATACACAGGACTGTACAACACAGTGAAACCTATTGTAAATGATGGGCTACAGTTAATAATACACTTACAAAATGTTCTTTCATGGATTGTAACACATTTTCTAAGCTGATGCAAGGAGTTAGTAATAAGGTGGTATATGGGAGCTCTGTATTTTATGCATGATTTTTCTGTAAACCTACAACTTCTCTAATTAAAAAAAGAAAAAAAGTACAAATATATTAGCATAATATTTTGAATATCACTTAATTATACACTTGAAATTGGTCAAAATGGGATTTTGAGTTGTATGTATGTTTCCACAATAAAAACCACACTCTTTAGCGATCCCCTCTCCCAATCCCCACTCTACTCACCCCCACCCCAAGTCCTAGGCAAACACTAATCTACCTTATGTCTCAATTGATGTACCTGTTCTGGAATTCTTATAAGTGAATCATATAATATGCAGACTTCTGTGAATGACTTCTTTCACTTAGCACCATGTCTTCAAGGTTCATCCATGTTGCGGTATGTGTCAGAACTTCATTCTTTTTAATGGCTGAATAATTATTCCTATGCATATTTTGTTTATCCATTCTCCAGTTGATGGATGTTTGGTTGGTTTCTACCTTTTGGCCATTGTGAATAATGCTGCTATGAACATTCATAAACAAGTTTCTGTGTGGACATGTGTTTTCATTTCTCTTGGATATGTACCTAGGAGTGCAATTTCTGGGTCATATGGTAACTCTTTGTTTGATTTGAAGCAATTTACAGCCCCGCTGCAGGGCCCAAGGGTGCCAGTCCCTCCACACTCACTGCAACTCTTAGCAAGGTTATTTTGAAATCTGTTTTAGTTTGCTTATCTTTGATTTCCAATGAAATTAAATTTTTAATGTGTTTATTAATATTTGAATTTTCCTCCTTTGTGTATTGTTTCATTATGGCCATGACTTATACCTTATTTCCATTTTTCCCTTGCTTCCATTGTCCAATTTAATTCAAATAAATTGTTTTTTTTCCAAGCCTCATCAGACAATAGACTTGACCTGCATGGGGCAGGAGTTGCAGAATCAAGTGAGAAGGACCTTCTGTCCTCGAGGACTGACCTTGTGATGGCAGACAGTAAAGAAGGCAAATATCGGGACCAAAATGCTGACGATGGACAAGCAGGAACAGATACCACTAGCACCCACTAGAACTCACTGACGTTTTGTAATCATTGAGTGTTTTAGTTTGCCAAAGGGGTGCTGATGCAAAGTACCAGAAATGGGGAAGATTTTATAAAGGGTATTTATTTGGGGTAAAAGTTTATAATTCCAAGGTGTAAAAAATCCAACTCAGGGCACCATAAGAGGTGCTTTCTCACCTAAGTCAGCTGCCACATGTTGAAGCAAGATGGCCATGATCTCTGCCTGGTCTCCTCCTCCACCTTCCCCACTGAACTGTACCATCTCCCTGAGCTCAGCTGAGGGCAACCAGACATAGAGCTTGTCTCTTACCAGACCTCTTCTCTCAGGCTCGGCTGCTCTGCTTTCTTCCCAATTTCAGCTGCAAGCTATCAGGCAAATGGCTTATCTCTCACCTGAGCCTCAGGTCCTTGAGCCTCTCCTTTCTGTCTATTGGCAGGATCAAAAATGGCAGAGCTTTCTTTTCCAGTGTGTCTCTCTGTATGTCTCACTTTTTCATCAGACCCAGCAAGAGGGCAGAGATTCAACCTGGCTTACACCTCACTGAGGTAATCCAACTGATAAAAGGTCTCACACCCACAGGAATGGACCAGCCCACAAACATAAGCTTTCTCTTTTTAGGATTTATAAAATAATTTCAAACTGCCACTTTGAGGTATTTGGAATTATCGCCACCATCTTATTTTGTTTCTCTTTGTACTTGCTTTTCCTTTGCTTATTTTTTTTATTCTGTCTTCACTGTATTCATTGAATTCCCTTTATTCCTTTCTTTTCCTTCAATCCACTGCTTTGATATTTATAAATCCTACTTCTATTCTTTTAGTGCTGAACCACCATATTTTAATACACGTGCATGATGAAGGCATGTATCTAAGGCTAATCAGTGTTTTTACCCTTCAGCCAAATGATACATGCACTTTCAATTTCAACTAACATTTTTCATGTTACTGCTGTATAGCATTTCACTGCCACCTGATTTTAATCCCCCCAATTAGTAATTAAGATTTTATAGTAAATGCATATACAGACTTACCAAAATGCTTACTAATTTCTTTCCTTATTGCTACCTTTATCATATTCCTTCCTTCTGGATTCAATTCACTTCTTACTGAAGAACATACTTAATAATTCTCAATTGAAACTGTGTGAGTTTTTGTGTTTTTTAAAACTGTCCTTATTTCACTATCATCTGGAATGATTGTTTAGTAGGATATCAAAGATCAAGTCAACAGTCTGTTTTTCTTCAGTCCTGTAATAATTTTATCCCATCGCCTTCTGCCATCAACTGCTGCTGCTGAGAAGTCTGCTGCCAGCCTAGTTATCATTCTTCTTCTCTATCCTATGTCTCTTCATTCCTTGCCCTGCTCACACTTTCATACTGATGTGTCTACGTGTTGATCTATTTCTTATCTACCCATTTGGAATTTTGTGCTTCTAACATTTTTTCTTCACTGTTCTCTCATTCTGGAGAGAATATGTATCCTGGACCTTCTCATTCTGTCTACCTTCATTTTTTCCATCTCCTTATCTCTGTGTTGTATTCAAGACAGTTTTCTCAGATCTACCTACTTCTCTCATCAGCTTAATCTGATCATCTGTTTAACTGATTGTTTTAGTTTGCCACAGGGCTGCCGATGCAGAGTACCAGAAATTGGTTGGCTTTTATAAGGGAAAATTTATTTGGGGTAAAAGCTTACAGTTCTGAGGCTGTGAAATGTCTAAATCAAAGCACCCTCAGAGACGCTTTCTCACCAAAGTCAGCTTACCGGTGATCCTATTGTCTGGCCATATGGTGAAGATGGCCACCGATCTCTGCCAAGGGATCTGCCTGTCCCTCCAGAATCTACCATCTCCCAGAGATCAGCCATGGGCAACCAGGCTTGCCTCGTCCTGGGCCTCGCTCCTTGAGCCTTTCAGGGCTCTGTTTCCTTGAAGTTCTCTCTCTCACATGGCAGGATCAGTATAATATGGTGGCTTCCCTTCTTTCTGTGTCTCCATTTTTATCAGACCCAGCAAGAGGGCACAGAGTCTACCTGGGTTATGCTTCATTGACATACTTCAATCACAAGGGCCTCATATCCACCGGAATGGATTAGTTCAAAAACATAATCTTTCTCTTTTTGGAATTCCCAAAAGAATTTCAAGCTGCCACATTGACCCACTGAGTTGACAATATTAATTAGTACATTTTTAATTTCTTAAAATCTGTTTGATTATTCAAATTATCCCATTTTATTTTATGATTTTCTTATTCATTCTTTTTAAATGTTTTACCCTTATTTTTTTTACAGTCTCTTTCAGACTTTTCAATTTTTTCTAGTTTTTGGAATGGGAGTCTTCTTTGTTGACTCTATTCAATACTGTTTTAATTGTAAGGAACAAAAAAGCCCACTTACACAGACTTAAGCAAAAGTAAATTAAATTGCTCAAATAACTGAAAAATCTAGGGTTACAGTAAATAAATAAATTAAGTCACAATTTTATCCCGTACCAAAAACCAGGACCTAATATCTTCCTAGCTCTTGGGTCCACTTTCCCTGTGCTGGCTCTGTTCTCTTCACCATGCTCCCCCACCACCATGCCCACACACATGCACAAAAAGATAGCTGCCCCAACACCTCCCACCCCCATTCCTGACAGATGAGCAAACCCCGCCCAGACAGCGCCTTTCCCAGTGGCTCCCACTGCAGCTCTAGGGTTGACTCTCTCTGGCTGGACTGAGCCTTCCTAAACTCCCTGTGGACACCACCTGGACGTGCCTGGGTCCCAGGCCCTCTCGGCAGCCAGTGGCAGGGGCAACCCCATAGAGCCACACAGTCCAAGCCTGGGGGAGACATGGTCCCAAGGGAAGATGGAATTCTTATACCAGAGAAGGCGGGAGCCAGCTCCTTCACCTCTGGGCAACTCAGACCACCACGCCCAGATAGGCCTCCTTGCATCTTCACTCACGTTTTCCCCAATGCCATGGACATTTCATGGTCTCTCAGGTGTCTCCTATCCAGAGATTCATTTGGAAACTTTTCTCTAATTTCAGTCTGCACTGTCTTCTAGAGTAGTGGGCTCCAGAGGGTGCCATCCACTCTAGCAAGCAGGGCCAACCTTGTGGACTGCCATTTCTTCTCACTTTGCCTCTCTGAGAGTCCAGGTCTAGCACACGATGGACTTTATGTCCCTCTGCTCAAATGTGTCCATGATCTCTAGACCTCAGAAATGCCTCTGCTTCCAGGGGTGAGCCCTCACCGCTTCAACCCATCTCAGGATTCAGCTGTGCTCTGCGGCCCCTGGCCCGTCACTTCTGTGACCTCCCAGGGTACTGCCACATAGACCACTCTCATATCCCAACTCTGCCCCACTATAGTGGGGCGCAGAAATCAACTTCCCTGAGCCTCAGTTTCCCCACCTGTAAATGGAGATAATGCTACCACCACCCCCCCTCAAAGTCCTGGGGAAGAAGTATGTGTCTCAGCAGGGCACACAGCTCTGAGCTTGCACTCTCCCTTCTGCCCTCAGTGGCCATGGTACTTGCTCAAGTCCCTCTTGGTTGTCTACCACTGGACTGCCCTGGCCAGTTCTTAACAGCCACACGTCTTTGCCTTGATGTCCCTTCCCATCTGACCCTTGCCCCCTGACCCCTGACATCTCCTTCCCCCAAGAGTCCACCTTCTGCCTGTCCCTTCCCTGGCTCCCTCAGCCTGAGCTCCAGGTGTGGGCATGGCCCTGACTGGTGGGGCTGGGATTCTCCAGCTTGGAGGAGGTGGCGGCGGTGGCCGAGAGATGTCCCTGGGAGTTCTTTCTCGTCTTGAAATAACATCTGTGGCTTCCACATTGTCACAAAACAAACAGAGCTGAGTCTTATGTTTCACAATCCATGCAGCTAATTTCATGGATCTCTGACAGTCCTTTCATGTTTCTGACAGTGGCAAGCTTTTTTCCCCTGGGAAGTTAAGGGGGCATGGGCCCCGCCCCCACACCGATGACATAATCCTGGCACTCCCGGGACCGATGACACTTGGCTGTCGCCTTTCATGTGTGAGCAGATGCTGTGCTGAGTGCGCTTCCAGGAGCCAAGCCGCGTCCCCGGCCGCCTCCCCTTTCTGCCGCTCGGAGGCCCCTCGACCCAGTGACTCACCTAGTCTGCCACCTGCGAGGGCTTCCCAGGCTGCCCCCTGGAGCAGTGTCCCCAAGTGCATGGAGCACCTTTCCTCCACAACCACCTCTTTCTCCATGCCAACAAGGGAGGCAGGGGTGGGCTTCTCCAGCAACTGCCATTTTTAAATTTTTTTTTTAATTTTAATTTTAAATTTATTTATTTATTTATTTTAGGAGGTACCAGGGATTGAACCCAGGACCTTGTACATAGGAAGCAGGTGCTCAACCACTGAGCTACATCCGTTCCACCTGCCATTTTGAGAGTCGCAGGTCTGCCAGTGAGCTCCTGAGACTATGCCTCAAGGCCTTTCATGTTCATTTCTTCTCACCCACCACCCATCCCAATGGGAGCTCCTCAAGTTCCCAATTCCTGCCCCAGCACCTTTGACAAAGCTGTTGGTTAGCCGGGGTTTTCCCTCCCCTGCTGTCCTTGGGGTGGCTGCTGGTTTCCCATCCCCACCCTGCCTGCCCCCCCACCCACAGCCTACCACACTTCCCACATTCGTGCTTGCAGGGTGTGGTGGAACCAGCCACAGCTTTGGAGGCAGAAAGAGCCTTAGGCAATTATGCCCTTTGAGCCTCAGTTTCCTCATCTGGAAAGTGAGAACCATCATACTGCCCTGGCAAAGTGGCAGTGAGGTTTAAATGAGGAAAGCTGTGCAAAGTGAATGTTCACAATATAACATTCTCACAGTAAAGACACAGTCACTGCATGCTTGCTGCATGTCAGACACATGGTACACAGATTAATATCTTTAACCCTCGCTGCGAGCCGAGACACAGCTCTCACAGGACGCCCATCTTACAGACGAGCAAGTCTGTGCACAGAGAGGTCAAGGAACTTTCACAAGGTCATACAGCTGGTAAAACAGCAAGTTTGGCTGTGAGCCCAGGCATCTGCCTGCAGAGCCCAGGCTCTTAGCCAGCACCCTTAAAAACACAAATTCCCCTCCTCCCCTCCATTCTCAGAACATTCCAGAAAGTCCCCCTCCTTTCCTTCATTCTCAGAACATTCCTTTTCCATCTTGAGCCACTAAAAAGTGTCTGCTCTCATGAGGCTCATTATCACCTCTGGCCTCTGTCGACCACGGGCTCCGATCACTGCCTCCGGAGTTTGTCTGGGCTGGTCACTTGCTCTGCACAGCACTGCATCGCTCACCCCCTCGACCAGACCCATGGCTTGGGAGATCTGGCCTCCATTGTACAGACAAGGAGACGGAGTTTCTGAGAAAGTCTCCCAGTGAGAACTGGGACAGGGGCCAAACAGTGCTTCCCCTAAGATGGGGGACCCTGGGCTTGGGCACCTCGGCGGGTGCCGGCAGGAAGAGGCTGTGCTGAGCCCGGGGGCTGGCAAGGAGCCCATAGGTGCTCCCTGTGGGACCCCCGGGGAGGGCGGGGCAGGGAGCGGCAAGGGAGTCAACCGCAGGTGAGGAGCCGGGAGAAGGTGCATGTTGCTTCCTCCTTTATCTCTGGGAACAATTCCCCTTTTGAGCTTCTTGGCTGAGCGAGTTGAGAGATGCTTTCTCCCAGGCTGCCCTCTTGACAGATTGATTTATCTGTTTCAGTAACTTGGCCTTCCTGAGAAAGGAGGCTCCAGGCCAGGGCCGGGCGTGGGGACCACCTGGGGCCCGAATGAGGGGCCTCGGACCCCTACCCTCCTACCTGGAGCCGCCAGTGGATGGGCACGTGGGCTGAAGGGCACACCCCTGGTTGCATGTCCCTGCCCCTTGCTGGTGGCAAAGTGTGGAGGCCACGAGGAGCCACAGTCTTGGCAGGCTGCCCATGAGGCAGGGACGGCGCAGAGTCACAGGTGAGTCATACCCTCCTTCCCTGCCAAGGCAGGTGTCCATGGACCCATTTGATGGCTGGGGAATTTGAGTCACTGACAGATAACTGCCCAAGGTTACCAGAACTCTCTGCCCCTGCTGTGCCTAAAGAAAGGATGTTGGAAGGCAAAATGCCCCTGGGGGTAGGGGGTAGGCCTGGGCTCTCACCCACTCTGGTCCCAGGCAGGAATGCGGGTTTCCTGCCTCTGCCTGGAAGCCCCCCATCAGTGACCCTACAGCTCCGTGGCTGTCTCTGTCCAGCATGAATCCCTTGACTCACCTGCCTCCCCTTCCTCCAGGCAGGGAGAGCCTGGGGCAGAAGGGGGCTGAATAAATGATGAAGCAAGGAACAAAAGGAGTGAGAAAGGTGGGGGAGGGAGGGAGAGGAAGGGAGGACAGAACTCCCTCTGATGATGCCTCCAGGGTTCTAGGGACACTGTGGAATCTCTGAGGCATGCTGCACTTCAAAATTTCAATTTAAATGAAAAACACCAAAAGCTGCCTCTGTCCTGGGCGTGGACACTGCAGTGAGGAGGCAGTGGTGTTTTCCAGCCCTGTCCTGGCTCTCGTCCTCCTCCCGGCCTCCCCACACACAACCTGGCTGATGCTCACCTGTAAGGTGTGTGGGGCTGGTGCTGAGCTGGCCTGGAAGGAGCAGACGTTGCCCTGGTGAGCCAACTGGGGAGGGAAGGGCAGGGGGAGGCTTGGAGACAAAGGGAACAGCATGTGACAGAAAGGGGTGTGCAGAGCCAGGGACTGCTGGAGCAGGGACACAGGAGCCCTAGGAGAGGGACTAGAGGAGCTGAAAACAGTCTGGAACTCTGTTGCACCTCTTCTCCCCACTCCCACTCATCCTCCCAAAATATCCACTTCTTCGCCTCCTGCATCCTTATCCCCAAAAGTCTCAATCCCAAAGACTTGGGCCCATGGAGCCCCCAGTCTGGTGAGGGCTTTGAACGGGGTCTCCTCAGGAAACCACCCGCAACCAGGGTGGCCTCTTCGGAGAGCCAGCTCTGGGGTCCTGCACCCCAGGTGTAGCCTGGGGCGGGTAGTAGCTCGGCGCCAAGGCTCTTGTCTGTGCTTTGGGGATATCACCATGTCGGCAGGACAGGGGAGCACAGCGCTCTTGGGGAGTGGCCCCCCACTATTGCCATGGGTGTCAGCCAGGCCACCGTTCTCACTTCAACCTCCACCAGCCCTGACGTGAGTTGGAAAGAGCTGAGCAGGCGCACAGCATCCGGGAATGTTTCCTCCAAGTTCAGGTAGGTGCAATGGCTGCAGGTAACCTCCAGAGCAGGCACGGACCTCACATGGAATAAAGTAACCAGGAAGGAACCTGGCCAGAGAGCCCTGGCCTGGAGGTCAGTGGACTCCTGGAGCTAGAGAAATGTTGCTGGGCCATTGTTCAACACGCCGTTATTGTCAATTAAATCTCACAAACTTACAGTTAAATCAACTGTACTAAAAACAAAGGTAAGAACAGAGCTACAGTGGTCAAAACAGCACGGGACTGGCTCAACCAACAGTCTCAACCAATGGAAGCAAATTGAGAATTCAGGAATAGACCCTCACACTTACGGCCCATTGATTTTTGACAAGGCTGCCCAGTCCACTCGACTGGGAACGACTAGTCTCTTCAGCAAATGGTTCTGGGACAACTGGATATCCATAAGCAAAAGAATCAAGGGGAACCCCTATCTCACACCATGTACAAAAATTAACCCAAAATGGATCAAAAACCCTAAATGCAAGAGCCAGGATGATAAAACTCTTAGAAAAAAGCATAGGGAAGCATCTTCAAGACCTTGTGTTAGGCAATGGTTTCTTAGACTTTACACCCAAAGCACAAGCAACAAAAGAGAAAAATAGATAAATGGGACTTCATCAAAATTAAAAACTTTTGTGCAACCGTGGATTTTATCATGAAAGTGAAAAGACAACCTACTCAATGGGAGAAAATATTTGGAGACCACATATCCAATAATGGTTTAAGATCCAGAATACATAAAGAAATCCTACAACTCAACAATAAAAAGAAAAACAATCCAATTAAAAAAGAGATTTGAATAGACATTTCTCCAAAGAGGATATACAAATGGCTAAAAGGCACATGAAAAGATGCTCAACATCACTAGCTATTAGGAAAATGCAAATCAAAACCACAATGAAATACCATTTCACACCCACTAGAATTGCTAATGTTAACAAAAAAAAGAAAGAAAGAAAAAGAAAATTACAAGTGTTGGAGAGGATGTAGAGAAATAGGAACACTCATTCATAGCATCCACTGTGGAAGAAAGTTTGGTGGTTCCTTAGAAAGTTAAGGACAGAATTGCCATATGATCCTGCAATCCCACTTCTAGGAATATACCCCAAAGCAGGGATTCAAACAGATACTGGCACACCAGTGTTCATAGTGCCATTAGTTAGAATTGTCAAAAGATGGAAGCAACCCAAGTGTCTATCAATGGATGAATAGATAAACAAAACATGATCTATACATACAATAGAATATTACTCAGCCATAAAAAGCAATGAAGTTCTGATTCATGTGACAACACAGATGAATCTTGAAGATAGTGTTGAGTGAAATAAGCCAGACACAAAAGGAAAACAAATATTGTATGATCTCATTGATATGAAATAATTAGAATAAGCAAACTCATAAAGTCAGAATCTGGGCTGGGTTGGGGGTAGGGAATGGGGAGTTAATGCTTCAGTTGTACTCCATTTCTGTTTGGGTTGATTGTAAACTTTTAGTAATGGGTGGTGGTGAAGGTAGCACAACATTGCAAGTATAATTAACAGCATAGACTTATACATGTGAATGTGGTTTAAAGGGAAAATGTTAGATTGCATATATTTTACTAGAATAAAAAAAAAAAAAAAAAAAAAAAACAGGACTGGTACAACACAAGGAGTGAACCCTATTGTAAACAATGACTACAGCTAATAGTATAACTATAAAAATGTCCTGTCATGAAATATAACCAGTACACCACAGCAACGCAAGATGTTAATAGGGTGGTATATGGTAACTCTGTATTTTATGTATGATATTTTTGTAAACATACTCCTTCTCTAATTAAAAAACAACAACAACAAAGGTAATAAATACTCAAAACTCAAGATTTCCCAGTCATCACATTTGCACCTGCTGTACCTGTACAGTGGAAATACAATACAACGCTGTGTAACTGCACACCTCTTCTCAAGTCTGTGTTCAGTGATGTCACAGAGGTAGCTTGAAATCTGCAAATGCTGCAAATTAGGGCTTTTGCCCCCAGAGAGCTGGCTCTTAAACATAGACCAGGGGAACAGATGTGGCTCGAGCGGCTGAGCTCCCGCCTACCACATGGGAGGTCCCAGGTTTGGTTCCCGGTGCCTCCTGGAGAAGGCGAGCAAGACAGCGAGCTGGTGTGATGGGCAAGCGTCGCAAGCTGATGCAACAAGGAGACACAAAGAGAAAATACAATGAGAGACACAACAAGCGATTGGGCGCCTCTCTCACATATGGGAAGTTCCAAGTTCAGTTCCCGGTACCTCCCAAAGAGAAGACGAGGGAAGATGAGGGAAGCGGTTGTGGTTCAAGTGGTTGGGCATCTGTTTACCATATGCAAGGACCCAGGTTCGGTCCCCAGGACCTCCTGGTAAAAAAAGGTAAGCAGGCGAGCCAGGCCTGTGTGTCGAGCTCAGGCCCGTGTGTCGAGCCCAGGCCCGCCTGGACACACGGCAAGCCACACAGCCAGATGATGACGCAACAAAAGAGAGACACAGGGAAGAGTCAAGGCCAGATGCATCAGAAACCAGGAACTGAGGTGGCGCAAGTGACAGGGTGCCTCTCTCCCACATCGGAGGTCCCTAGGATGGAATCCAGGTGAAGCCTGGAGGAGAAAAATGTGAAGAGAAGGCAAGAAACAGACACAGAAGATCACCCAGTGAAGGGACACAGACAGCAAGTGGGCGGGGGGAGGAATGGACTCATAGAACTGTACACCAAAAAGAAAATAAATAAATAAGATCAATTAAAAAAAATAAAGAGAAGACAAGCACACAGAATGGATGCAGACAGTGAGCACAAAACAACGGGGGTAGGGGGCGGGGGTAAATAAATAAATCTTTAAAAACAAAACAAAAAAAATATCGGCCAGCGCACCGCTGTGGGGTGGGTTCTGCAGCCAGGGGTGGGGTTGCACACACCCTTGTTAGGCTGAGTGCATGGGGTTGTTGGGGGCCTCTGGGGCCCTGGCTTTTGGGGAACACCCCCTGCAAGGGTGGGGTGTGTAAATCTGGCTCTTCCTTCTCACTCTTTTCTGCCCAGGCTTAGGGGCTTCTCTGACTTCAGGCTGCCTCAGCTCATCCTGGAATCAGAGAAGCCGGCGGCAGCTGGGCAACAGCCATGCAGGCTCCAGGTGAGCCTCACAGCCCCCCTGTGATCAAGGTTATCAGCCCATGCAACAGATAGGAGCACTGAGGCTCTGAGAGGGGAAACATAGCAGTCTTGGTAGGCAAGTGGCAGGCCAGGATTCGAACACAGCTCTCCTGGACTCTGAGGTCAGTGCTCTCCCAGGCACACCACACTGGGGCTTAAGCCCCTGGAACTGCATTGGGGAAGACACGAGACTGGAGGCAACCACACTGGTCTAGGCCTCTCAGTTGAAACAGAGGATCTCTGAAAGGACTACCCATCCACTCCCGAAATCCACCATTAGGGATTTATTCCTCAGGCTGTACACTGCCCTTTTCCTTGAGTGAGTCCTTTTCTGACACCTGCATTCTTGAGAAGATGAAATCATCAGAGCACCAACATCCTGCTCAGGGTTCTGTGGAGAGGAACCTAGGTAAGATGGGGCAACAGAGGAAAGGAGACAAGCAAGCAGAGGAGGGCTTGCAGGTAGCCCACAGCAGTGGCTTCCAGAAGGACAGAGGGGAGAAGGAGAGGCTCATCCTAGGCTGTCTCCCTCCCTGGGAAAAGCAAGGCTGGGGATGGGGACTGCAGCAGCAGGTGTCCCACATGAGGCCAGGTGGGTGGAGGGTGGGGTGAGGGGCAGGGCTGGATAGGCTGGTCACTGAGAGGGCTCAGCATAGACATGGGGACCCAGCTCGGCAGCTGGACTTTAAAGCGTTGAGGGCTGAAGCGAGCCACAGAGCTACAATGAGAAAATCACAAAGGGGGTGGGCCAAGAGACTATGGGGTCTGTGTGTATCCAGAGGGGTCTGCTCTGGCCTTGGGTACATCCCTTCACCACTCTGGGTATCTGTCTCCTCCCTCCCAGGCTGATGTAAACATCCACTCCGTGAAGTAGGAAGGATGTTGGACATGCTTCCAAAGCAGAGCCCAAGCCTGGGCTGGGGTCCAGCTCACCTGCAAAGGATTGGAGGGCCTGACTACAAGCACTCTGAGCTGCCTGGCAGCCAGAGCAAAAAGGGAAACACAACCAGTTACACATTTCCCAGTGCTACTGAGCAGCCAGCAAACTAACTACTCCAGGGTAGCATATCTATCCCCAATAGTAACCAGGGAAAGGGCTTCTCTTACAGGGCCTCACAAAGAGCACCCATGTGAAGCAGTGACCACACCCACAACCACACAGCAAGCCCAGTGCTCACTCCCTGGGTCTGCTTTCCACAGTGTCCATAATGTCAGCAGATGGCATCCCACCAAAAAGTTGACTTATATGCATGTAGCATCTAGATAATGTGTATGTACACGCACACACATATACACACACATGCAAACACATTTTTTCTAGATGGACAATTCTCATGCCCTCACAGGCCCCATTTGTAGAGGTCATTCTGTGGCTTTGACAGAGCCTATGCATCAACTCATTTCCCCTCCTACACCCTGCCCTGTTAAACCCCTCTTAGAAAGGCAGAAACTGGGCTCAGGGTGAACTACTTGCCCAGTTCCCCAGCCGGGAGAGGTGAAGCCAGGATTCAAACCCAGATCTCAAGCCCCAGCCCATCCATTGCAAGTGTCTTCCCTGTCCCGCCACCAGCTTTTGCACCGTGGCAAGAGGGACTTTTGTCTTGTAATGCCATCTCTAGAGCGTCCGGCCCACAACTCTAGGGCAGGCAGCCAGTCTCCTCGGGGAGGATGTTCTCCCAGCCTCATGGCCCTTCTGATACTAGAGGTCTGTAGGCAGGATTTTGCAACTGTTAAAAATGAAGGGTGTATTCCTTCCTTGACTGTGAACACTAGGCCGGGCAGAAGGTAGTGCTGGAAGAGATCCTGAAACTTGGCTCCTAGCAAGAACCTTTGCATGGAGGAGGCAGAGGTATCTGGGAGCAGGCGAAAGGCAGGGCACTGCCAGGCTCCCCCTGAATGTCAGCGAGTGCAACACTCAGCGGATGGTAGCTGAAAAACCTCAGAGACAGCAGCTCCCAGGGCAGGCACAGCAGGGGCCTGATCAATTATGTGATCAATTATGTGATCCAGCCTGAACAGCGTGTGTCTGCATGTCCGTGTGGTGAGGCCATGCTGGCCAGGACAGAGCGATGGAATGCACCATGTTATTTAGGGTTGCCCTAAATGCATTGCATGGATGGGCTTGCCACGTGCAAATGACCCCAGATGGGGCAATTCAGTAAAGTGCCGCATGCAACAAGAGCAAAAATTTGCAAACACCTAAATATCACCAACGGGGCAGATGAACCGATCTGGCGGAGTACTATGTACTCATCAAAAAAGAGTGTGGACACACTTAGGGCTGGACTCATCTCCTAGATCTTCCATAGAGTGAAAAGAGTCATAGAGAAGTACAGCGTGTATTGTCTGCTGCCATGTGTTAAAAACATGGAGGTGAAGCCAGCGAGCTGTGGCACATCCTCATTATAACTGTGTTTGCTTGACTGTGCATGGAACGCTCTGGAAGGAGACCCAGGGAATCCCTTCTTCTGGGAAAGAACCTAGGGAATGGAAGGAAGAGGGAGAGTTTCACTCTATGGCTGCTTCATACTTTGCATCATGTGAAATCTCGTGAAAGTATTTTCTTTAAAAAAAAAAAAAGAGTCCCAGCCTACAGTCTTTAGCTGGAACCCTTAGGTGAGTTTTGGAATTCAGGATTTTTTTTTTATTTAAGAAAGGTGTTTACTTGTTTACATTTTGGAATTACAGATAAGAGATTATAGATTTGTATATGGACAAAATTAAAATAGAAATTAAAATATAAATATAAATTAGGGGTTATAAATTAGCTGTGCAGAGACTGTTATTTGCCTGTCCAGTATCCAGTCTCCCCTTTTTCCTTAGTTATGCAACCCACAATTTCAGCTGGTCACAGCTAAAAATACTATTTTCCAGCATCCTTTGTGTCAAGAAGTAACCATATGATGTAGTACTTACTGGTCAATGAAATAGAAGTGGAAATTGTTGTGTAGCAGATTCCAGGAACCCATCCTCTGTGCCCTTTTTTTTTTCCCCTGCCTTTCTGCTGCTTGAAAAGAGGATGCAATTGACTGGCACTCCAGCAGCCATTTGAGATCATGAGATGACGTAAAGAATGGAAGTCACAATAGAATAGAAGAGAGGCAAGACAGAAGGAGCCTGGGTTCCTGATGACTTTTTTTTTTTTTTTTTTTTCACATTAAAGGGATTAACTTCCATCTTCCTTAAGCCAACATTATTTTTAATTTTCTTCACATACATATACACGTAATCCCAACCAAGTCAGCATTCGACCCCATATTATAATTAGCCCAATTTCACACATGGGAAATTGAGGCTCATGCCCAACTTACCCAAAGGCATGAGCTGGGCTGGAGTCTCAGACCCCAGACATCTGGTTCACTGTGCCTGTCTCCAGGCTCTGTGAGTGTGGCAGTGGTTGGCATAGAGTCTTGGAGGGGCAGTGAGTGACTCGACATTGGGTGATGGAATAACTTCCTTGGCCCAAAGGACAGCCCAGCACCCATGAGCACTGGCTCCTCCCCTGCCCCGAGCCCACACTCACCAAGCAGACTCCTAAGTGTTGGCCGCTCACACTGATTTTTCCATAGGCAGAGGTCGTGCTGGCTGGAGATCCCAGCTTAGGTCCCCCAGCAGGTATGTTTCTTGATGCGAATTAATAAGATGGAACCTGGCACACCTTGCAAGCCCACCTTTTAGAACCCTGCTTTCCTCTAGGGGTCTTCGACACTCTTGTCACTTTGGCTGACACTTCTCTTGCACACAGCCAGCCCTGCCCGCAAGGAGTTTTTGCTCTAAAGGGGACTGATGCCGGCACACTCACACCTAAGGATGCTGTGACACAGCAGTTCTGAGCAGAGGGACCGATCTGGGTGCTGCATAGACCGTAGCTGAGTATAGACTCTGGAAGGGCATTCTCTTGCAGTACCAGGCTGGAATGATGGCGGCTTGGACCACTGCAGAAGCCATGGGGGTGGTGAGCGTGGACAGACTCTGGCTGTATTCCCTGCTGCCCACCCCCCCGAGATGGCTCCCTTGTCTGTTTGCTCATTGCTGTTTTTTTTTTTTCTTTTCTTTTTTGCTCACTGTCTGCTCGTTGTTTTTTTTTTTGCTCGTTGTCTGTTTATTTGTTTTTCTTTAGGAGGCACCGGGAATTGAACCTGGGACCTCCCATGTGGGAAGTGAGCGCTCAACTGCTTAAGCCTCATCTGCTCCCTGCTAGTTTGTGGGGGTTTTTGCTCATTATCTGCTCATTGTTTTTGCTAGTTGTCTGCTCGTTGTTTGTCTTCTTTAGGAGGCATCAGGAACCAAACGTGGGGCCTCCTATGTGGGAAGTGGGTGCTCAACTGCTTGAGCCACATCTGCTCCTCTGGCTGTATTTTCACTGTAGAAGCATCAGACTTTCTTCCTGACAGTTTGGCTGTGAGATGGAGAGAGAGGGAGCGATGTCTAGGGCACATGACCAGAAGGCCAGATTGCCAACTTCCTGAAACAGGTGAAGTTGAGCAAGCACAGGTAGGGGAGGAGGGGATTGGGTTTGGACAGGTCAAGTGTGCGAAGCGAGAACAGGTCTGAAGGCCATACTGCTTTTGACCAACACTGTTAAATCAGAACCACTATCTTTGCACCCTTACCACATGCTCAGGGTTTCACCCATGAGGCAGGGATTTGCTCTTTCCCTGCTGTGTCCCCAGCATCTAGAGAAGTGCCTGGTCCATAGTTGGTGCTCAATATTCAATGCTTCTTTCTAAACCTGGGGAAAACCAGGGAGCTGGTAGCATCATGCCCCTTTCTTGGGAGAGGAACCAATTGGAAGACCCAGCACCTTAAAATGCAAGGTCAGATCTGAAGGAGTTTTTATCCGGGAGTTCTTTGGCTGTTTGTTTTTCCTGTAACACATCTCTATCACAGTGTGCACAAAGCTATGTTAAATGGCTTGTTATCAGATCTGCATTCCCTACCAGGCTGGGGCCACCTCGGAAGCAGGGAGGCTATGTGTCCATATCCGCACCAGGGGCAATTAAGTTCTGCCACATATAACAGAAATGTAAAGTAAAAGCCAAAAGCATGTGGGTGTATTTTATTCTCACGTGGCTGGTGAAGGAGGGAGAGTCAGGGCCCGGGCCGCAGTCCCCACAGCTGTGGGCACAGAGGCTCCTCTCTCTTCCTGCCGCACTGTTGTCCTGGACCCCATCCTGATGGCACATTGTGGCTGCTGGAGCACCAGACTTCACATTAGTTTCTCAGGCAGCA
Organism: Tolypeutes matacus; assembly: GCA_026826555.1. NCBI lineage: Eukaryota > Metazoa > Chordata > Mammalia > Cingulata > Chlamyphoridae > Tolypeutes > Tolypeutes matacus. The sequence continues at coordinate 962,403 of JAKSZT010053840.1, forward strand.
GGAAGGAGGAGGGGGCAGGATTGAAGGGCACACCCTGCACTCTGCTCTTCCCAGAAACCACTCCTGATACTCACCAATGTCTCATTGGCTGGGACTTAGTCACATGTCCATGTGCCCCAGGGGAGGCTGGGAAATGTAGTTTTGTGGGTATGCTGCTGCTCCAGATAAAATCAAGACTCTGTCCCTAAGCTCAAACAGGGGATGGCTCTTGGGCAGGCACTGCTGGTCTCTGTCCCATATCCCTTAAATGAATAAAGGTTTGCATTGGTTTCTCCCTTCTGTCTTCAACCCAGGAGGCAAAGAGGGTCTGTCCAAGCAGATGCAGTGTTGCCTTTCTACCCCATCTTAGGGAACTGGCAGGTGGTCAGAGCAAGATCCGCTGCTGGACATTCCACTTTGACAGGACAGCCAAGCTTGGGAGGAGAGACAGGGGGATCCCAGGCTGTGCGGTTAAAAAACACTCACAACTGCTTAGAAGGGGGAACTGATTCTGACAGAACTTAGGGCCATTGAAGGGGGAGGTTCTTCTTCCATAAATATCTTTGACTTTTGAAAAAGTCTCTTGCCCAGAGAAGGGTCTGCACAGCAAAAGTCCTTTAAAAAAAAAAACACAAGACAACCCTTTCATTTTCCTTTAAAAGCAAGATGCCTCTATTTATGATAGGCAGTTGGTCCCTTTCCCACATTCCAGCCTCAGCCTGCATCAGGCTGGATATGGGAGAAAGAGAGGGGACCACAGGGGAGTGGGGAGGAAAGAGGAAGACCGTCCAGGGAGACCCGAGAACAGGGTCTGCTACCATGCATCATCCAAACAGTCCCCAGGCTTGGACTGGGCACTGACCATAATGCAAGCTTCACTGGGAGGCGAATGGTGCCGTTAGTGCCAGGTAACCAGGCTTATGAACAGGGAGTGGGGCCAGGGAAGGAGAAAGAGACAGCCCTGCAGAGGTGTGGGCACCGGCAGGTCCCTGGAGAGGGTGAGGGAAAGCCCTTTTGCCACGCCCAGATCAACCCAGAGGCCAGCAGAGGACAAAGCCCAGGGCAGCAGACCCAGCCAGGGAAGAGTATGCTTTCTTGGGATCACAGCACCCTCTACTGGTCACATCAGATATGGCAGTCAGGAACTGCCAAGTCTGTTGCATTTTCACAACGATAATTGACAAGTTAAAAACACCCCTCCGGGGGGCGGATGTGACTCAAATGGTTGGGCGTCCATCTGCCATATGGAGGGCCCTGGGTTCGATCCCCGGGACCTCCTTGTAAAATTAAATAAATAAAATATATAAAAAATAATAATAATAAAAAAATAAAAACACCCCTCCGCTCTTGCCCCACAGGTTCGACAGAGTGAAAACAAGGGTTTGACCCTCCTGCTTTAAGGAATAAGATGCTCTGTGCTTCCCAGGGTGATCTCAAGCTAAGGAGAAGGTCACAAAGAGGGAGCAAGCACCTATTTTAGACAAAGAGGCCAGGGTGCCTGTAAAGGGAGCTTCTCCCACACTGGTCAGGCAACGTGGCTGCATCTGGGGAGGCGGGCTTAGAGCAGGCTCTACTGGGCACGCATATGCAAGATTTGCCAAGATTCTGCCAAACACCGAGTGTTCGCTAATAGACCAAACTCAGATCGTAAGTCTCTAGATCCAATTACCAATTAAAATACAGGGACAGAGGAACATGTTAAACTATGCCACAAGGCTGCAATCAGCAAAATGCTGACCATGGGAAACTCTACAGAACAACAACAAAAAAAGTTTCCACAACAATTTAACAGTGCAGGAAAAAAAAAGTGAAAAGGAACATTTGAATTAAAAGGGACCTTAGAATGGAGTGATTACCCAGATATATTAAGTGAAAAGTGAAAAATGCAAAAAAGTGTCTATAGCATGCTACATTTCATCTAAAAAAGAGGGAGAGGAAAGAAAATATGCATCCTTATTTGTGCAAAAAGAAACCTAGGAAGGATAAACCAGAATTTAATGATATTAGTTACCTGCAGTGGTGTGTGACAGAAGCAGGGTAGAAGGGATAGAGGGAAGGAAATCTGAGTATCTTTTTAAATATTTCTGACTTTTAGAATCATTTTAATACTTCATGTGCTCATAGTAAATTAATTGAGGCACTACTGCAATCAAGATGGTAGAGTGAGATGCTTCAGGGCTCTGTCTCCCTCAGAAGCTTTGAACAATCAGCAAGAACTGGCAGAAACAACTTTCTCAAGTCTCCAATGCTTTTTTTTTTTTTTTTAAGATTTATTGATTTATTCCCTCCCCCACCCCCACCCCCACATTGTCTGTTGTGTCCATTCACTGTGTGTACTTCTGTGTCTGCTTGTCTTCTCTTTAGGCGGCACTGGGAACCAATCCTGTTAACTTCCGGAGTGGGAGAGAGGCCCTCAATCTCTTGTACCACCTCAGCTCCCTGGTCTGCTGTGTCTCTTATTGTCTCTCTTCTGTGTCTCTTTTTGTTGTGTCATCTTGCTGCCCCAGCTCTCCTGTATGGGCCAGCTCTCCTGCGTGGGCCAGCTCTCCTGCACAGGCCAGGACTCCACACAGGCCAGCACTCTGCATGGGCCAGCTCACCATGCAGGCCAGCTTGCCTTCACCAGGAGGCTCTGGGAATCGAAACTTGGACCTCTTGTATGGCAAATGGGAGCCCAATCGCTTGAGTCATATCCGCTTCCCTCCAGTAAATTCTTAAAAGACTGCAGAAACAGGGTGAGCTCCAAGTGGTAGGATCTCCTGGCACCCTTGCTGGCCCCTTCCCCACTGCTCACTGGCTCTGCACAAAGCAGCCCCCACTCCCAATGCAGTTCCATGGTCCCAGATCTGGAGGGAGCAGAGTAACCCTCGTGCACAAATTGGGAGCATGTACATCTGGCCCAATCTGTCTGGTGGTGGCCTGAGGGACTTGCCATTCAAGAACTTTCCCTGGATGTATAAGGCAGCTCATAGAGCTCTCCTACAGAACACTAAGGGAAAGCAGTCAAGTGGCTGCCTGGAGTAGACCATGAGGAAACTTTCCTAGGGAAGAGAGGACATTTATATCCCTTATGGATCCCTGTATGAATTCCTAAGGCCAAATGCTTATGCCTAAGATGCAAGGACAGAAAGGAACAGGGAGGTCCCTCTGCTTTGGCTTAGAGCTATCCTCTAAACTCATTGTACAGATAAGCTCTGAAGGAGAGCACTCACACAGGTCAACCTGCAAAGACTGGAAAAGGGGTTTTCTTTTTTCTTTCTTTCTTTTTTGTTTGTTGTTTTGTTTTGTTTTGTTTTGTTTTGTTTTGTTAGCTTCTGGCATTCAAGGAAAGTTCTGTCATAACACTTGCAGTATACAAACTTAAGGAACAGATGCCTCAGAGTCTAAATTTCAGTGGTAACTCATTAAAATATAAAATGTCCAGTTTTTAAAAAAGATCACAAAACATACAAAGAAACAGGAAGTGATGGCCCAGGCAAAGGAGAAGATTAAATTAATAGAAACCATAAATGAAGAGAACAAGACTTGGGACATTTAGACAAAGACTTTAAAAAACTGGCCCTAGACAGAGAGGCCAAGATGGCGTTAGCGTAGGAGGGCACACACTGCAAGCTCCCAGAGCAAGGCAGATTGTGGACAGGGTCCTGCCCGGGGGTCTGTGCTGTGCACGCGTGGAGTGAGAAGCTTGGGACATATATCTGCGCGGATCAACGGCGTGGATGGAACGGTAGAGATTCGTGAGTTTTAAGGCTCCCGGTGGTGTTTGGCACAGACGGCTGAGCCCCGCGGTTAGGGAGGAAAAATAAAATAAAATAAAACAGCCATCTGGAGCCGTGAGCAGGGTGAGAAAGTTTTATTTTCTGGGGATCTGGCTGCCTGGCGCCCCTTGGACCTTGTGTGAACAGAACAAACGAGCTAATCAGCACCCAGTGAACCGGAGGGGGGATTTTGGTCGGGGAACGGAGCTGATTTCCCTAGCCACCCAGGGATAAGACCTGGGCCGCTGCGGAGCCAGGAAGAAGGGACACTTCCCAAAAAAGGGAGGGTTCTGTTGGAAGACAGGGAAGGGTATTTTATATTTTTAGACATCGATCTGGCTGCCTGTACCGCCCCATAGCTTTGGGGAGCAGATAAGCCGACCTGAAGCAGCATTAGGCTGAGAGCAGACGCGAATCTGCACTCAAACTGATTTACTGAGCAGCCCGGTGACGCTGGAGCTCGGCTCCAGAAGGGGCGGAATCTGCCGTCTTTAGCACTCCTCACTGACTAACAACAGAGCTACAGCTAACCTGGGGAGTCCGGAAAGTGGGACGTGCTTGATTAATTTCCATGGGCCCAGCTAGGGTCCCTTCCGTAAGGGGGTTGGTCTAGAGGAGGAATTATTTTGGGTCCTGCATTTGGCTAAAAAAATAAAAATTAAAAAAAAAAAGTGAGGTCACCTCAACAAATGAAAAATAAATTCTTTTTAATTTAGTTTAATAGCTAAAAGCTGCTTCAGGACCTGTATATGGAACCCTGTGGGGAAATTAATTGATAAACACAAGTAGGCAGGAAGGATCCACGTGGACCCTAGGGGAATCATTGACCCCCCCTTAGCTCTGTTTGACTGCTTGCCTGTGTGAATCTTAGGTTTCTCTCTGTTTATTTCTGGTCTCTTGCTATTATTTCCTCTTTCCTCCCCCCTTCCTTTTTCCTTCTATTTTTTTTTTTTTTTTAAAGGTGCTGCCAGCTTGTCGCTTCTTTGCTGGGCTTCTTTTACAGTAATTTCCCACTCGCTGTATATATTGATTCTGTATTACAAACTATCACTTATCCTTCCTGCATCTTTCTGCCTTCTGTTTTCTGTTGTGGCTCTTAGAGACAACATTTTTTCATAGGCCCACAACTTAAGGGTGTCAATTTCTATTCCATCTATTTTGTTTTCTTCTTTTTTTTTTTTTTTTATTAGTATTAACTTTTTCCTTTCAGACCTTTCTTTACTATTCCTCTCCCTCCTCATAATTCTAGCCTTCTAAATCACTATATATATATTCCTCCATTTGTTTTCCCAGTCCATTGTAGGAACTCCATATTTTTTCCTAGTACTCTACACTGCCTACACAAGTTAAATATTCATCTCATTAAGTCTCACTTTGCCCCTCTTCAAACTTTTATCAATATTTCTATTATCCTTCTGCCTTCCTTACATCTTTTGATTCCTCTAGCCCTAACCTTTTGCCTTCAAGGGAACATAGAAAGAAGCAAGGAAATAAAATAAGAAGAAAAACTTCCAAAGAGAAAACTTAACTCACACGCAGAACCAACAGCTAAATAAAATTCTAGAGCATAGAGAAAAGCTAATCAACTGAACAAACCCATCAAGATAATATGATGACCAGAGGGCAACAGAAAAATACAAATGACTCTGAGAAACAGGAAAACATGGACCAGTCCAATGCACAAAATAAAAACCAGGAAGCAATGCAGAACATTGAACAACTAATCAAAGCTATCCAAACAAATATCATGGACCAACTTAAAGAACTGAAGGAAGAGATTAAGGATATAAAGAAGACACTGGGAGAACATACTGAAGAAATAGCTAACACGCCTAAAAAGGTAATGGATATAATGGTGAACAAAGGCACAAGCCAAGAAATGAAAAGACGCTGGACTCACATGGCAGCAGATTTGAACAGGCAGAGGAAAGAATTAGTGATATGGAAGACAATACAGTTGAAATCAAAGAGATTGTAGAACAGATAGACAAAAAGATAGAAAAAATTCAGCATGGTCTCAGGGAATTAACCGATAATACAAAACGTGCAAACATACGCATTATGGGCATCCCAGAAGGAGAAGAGAAGGGAAAGGGAACAGAAAGAGTGTTGAAGGAAATTATGGCTAAAAACTTCCCAACTCTATTGAGAGAGATGGATGTGCAGATCCAGGAAGCACAGCGCACCCCAAATAGTATAAATCCCAACAGGCCAACTCCAAGACATATACTTGTCAAAATGTCCAATGCTCAAGACAAAGAGAAAATACTTAAGGCAGCAAGAGAAAAGAGAACCATCACACACAAGGGAAGCACAATAAGATTAAGTGCTGATTTCTCAGCTGAAACCATGGAGGCAAGAAGACAGTGGTATGACATAGTCAAAACACTAAAAGAAAAAAACTTCCAGCCACGAATTCTCTATCCAGCAAAATTGGCATTCAAAAATGATGGAGAGTTCAAAATATTCACAGATAAACAGCCATTAAGAGAGTATGTCAAGAAGAAACCAGCACCTCAAGAAATACTAAAGGAATCTCTATAAGTTGAAAGGAAAAAACAAAGGAGAGAGAGTTGGAGGAGAGTTTAAAAACAACTGAAAAGTCAAAAAGAGAAACAAAACAACATATGACATACATTAACCCAAAGAAAAAATGGCTGAAGTAAGAAATTCGTTACGAGTAATAACACTGAATGTTAATGGATTAAATTCACCAATCAAAAGACACAGATTGACAGAATGGATAAGAAAATATGATCCATCTATATGCTGTCTACAAGAAACTCACCTTCGACCCAGGGATTCAAGGAGGCTGAAAGTGAATGGCTGGAAAACCATTTTACAAGCTAACAATAGCCAAAAAAGGGCAGGAGTAGCTATTCTAATATCAGACAAAATAGACTTTAAATGCAAAACTATTGTAAGAGACAAATATGGACACTACATATTAGTAAAAGAAGTAATCTCTCAAGAAGAGAGAACAATCATCAACATTTACGCACCTAATCGAGGTGCCTCAAAATACGTGCGGCAAACTCTGGAAAAACTAAGAGGAGAAATAAATTCCTCTACAGTTATAGCAGGGGACTTCAACACACCACTATCATCATTAGACAAAACATCTGGGCAGAGAATCAATAAAAAAACTAAGACACTCAACAATACATTAGAAGATTTGGACTTAATAGACATATACAGAACACTACACCCAAATACAGCGGGATTTACATTCTTCTCGAGTGCACATGGAACATACTCCAAAATAGACCACATGCTAGGCCACATAACAACACTCAATGAATTCAGAAAGATTGAGATTATACAAAGTAATTTCTCTGACCACAACGGAATGAAGTTGGAAATCACTAAGGGCCAGAGAAGCAGGTTAGGCACAAGGATATGGAAGTTAAACAACACACTCTTAGACAAACAGTGGGTCAAAGAGGAAATTTCAAAAGAAATTAGTAACTACCTTGAAACTAATGAAAACGACAACACAACATATCAAAACCTATGGGATGCAGCGAAAGCAGTCCTGAGAGGGAAGTTCATAGCCATAAATTCATATATAAAAAAAGAAGAAAGAGCTAAAATTGAAGACCTAACTGCACACTTGGAGGAATTGGAAAAACAACAACAAACTAAACCTAAAGGAAGTAGAAAGCAGGAAATAACAAAGATTAGAGCAGAACTAAATGAAATAGAGAATAAGAAAGCACTGGAAACAATAAACAAAACCAAAAGCTGGTTCTTTGAGAATATCAACAAAACTGACAAACACTTTGCCAGACTAACAAAGAAAAAGAGAGAACAGATGCAAATACATAAAATAAGGAATGAGCAAGGTGATATCACTACTGACCCCACAGAAATAAAGAGTATCATAAGAGGATACTTTGAAAAATTATATGCCAACAAGAATGACAATTTAGAGGAAATGGACAAGTTTTTAGAAACCCACAAACAGCCGACATTGATGAAAGAAGAAATCGATGAATTCAACAGTCCAATTACAAGTAAAGAGATAGACTCAGTCATTAAAAACCTCCCAACTAAGAAGAGTCCAGGACCAGATGGCTTCACAGCTGAATTCTACCAAACATTCCGGAAAGAGCTAACATCAATTCTACTTAAGCTCTTCCAAAAAATAGAAGTAGAAGGAATATTACCTAACTCATTCTATGATGCCAATATTACCCTAATACCAAAACCAAATAAAGATACCACAATAAAGGAAAATTACAGACCAATTTCTCTTATGAACCTAGATGCTAAAATCCTTAACAAAATACTTGCTAATCGTATTCAACAACATATCAAAAGGATTATACACCATGACCAAGTGGGTTTCATCCCAGGTATGCAAGGATGGTTCAATATAAGAAAATCAATCAATGTAATACACCACATAAACAGATTGAAAGAAAAAAATCACATGATCATCTCTATAGATACAGAAAAAGCATTCGACAAAATACAGCACTCTTTCCTCATAAGAACACTACAAAAGATAGGAATAGATGGAAACTTTCTGAAAATGATAAAGGGTATATATGAAAAACCCAAAGCTAACATCATCTTCAACGGTGAAATCCTAAAAGCCTTCCCTCTGAGATCAGGAACAAGACAAGGATGCCCACTATCACCACTCCTATTTAACATTGTCTTAGAAGTACTTGCACGAGCACTGAGACAAGAAAAGGACATAAAAGGCATCCAGATTGGAAAAGAAGAAGTAAAAATTTCATTATTTGCAGATGACATGATCCTATACATAGAAAGCCCTGAGAAATCTACAACAAGGCTTCTAGAACTTATAAAGGAGTTCAGTAATGTTGCAGGCTATAAGATCAACGCTCAAAAATCAGTAGCATTTCTGTATACCAATAACAAGCAAACTGAGGAGGAAATCAGGAAAAAAATACCATTCACAATAGTAAATAAAAGAATCAAATACCTAGGAATAAATTTAACTAAAGATGTAAAGGACTTATATACAGAAAACTACACAACACTGTTAAAGGAAATCAAAGAAGACTTAAATAAATGGAAAAATATTCCCTGTTCATGGATAGGAAGACTAAACATCATCAAGATGTCTATCCTACCCAAACTAATCTACAGATTTAATGCAATCCCAATAAAAGTCAACACTCTATTTTTTAAGGAACTGGAAAAACTAACCACAAAATATATTTGGAGAGGCAAGAGGCCCCGAATTGCCAAAGACATATTGAAAAAGAAAAATGAAGTTGGAGGTATCACACTACCTGACTTTAAAACATGCTACAAAGCTACAGTGATCAAAACTGTGTGGTATTGGCACAAGGATAGACCTACTGACCAATGGAACCGAATTGAGAGTTCTGATATAGATCCTCACATATACAGTCATCTGATATTTGACAAGGCCACGAAGCCCACTCAGTTGGGAGAGAATGGCCTATTTAACAAGTGGTGCTTGGAGAACTGGATATCCATATCCAAAAGAATGAGAGAAGAATACCATCTCACACCTTATACAAAAATCAACTCAAGATGGATCAAAGATCTAAATATAAGAGCCCAAACCATAAAAACCTTGGAAGATAATGTAGGGAAGCATCTACAGGACCTTGTAATAGGAAATGGTTTCATGATCTTCACAGCCAAAGCACGAGCAGCAAGAGAAAAAATTGATAAATGGGATCTCCTCAAAATTAAAAACTTCTGCACCTCAAAGGATGTTATTAAGAAAATAAAAAGGCAGCCTACCCAATGGGAAAAAATATTCGGCAACCATATATCTGATAGGAGCCTAATATCCTGCATATATAAAGAAATCCTACACCTTGAAAATAAAAGGACAAACAACCCATTTAAAAAATGGGCAAGTGACCTGAAAAGACACTTCTCCAAGGAAGAAATACAAATGGTTAAAAAAGCACATGAAAAAATGCTCAACATCACTTGCTATCAGGGAAATGCAAATAAAAACTACAATGAGATACCATCTTACACCCATCAGAATGGCAGCTATTAAAAAAATAGGAGACACTAAATGTTGGAGAGGATGTGGAGGAATAGGAACCCTCATCCACTGCTGGTGGGACTGCGGTATGGTCCAGCCACTGTGGAGGACAGTTTGGCGGTTCCTCAGAAAACTAGCAATAGATCTTCCGTATGATCCAGCAATTCCACTGCTGGGTATATACCCAGAAGAACTGAAAACAAAAACACAAACAGATATATGCACACCAATGTTCATAGCGGCATTGTTCACCATTGCCAAAAGTTGGAATCAGCCCCGGTGCCCATCAACAGACGAATGGATAAACAAAATGTGGTACATACATACAATGGAATATTACTCAGCTGTAAGAAGGAACAGAGTGCTAACACATGGAATAACGTGGATGAATCTTGAAGACCTTATGTTGAGTGAAGCAAGCCAGGCACTGAAGGATGAACAGTATATGACCTCACTGATCTGAACTGAGGAAAGTGAGCAGTCTCTGAGAACCATTGTCTGAAAGATAGGTTAACAAAGGAGAGTAAGAGAAGAGCAGACTTTGAGCCATCACCCATATGGACATAATCTATGGTAAAGGGATAGAGTGTGGTTGCATGTTGGGGGATGGGGCAGCTGAGTGGTGGTGTTCCTGGGTTTGGAGGTGCAGCACTGGGGGGTGGTGGATTTAGGAAGGGCAGGTTCAAATCCCCAGGTCATGTAACTGTGAATCTTGACATTCCATGGGTAGGGAGAGGGGGGTATCATGGGCCCTGGGAGGCTGGGGGGAAGGGAACAGTCAAGATCTAATGGGGTGTTTGGTGGTCATGGGGAAGGTTTTTCATTACCTTTCAGTAATGGACACAGGACATGGTAAATATCATCAAAATTATTAAACTGTATCATCTAAATTGTAAACTACACTGTAAATCATTGACAATGTTTAGTTGCTGTATTTTGCTATGTGTATAACAGTTATAACAATGCTAACATTCAAAAAAAAGGTGGGGTCAATATGGGGTGGGGAAGCGGGGGTGGTTTGGTATCTGGGAGTCTCCGGCACTCCGTATGTGACTTTGCTGTGACCTAAAACTTCTTTGAAAATCAAATGAAAAATTGGGAAACAATGGGGATTGAGAGGGGGAAGGTGTCACGGCACACCAGACATCCGATAACACAGTGATAAAAGGCAGGAAAGAAAAGAAGGAGAGAAAGGAAAAAAGAATGAATATATATATATTTAAAGGCATTTCCTTTGCCTTTTTGCCCATTTTCTGAATGTCCCAACCCACTAATTATATTTTATATCGTTTTGTTTTTTGTTTGATTATTTGTTTTTTTTTTTTCCTTTTCTATTTTTTTTTCCCGAGTTTCCTTATGTTTGTCTCTTGCATGTAAGCTTATCATACTTGTTTCTTTTTCCTAGTAAGTGTATTTGATTATTTTATGGACTACATGTTCATGGAGGATTTGGATCGCAGAAGGGTTACAATGGGTACTGCAGGGGATTATTGGTGGGGGGTGTCTGGGAGGGGGGTTTCATGGGAATTAGTTCATCCAAATATACATGGAAGATATACAAAATCGATCAAAAGATCAAAATATGGGGCATGGTCACGATGGGTGGACAATCACACAATAAATGAGGGAATCTGAATTCCTAGCCTGGAGAGCTCTGCCACAGTCTCCAAGGGAGCAGCAATAATCCTCTGAGTGCAGGCACAGTGTCTGTCAAAAGAGGATGGCCCACTGATGTGATCTTTTTATTGATGACTACTCTTGTGAGACTTTGCCCTTGTAACTGAGACTTAGCCTGCAGTTGTGGGGTGCCTAAGGGTTGCCACCTGAGAGCCTCCCTGTTGCTCAAATGTGGCCTCTCTCTAAGCCAAACTCAGCATATGATCGCATTACCTTCCCCCCAACGTGGGACCTGACTCCCGGGGATGAGCCTCCCTGGCAATGAGGGATTAATACCAAGTGTCAACTGGCAACACAACTGGAAAAAGACCTTGAATGAAAGGGGGAAAAGGTAAAGACAAATGAGTTCAAGTGGCTAAGAGACTTCAAAGAGAGCCGGGAGGTCATCCCAGAGGTGACTCTTACGCACACCTCAGCAGGAGCTCATAGAACATCTAAGTGCCTATCACCCCACATAGAGGGGCTCCTGAGAGCTCTGGAGACACCCAGGTCCTATATAAGGGGGGATAGCCCCAGAGACTGATGCCTTATCAGTGGGCTCTATTTTGGAATCTGTGCTCCTGAGAGTGACAGAATTGTACTCAAATAAATCCTCCCTGCACATGGTTCATCAGTCCCTTCTATTCAAACCTATATGTGATGCTGAAGTTCTTAGGTATACTTCCAGAGACTGGAGCCTCTGGCCTACCTATGTGCCAGGTGTGCGTGGAATCTCGGTGGAGCTGCAACTCCTACCCTACAGCTCAATGGACTCATCCAAGTCACCTGGCAAGGAGACAACGATGGGCAATGGCCATCCCAGGGAATGGAGAGGGCCTGCATCTGCAGGCAGGATCATCCCACCCACCATATCCATGGGATATAAGCCCTCTCTCACTTGGAGGTGGAGTGGACATCACCATCCCAGTCCCCTCAGGATTGGGGGAAGAATATGGACTAGAATGGACTTGATGGTATTCTGTTGTTCATATATGGTGATTCTAACAATGGAAGAAATTATAACAATGAGGTGGAGCCAGTGGTCACTAGACACTTTTGGGGCAGGGAGGGGATGAGCAGTTGAAATACAGGGGCTTCTTTGGGATTTGGAGGTTGTCCTGAGTACCGTTGTGGCAACGGATGTAGGCCAGTTTAAAATAGCAAATACCACTAAGAACTGTGTGGGAGAGAGTGTTGTCTACAGGGTGAACTGTGGTCTATGGTTGGTGGCAAGGCCCCAGGATGTGTAAGTCCATTGAGGGTGGTGGGCCACACTTTTGGGAGAGGTTTGTGTGGGATGTGGTGGGAGGTGTGGGAGGTGGGCAACATGGGAATCCCAGGGGGTTCCGTGTAATATTTTCGGTAATCTAAGCACCTCTTAAAATATATTTATATATATATAAATAACATTTCTGTAAGCAAATGCACATATATGCATATATATTTATATATCATTTTACAAATAGTGGTATGTATTGTGAAAGTTTTGATTTTTACCCACAATGAAAAATAAATTAAAAAAAAAAGAAGCTGCATTGATAAAAAAATAAAAATAAAAATAAAAAATTTTATAATTTATTTTATTTTATTTTTTATTTTATTTATTTATTTATTTATTTTTGGCTTTGGTTTGGGGGAGGCTTTGGATTGCAGAGGAGTTGCAACTGTGGCAGGGGAGGATCACTGGTACAGGGTGTTGGTGGTGGGGGGATGTATGGGGAAGGATGCACCTGGGTCATGCCTCTATGGAATATGAATGTGTTCAAGTGGTTATTGGGTATTTGTCTAAGTGGATGGAGACCCACACAATAACTATGTGAAAAAATATGAATTCTCATCCTGGGGAGCCCTGATACATTCTCTAATAGAGTGGCAAGAATCTCTAGAGGGGGGCAGATGTGGCTCAAACGGTTGGACATCTGTCTCCCATATGGAGGGACCGGGGTTCAATCCCCAGGACCTCCTGGTAAAATAAAGGAAAAAAATATATAGAAGGTGCGCAGGCCACCAGTCTCCACGCCTGGGCAAGCCCTTCAGTCTTGTGTGAGGGCGTGCCGCCAGGCCCCACATGCAGGCATGCCAGGCCCCATCAAGCCACACAGCAAGATGATGATGTAACAGGAGAGAGACACAAGGGAAAGCAAAGATGAGACGTGCCAAAAAACCAGGAACTGAAGTGGCACAGGTGGCAGAACACCTCTCTCCCACATCGGAGGTCCCCAGGATCGAATCCCAGTGAAGACGGGAGGAGAAGGATGAGAAGAGAAGGCAGGAACAACACAGAGAATTGCCCAGCAAATGGACACAAAACAGCAAACAGTGGGGGAGGGGGGGTTAAAATGAATAAAAGTAAATTAATTAATTAATCTTTTTTTTTTTTTAAAGAATTTCTAGAGTCCATGGGCAGTATCTAGTGAAAGAGGGCAGACCAGGACACCAGGCCCTTGATATTGATGCTTGTACTTATGAACTTCATTCTTGTGAAATTGAAACTTAGCCTAGTACTATATATTGCCTAAGAGTTACCTCCTGAAAGTCTCCTTGTTGCTAAAATATGGCCTCTCTCTAAGCCAAACTCAATATATAAACTCACTACCTTCTCCCTGGCATGGGACATGACTCCTGGGGATGAGCCTCCCTGGAACTGAGGAATTATTACCAAGCTCCAACTAGCAATGCATTTGGAAAAAGACTTTGATCCAAAAGGAGAAATATTAAATACAAATGAGTTTTTATGACTAAGAGATTTCAAAGTGAGTTGGGGGGTCATTCCAAAGGTTACACTTATGCATGTCTTAGGAGGATCTCACTGACTGCCGCCGTAAACAGTGCCTCAAGAAAGCAGACTCCTGAGGGCTCTAGAGACATATGGACACTATAGGCAGGGCAGACAACCCCAGGAATTCTGCACTCTGTCAGTAAGCCTTCCTTCCTACCCCACACCAAGACCAGAAAATGGTTACCCAGGCTTGGAATATATGATAACCTATCCCCTCAGTGTCTCAGAGTTGGACTAATTTATAATTTTTTTACACATGGTTCTTATGCCCCTTTTATCTGAACTTATAATTAGCACTATGCCCATTAAATATGTGTCCCAGAGACTTAAATCTTCTGGCTGTTCATATGCCGATTGTGCCTTGAATCTCAGCACAGTTGCAGCCAACACCTACTCTCTGATTTATTGGACTCGTCCAGGACAACTAACAAAAGGATGATAATGGATAACACCCATCCCAAAAAACAGAGAGTAACTACAACTGCAAGCAAGACAGTTCAATGCCTCTGCCCCATGGGATCTAAGCCCCTCTCAATTAGAAACAGAGTGGGCATCACCATCCCAAAATCCTCAATATTGAGAAATGAACAAATATAAGGGGGGAATGCAACTACGGACTAAAGTAGAGCTATTATTATTCAAGCAATGGAAGATCTTGTAACATTGACATAAAGACAGTAGCCACCAGAGGTTCTGTGAGGGAAAAGGAAGACTAAGCATAACATAGGGCATTTTTGGGACATTGGAATTGTCCTGCATGACATTGCAATGACAGGTACAAGCCATTATATATTTTGTGAAAACTTATAAAATTGTGATGTGCAAAGTGTAAACTATAATGTAAACTATAGACCATGGTTAGTAGCAGTGCTTCAATATGTGTTCATCAATTGTAACAAATATACCATCTAATGAAAGATGTTGTTAATGGGGAGAAGTGTGTGTGTGGGGGGGGTGCGGTATATGGGAATCCCTTTATATTTTCGATGTAACCTTTATGTAATCTAAAGCTGTTGAAATTATTTTAAAGTAAAAAGTTAAAAAATTAAACAGGGATAGGAAGAAATGAAAAATGAAATACTTACAGCAATAAATGAAATAAATTCATAGTTTTACAAATGAATTATATCCCTACACTGAAAGAAGGGTATGACAGTTTGAGATTATGATTCCCAAAAAGAGAGATTATATTTGTAAACTAATCTATTCCTCTGGATGTGATACCCTTTGAATGCATTAGATTAGCTGACATGTCTTGATTAAAATTACCTGTTTGATTAGGGCTTTGTAGTAGGGCATGACTCAGATTGAGTCCCCGCCCCCTTGGGGGCTGATATAAATGGACACTCACTCAAGAAGACACAGGAAAGAGGAGAGAGCTCTGTCATGTTTGATTCTGGGGCTCCAGAGAGAGCTGAGCCATTTGCCTGATAGTTTGCAGCTGAGCAAGCCTGGAAAGAAAAAAGTCCTATGCCAGACTGATATAGGAAGCCCTGAGAGACAAGTCCTATTCCAGCATACAGGTGAGATCAGAAGAAGCTGGGCCCACAGAGCCTTAAGAGGAAGAAGGAAGGAGAGACCAGGCAGAGATCGCCCACCATCTTGCTTCAACACATGGCAGCTGATTTTGGTGAGGAAGTAACCTTGAGTTGGACTCTTTAGGGCCTTATAACTGTAAGCTTTTACCCCAAATAAATATCTTTTATAAAAACCAACAGATTTCTGATACTTTGCATCAGCACCCTTTGGTTGACTAATACAGAGGGGCTGGGAACTAACCTAAGAATCTTTGTAAGACAATATTTCTAGTATGTCCTCTAAAGCTAAATAAGGCTTAAGACAAAATGAACTGTGTTCATGTATTATACACTAGTTAATGGGTGTGTTTTTCACAGGGGCATGGGCAAACCATTCTGACTCTGTTTTATGTGCATCCTTGGACTGAGCAAGTAAGCAAATATATTGTGGATAATAAGAGCCTAGTTTCTCTACATTGGAGAAAGGAGTTACAAATAAAGGAAGGAGGAGACTAGAGTAAACTCCAGGGTGTGGGACTGGAATTGGGGGTATCAGCATGGGATCATGGCTTTTACTGTGTATACAAATAAGTAGAGATACATGTGTGGGTGTGTACCTGCAGGTGTATGTGTATCTCTGCGCATGCCTGTATATATGTGTGTATGTATGTGAGTGTGTGTGTGAGCACATTTCTGAGCTCTGTTTGCTGAGAAGGCCTAGCAGCAATGACAACCCAGGAGCAATGAGCACAAACAGAACCCAGATCTTGGTTTCTAAATACCATTAACAGGAACCAAGCCTGCTTAGAGAAACAGCTAATTCCAGGACTGGGTCAGAGAAATTTCAAGATGAGCCTGGAACAGCTTGTGGTGCCAAAAAATAAGGAAGTGATGAACATTTGAAAAGGACACGGACACCAACTTAAGGGAGCTCCCAAATGGCCAGAGCTGGGACAATTTGAGCAACAAAATAATGATAGTAATTGATTACAACCCATGGAATAAAATAAGAATCCAAGAGTCTCTGCACTGATATCGATAGGTAAATGAATAAATACATAGAGGAGAAAGGAAAGCTCTTCGCATCAGCAGAATTTCAAGTGTTAAATGTAGAAGGAACAATGGACATAGAAAAACCAGTATTGGTAAATACCTCAGTAATAACTGCTTCAGGTAAGACTCATATATGAATTCCAAAATGAGTGGGCAAAACTAGAACAAGAAACAGGTATTTACAGAGTCTCAAAGTTTCTCCCACAGATGCTTATTAATTACAAAGAGGGGAATAAATAGTCACTTGATAATGGAGAAATAGGACATCATGTGTTCCCAAAATGATACACTGAGAAGGATGCAGAATCCCTTCTGGGGCATCCCTACCAGAAAATGCATAGCCCAAATTTCATCATGAGCAAACATCCTACAAACCCGAATTGATAAAAAACATTCTACAAAATAACTGCACGCTCAAAAAAAAAGATAAAGACTGAGCCTCTCTTCCAGAGGAAAGAAGACAATTGGCAAAATTTAAATAAGATCTATATTAGATTGTAGGATTTATCCATGTCAATTTCCAGATTTTGAGCATCTACATTGGTTATGTAAGATGTTAACATTTGAAGAACCTGGGTGAGGAGGAGAATAGCAATTCTTTGTACTATTTTTGCAACTTTTCGGCAAGTGGGAAATTATTGCAAAATGAAAACTTAAAATACAAAAAAAAATAAAGAGAGTGATTTAAGAGAGACTTCACTCGATCATTCCAGGTGGATCTTATTTGGATCCTGATGCAAACAAACACACTGAAAAGGAACATGTTTTGCCATCAGACAGCTGGAAACCCGAGCCTAGGTATGTGGCTATGATGGGTTGCTCAGCGCGTTACTATATGATGCTGCAGCGGGTGGCCTTGTCATCCTTGGAGATGTGCCCCGGAGTGTCTTCAGATGACATGATGTGATGCTTGGGATTTGCAACAAATGATGCAGGAGGGGGTATGGGTGGGGTGAAGACGGGGCAGCATCAATGGCTAGTGGCGCTGTGGGGTGGTACAAAGGGTGTATCACGCTCTTCTGCCTGCTTTGGTACATGTTCAAAACTCTCCAAAATAAAACGCTTTTTATACAATGCCCAGGGGAGGCAGTCTCAGCCTGGGCCGGAGGGGAAAGGAGGAAGCACGTTGGGACCCCCAGAATTTCTCCCTACCACGCCCCCTTGGGTTCTCCCCTCTGTCCCCTCTCACTGGGGGCACGATGGATGCTGGGGAGTCTGGGTCTTCCTAGCACGGGCCATCCCCTGCTCTGCGGGACGTTCAACATCCCTGGCCCCATCCTCTAGGGCAGGCACATCCCCAGTCATCGTGAGGACTCAAAATGCACCCATTGGCCTTTGCTTTCCAAAAGCCTGCTGTTGAGGGCAGAAGGCATCTTCCTGCTTAGAGCCTGGGAAATAGGAGGTGTGAGGAGCTTATCTTCCTTCCTACTCTACACCAAGACCAGAAAATGGTTACCCAGGCTGGGTTGAGAATGAAAAGGGGGGGAACGAGGAGCCAATGGAAGGAGGCACTGGTGGGTACCCCATAGAGATGTCCAAGGGGGGCTTGTGGGACCCAGAGATAGAGGGGCGCCAAGCCCACCCATGGAGTGCTGGGGAGGGGCAGGCGCCATGCCCAGTTCAGCAGGCAGGTGTGGCATTACAGCAACACGGCGGGGAAGGAGCCACTCTCAGGGTGGCATCAAAGCTACAGCAAGAGCTCTGGGCCCGATGGGGCTGTGTGGACAGTCACAAGGAGTACCACACAGTGGGTGCCACACACGTGTGTGCAAATGTGCACACACACACACACCACTTGCTCGCACCTTCACCCTCATACTCTGTGGTGTTACCCAAGTTCCCTGACCATGGGACTCATACAGTGAACTGGGGACAATCCGGAATGGATGGTGTTCCAACATCCTGGTAAAATGAGCACATGGAAAGGAAATTAAGCTGAGCTGTGGGGAATTAAAGGAAGGAACCCATCTTGCATACCGGAGTTCGTACTTTATAAAAGGTTAAAAAAATTGGAAGACAGCATCGTATCAAACTATGTCTGCCTTGGAGAGAAAGAGCTACCTACCCCTGGAAAATCAGGCACACCGTCGGCCAGGAAATACTGGCTGTCCGCAGGGGCCCATGGGGTCCAGTCCACGTCGGCCCTTCATGTTGCAGTAAGTTATTGTATTCTTCTGCTGGGTTTTTGTGGGTTGATGGATGTATGACTTTGAGAGAGGATAAAAGTGGGTAACTAAGAGCTTGACTAATTTTTCCTATTTTCCATCATGGCCTGTAAGTGTCATTGAATGTGTGTAGGCAGTGTGGTGGATTAAAAAGTGCCAAATGATGGGGATCCGGGAATATACCGAAGTTTTCCAATTAATTCTTGCAGAAATAATCCTCCCACCCCCTTTGCAGCCTTCCTGCTGCAAGTTACCATTTCCTGGAAGGAAGCTGGTTCGTGGACCACCGCTGGTGTATGTCCTCAGTGCCTAGTGCTGAGCTGGGCTCCTCCTGGTCCAGGCTGCAAACACCTGGGTCCTTGGATAAGGGCGAGGCCAGGCCCATCAAGCCCACCATGCCCGGGCTTCCTCCCTGCCTTCCAGGCGGGACCCTGATTTCCTCCTAAAGAAAAGCTGCAGTGGGATTAGGTGTTCCAACTGTGGCGTCAGGGCGTCCCCTGGTGGCCAGTGTGAGTACTACTGCTCATCCAAACCCCCTCGGCCTCAGAGTGCACGCATGTGCCAGTGTTTCCACCACCTGACTGACTGCTGGGTTTTCAGTAAGAATGGGTCAGGGCAGTTTGGGAAGGGGCAGCCTCTACTGCCTCAAACCCAGTCTCAAATCCAGATTCTGTTACTAAGTGACTGATCTGGAACAAGTCACTTAAACTCCATGAGCTTGTTCCATCATCTGGAAAATGGATTCACAGTGGTCCCTTCCTTACTGTGCCAATGCCCGACGTAGATCTGCCCGATGTAGAGAAAGCTGCCCGTGCACTGCAGCTGTCAGTGATTCTTCTACCCAGGATGAAGAGTGAAACTCTCAGGCAAGGAAACTGGCGCTTGTGCTAGATTATTAGGACAGAGCATGTATGCTGGATCACTCTGTATTTATTCTCCCTTCCTGCCTCGCCATTTCTCCACTCCCATCTCCACTCCCAGGGCAAAGCTGAGTGCACAGCAGGCACAATGAATGTCTGTGGTGCCCATCATTAGCCCAGCACGAGCAGTGGCTCCTGGGTGTGGTCGAGGGGTTTCTTTGTTCATATTTAACTAAAGGCCACTGTCTCTATTTGGAGCTGGTTCCATATGAACAGCATTATGGGAGACTCACCAGAATCAAGGCCAGTCCAGCTCAGTGTGCAGGTCAGGAGCGTGCCCTGCAGCTGGGGTGGGAAAACGGCAGTGGGAATAAGACCAGGCCAGGCAGAGGGGTCTGGGCAGATGGGTCACCACCATCTATGGAGGGCTGGATGGGGTTTACTGCAAGGGGCATAACCAGGACATGGGGGCCCCAAATGCAAAGTCCAGTGTGGCGTCTCCTTGTATTATAAGCCTCAATCCCACGTGTTCCTATAGAATTGTATCTCACTGCAAATGAAAGATGGCCCATCGCTGGGGAGCAGGGGGTGGGGTGGTCGACAAGGGGGCAGGGGGACATTCCCTTTGAAAGCAGAGTGAACCTACTTACAAAGTGGAGATGGCAGGAGCCCAGTGGATTGGCCAACCAGACTCCACAGCCCCCTGCTGCTGCTGCCACTCAACCCTCCAGGCAGACAGGAAATTGCAGTCCCTGCAGTAGCCACACAAATTTGCATCCTCCTCTCTTGAGGACCCTACACAACATCGTGTCGCACTGCCAGGAGGTGGGAGGAAGCTGCCCCTTTAAGGAACAGGTGGAAGCTCGCTGGCTGGACAAGGCAAGGAAAGGCATCCATGGGTCGAGGCATGGGAGTGACTGTCCCCGGGTGGGGCTCGCAGGGATGACAAGGAAGGGACTGCAGCATCCTTGAGAGGCTGCCACGGATCCAGGATTTCTACTCTGTTAGACCTCAGGGCAGGGGCCCAGGGGTAAATGTGCTTTGTGAATGGGAAATGTGGTCAACACCATACGGGTATTTCCGCTCCAGTTAGATAAGAATCTGGAGCGTTATAGGTCAACCGAACCTCAGTTCCTGATCTTTAACTCCTTCTCATCCTGAAATCCAAAAAGCATCCCCCCAAATTGTTTTCCTGATGAATTGGTGGTAAAATCTGCCCTGCCCCCACCTGTGGCTGTCCCTGGTCTTACTTTATCCCCCATGGAGTGGAGAAAGCTCAGTACGTTTGATGAGGCTGTTCAGAGGGGGTGGGCTCTTTCTCCTCGGTGGGAAACCGGAGCATTCTGTATTCCAAACCACAGCAGGACCCGAGAATTTTGGATCAGGGTTTAGGGATCTATCTGTGGGAGAATATGAAAAATCTCTCCTGGCTTATACAAAATTTGCATTCCTAAGAACTGCTGATAACTGAAGATTCTAATTCCTTCACTCCTTAACTCTTTTCACATGATTGGGCTGTAAAGATTCCAGTTTCTAATGATAGATTCATACATCTTTTGTCAATTTCCTGGTCACCTCCATTAGACCACATTGTTTTAGGCTGAAGCCTTGAGGTCAGTCTCTGACCTTGGACAGCTCTCAAAAACAGCCCTTCCTTTCAGTCTCCTTCCCGAGTCCCCACAAAACGACAGCAGTCACTTCCTAGCACCTCCTCTCTGCCTCTCGCCTGGAGGCTCGTAGTCTGAACTGGTTCCTGGGCCTTTGGGGTCCCCTCTGTGAGCCTGTGGAGAACCCCCCCTCCAGTCAGTGCCTTTAGATGTGGGAATGACATCAGATGGCAAGGGGAATTGATTATTTGGAAAAGCATTTGTCAAAATATTTACAAATTGTGATACAACATTGCATGTACAAAGGAACTAAGACTCTAAAAGGGTCTTTTGAGGTGTCCATAGTGACTGTGTGAAAATACTGAAAATATTTGTGACTGGCGACAAAGCCACGGGCTGCCATGGTTTTGACCCACCGGGTGGAAGGAAGTGTTGGGTTCATGAAGATAAACCCTCAGACCCTAGGAGTCCCCATCCCAGATGGAGATGCTCCCTCAGGCTGAGCCTGCTGGGAGCCACCCCATGGTGCAGGTCGTGGGTGAGCACCCTCAGGACATGTGCCCAACAAACGCCATCACCGTGGCCCATGCCCGGCCTTCGCTGCCACATGCAACCTGGCAGGGTGATGGTGGGGGAGGACACTCGAGCCCTTCATCGTGGGGCAGAGGGAGAGCTGTGGCTGCACGGGGTCCCCAGGGCCCTTCTGGGCACTGCTCACACTGTTCCTTTATCTGTGGGTCTTAACATAGATTTCACTTCAATGAAAACCTTATTTGTTAAAAAGAGGGAAAGAGAGAGAAGGAATCCAGGCGCGTCCAGCAACATCGGACACTGCTAAGAAGCCCCAGGAGGTAAGGCTGAGGCGTGGCCACGGTGCTGACCACTCTTTGGTGAGGGGGTGGAGGCAGAGGGCCTGCCCCCCACTTTGAGTCCAGGGGAGAGGCCCAAATGGAGGGAGGAGGGGGGAGTAGAATCAGCAAGCAGGAATTATTTTTCAATAAGATTGGCGGCCAAGGGGGAAGGGAGATGATGAGAGCTAGAAAAGGGGCTAAAGCAGAAGGGGACCTTCTTTACAGAGGAGGAGATTGAGCCCTGAGTGTGTTGTGGGCTAGGGAGGGAGGGCATGGGTGATGGGAGAGGAGGGCTGAGGGCTCAGTGTCCCTGGAGGCATTAGGTGTGGGGTCTATGACTCAGGTGGAGGCAGGCAAGACAAGACCATTTCCTCTGAGATGGCTGAGGTGGGAGGTGGGAATGAGGGTGGAGACCAATGGATCCCTGCCTTAGCCCCATTTTCTCTCTCAAGTAGGAGGGCCCCATGGTGTGAGCTGAGGGCACAGAGTTGTGGGTAGGCATAGGTTTGAAGAGAAAGGGAGGTGTGGAGCTGTCCTTGGAGGGTTTGGGAGAGGAAGCTGACCTGAGACTGACTTCAAGGAGTGGAGAGGGGCCAGGGGAGGTAGGAGTAACTGAAGAAGCCCCAAGATGTGCAACATTCTCAAATGCAACTGTGTCCTGCCTAGGAAGGGTCAAACATCCTCAACAAAACACCAGCACATTGAATCCAGCAGTATATGGCAAGGATGATACGCTATGACCAAGTGGGATTTATCCCAGGAATGAAAGGGTGGTTTAACATCCGAAAATCAAATAATATAATATACCACATCAACAGATAAAGGACAAAAGCCACATACCAATGTTAATAGATGCAGGAAAAGCATCTGACTAAATTCAACACTGCTTTTATAATAAAGCACTCAATGTTAAGGAATAGAAGGGCATTTGTTAGCTCTGATAAAGGACATCTATGATAAATCACAGCTAATGGTGAACAACCAAATGTTTTCCCACTAATATTGGGGGGGAAAAAAACAAGAATGGCTGGTCTTACCACTTCTTTTCAACATTGTACTGGAAGTTCTACAGGACAATTAGACAAAAAAAAAAAAAAAAAAAAAAAAAAAGATATAA
This sequence comes from Tolypeutes matacus, assembly GCA_026826555.1. NCBI lineage: Eukaryota > Metazoa > Chordata > Mammalia > Cingulata > Chlamyphoridae > Tolypeutes > Tolypeutes matacus. Next base: position 985,755 of record JAKSZT010053840.1, read on the forward strand.
AAGCCATCCAGGTTGGAAAAGAAGTAAAACATCTCTATTTGCAGATGGCATAGTCTTGTATGTAGAAAACCCTAAGAAATCAAAATCCCTTCACCCCTGACACATAGCATGGCCTAATCGCAGGAATGGAATCTGTCCTACTGGCAGTCCCACCCATGCTCAAGGGGAGGGGTCTACTCCGGGGGGTCAAGTATCTCGGAACCATCTCAGAATTCTGCCTATACAGCCTGGGCCTCTAACATATCGCAGTTGGAGGATCTCTGTTTTGACTTCGTGATTTTACATCCGTTTAATGTTTTCCCAGGCAGTCTGCTCCCACCCCGCCCTCACCCAGGCCTGATGGTTAAACACTTCAGTCAAAATCGGTTTCTCATCTATTATCCAGCAACAAGTTTGTTTCATTCCACAGAGGTCTGCATGGCTTTTGGAAAAGCAGAAGAATGACAGAAGTGAATGGGGCTGAATTTCCATCATGCACCAGATCTTGAGCCCTTGCACGGAACAGCAGGAGGGAAAAAAATGCTCACTTTGCACAAATTCCTCCAATACTTTAATATTTACAGCTAATGAACTAAACATGGCCCAGCCATCAGTTTATGTGGTTCCATATTTCTTTCCCATCTCATGTGTTCCACTTATATGGAGCCATAAATAAACAGCCATGCTTTTGAGGGGAGAAAAAAATCATTCTACAAATGTTCTGTTGACTTGAAAGCAGGCGGCATTTTTTTTAAATGAAAAGTTCCACTTTAAAAATGATGATTTGTTACTTACCCGGTTAACTCATGAAAGATTCCAGGACATTACCCTTGAAAGGAGTCACCTCTAAGAAGACAGAATGACCCAGCTGCAGTGACCACCTGAGTTTTCTGGGCCTCGTGGATGGCGAGCAGAGCAGAAGCTCAGCCAAGTCAGGGTCCACAAGGTGGTGTGAGCCCCAGACCCCCTACTCCTGAGCCCCATCACTATGACAACACACCCAATAGAGGGACCAGGGGGAAAGGCTCTAGGGGTTAATTGGGTCCAGGGTCTCCTTGATTTTTATATTCCAGGATTCATGTCATCACCCTTGGCCAAGGCCAAGTGCAAAATCAGCTTTGGGTTTTGAAGACCCCAGGGGACCACATTGTTCCCAAGAGTGGGGGGTGAGTGGGTGGGGGTGGGGGAACTCCCACCTGAAGGCTGAGCATGGCCCAGGCAGCTGCCGCAGCTCTTAGTCACTCCATATCCACTCTCTGGAGCAAACAGCTGAGCAAAAGGCCGCCTCTCCTGGAGGCCAGCCCGAGAAGGGGCCGCCTCGTCTCTCATCTGTGCTGTGTCCCAGGGCCCAGAGTAGGGCCTGGACTTACCAAGGCACTTGGTGGGTACTGCCGGGTGAATGAGGGGACCCTCAAGGCAGCAGAAAACCACCAGAGCCATGGAGAGGGGGCCCACCCGACAGCCTCCCAAGCCTCTGTGTCCCTGCAGCTGCGACTCCTCATCCCTCAACAAGGAGCAATGGCATTGCCTCCTGGAGCTGGGTGAAGAGTGCTGCTTGGGGAGCCATCAGCTGTCCTCTCCCCTGCCTTGCGGAGGGGCAGGTAGAGGGAGGGAAGGTGGGAGTGAGCATCGAAGCCAGGCCAGGTCTGCCTCACTAACTGCGTGACTCAGTGGGGGTCGCCGGGCCTCTGGGAGCCAGGTGAGCTCCTCCTGCCCACGCCAGCAGAGCCTCAATGCCCGGCAGGGTCTAGTGAGGCTCAGAACTGGGTACAGACTCGGGATGTGGGAGGGGTGGACGGAGACCATGAGGGCCTGGTGGGCTGCAGGATGGGGGCGCCTCCTGTGGGGCCAGCACACAGCCTCCCCTCTGCCCTCTGGTGCGTGTCCAGGCCCACTTCATCCCCTCTGTCCCTCCAGGAGGCAAATGCCACTCCTGGCCCCAGTTCACAGTCCAGGAAACCGAGGCACAGGGCAGCCACTCTCCTTGCCGGGCTGGGACTCAGCAGTGCAGAGCTGGATTTGCTCGGGGAAGGCCCACCCAGGCCCACCTTTGACCCAAAGCTGCTCCCATGAAGCATTTCATTCAGAACCCCTTTCTGGGCTGTCCATCTTCTCTCTGCTCTCCCAATCCACTCATGGGTGCAGATTTAAAATAATCACTATTGTGCCCTTCTTTTCTATAACAAATGCAGTGAAAAACGTGGATAATACAAAAAAGTGAAGAAGAAAACTCCCCCACCATCATCTTCCTGGGGCCTCTTTCTCTATTCTGTAATTATTATGTACACAGGTTGTGTGCACCTTTCTCACTGCTTTTCTTACTTAGCATCATAGGAAGACCAATTTCCACATCATTAAATGTTCATGAAAAGCATCACTTTCGAGGCTGCCCAGTGTTCCATCGAATGGCTGAATTATAACGTCTTTATTATAAGTCCTGACTTACTGGGCACTGAAACTATTTTCAATGTTTCTGGATTATAAACAGGCCACTTGTGATAGTCTGGCAACAGAGGCTTGGAGAGGACAAAGAGCGGTGAAGACTCTCCTGCTCTGCTCAAGGGCTTACAAATTACCCTCCACTATTTCTGCAACAACACTATGTATACCTAGAAAGATATAAAGAAAGTGTGTTGAAATGTTTTAAAAAATGATATAGGTAAAGGATATGCAACAGTTCATTGTATTATTCTTTTCTTGTTCTGTAGGCTTGAAGTGTTTTCAAAATAAAAAGTTTTTAAAAAGCTTATGAAATTGGGTCTATAAAGGATTAAATAGGTCACAGTTCTATCTGTCTAGGGACAGTACAAATAGCACAAACTTTTAATTGTGAATGTTGAGGAGAGATAGGTTAACTGTTGAGGCATGAAATTAATGATATGGAATCGAGATAAGCTGTCCCTGTCCCCAGTCTCTGCTGGCTGCAGACTTCTCCTGAGGGCAGCAGTGCTTGGGAGGACCAGACATTTGCTTAAGAGCTATAAGACTGAACCATGTAGAAATGCTTGATATTCAACTGCTTTCACCTATAAAAAGGGCAATTTCAATGGTCCAGCCTACGCCTGCTATTATCTTGCAAAACCGGATATTCTAACGGCAACTGATCCTAAATAGTGCAAAATTTAGAAACTTTTAGGATTGCATTAAGAAGGAGAAAAATAAGGAAAGGACTAGATTTTCAGTTCTCTTTAGGTTTTGGTTGCAACTCAACAAAGGAAAAGTCCTAGGTCAGATCTCTCAGCTTCAGGTATAGCTGGATCCAGGGGAGTGTATGGTACCAAGCCCCATATTAGATTATCTCTATCTCTTGCCTCTACTTTTCTGAGTCGCCTTCAGTCTCAAGCAGATTCTTCTTATGAGAAAGCAAAGATGCTTCACAGCCTCTTTAGAGTGATTTCCCAGAAGCTTAGCAACCCCAGTGGAAAGAGAGCTCCTTTCATTTCTAGAAGGACAAGCAAAATCTGCCCAGAAGCTGAAAATAATTGAGGTCCAACCCACGTAGTAAAGAAAACAGAAATGAAAATCATCTTGCATGTGGAGCTGTACAGGTGGATAGTTAAGAAACCCTGCAAACAAATGCATCTTGAGCTTGCTAGTATTTTTAAACAGAAGAGGTTTTTGGAAAGTGAGGCCACAGGAATGGTTGCCAAGAGGAATTGCTCACCAAACTGATCTCACCACAAAATATCATGATGGGAGAGGCACCGAGGAACTTATTTTATATCAGGTAAAACTTAAGTTCCTCTTCAGAAATTACAAACTATCACAAATGAACACATGGTGCAAAACATATATAAAGACCATATATAAAGGTGTGTTTCTTCCACCTGGGTTTAAAGGGGAATTCCAAGCTGGTCTCAGCTTGACCAAGAGTGAGGCTTCCCGTCCACATCACCATCACCCCACCCCAGTACCGCGCATCCCATCCTCCATCCAGGACATCTTCCGCCTTCCAGAAGGAACGATCCTTTGTCTTCCTTTGGAGAGCCGCAGTCCATGGTTGGCTTGAGGGAGGCCGGCCCCACCCCTGCCCCAGGGAAGGCACCTGACTCAGGCTTGGTCAATGAGAGTCCTGCATCCCCATAGGCACACTGATTGGTTCAGGGGAGGACACATGACCCCACAGGCCAGCCAATCAGAGTCACTCCAGGATGCAGGGCAGAAGTGGGCTGTATCTCGGTGCAGCTATCTGGTCGTCAGAGGGTCCAGGCCGTTGGCTGGGGAAGCTGATCCTCCAGGTCAGAGATGGTGCTGGAGGTGCTGTTCATCCGCAGGGCTCCCAGAACTTCTCCAGGGACAGGGGTTTCTCTGCTCCTTTTTTTTTTCCAGATCCCTTCCCCACTTCTGCATCCTGCCACCATGCTTGCACCCTCACCCCCAGCATTTCCCATTAACTGAAAGGACCCATGGCCACCTCTTCGGGCTGGCAAGGAGGGAAGAAGCTGCAACCCCCACCTGGAAGAACGTAGTGGGGGCAGAGGAGGGAGAAGCATCAGCTTAAAACTGCAGAGCTTGTCCAAGTGGACCTGCTCTACTTTCCACTTGGTTGAAACCGCAAAACCAGATTCGCCGCTGTGCTAAAGGGAGATGCAGAGGCGCCCTCTGTGGGTGACAGCTGCTTCTCCCTTCACCAAGATGCCCTGGAGAGCTGCACTTGGGTCCAGTGGACAGGTCCGGTGTCTGAGTCACACTTGGGGAATCTGAGGGACAAGGGAGACCCACTGGCTCCTCAACCGGGGCGGGAGGGCCAGTTGGCTGCCGTCTTGCACTTAGTGGCTTTCAGAGGGGGTTGGGACAGGGGTGGCTGGTGTGGGGTCCTCCTACCTCCCAGAAGACATCCTGGGGGGCAAAAAAAACCTCAACCAAAGCAAGATGGACATAAAGCTGGAGGCCCAGGAGTGGAGGAGGGAGTTGCAAGGACCATCCACATTAGCCTCGTCAAGGGACGTCAGCTGAGAGAGCCACCCATAAGAGAAGGTCAGCTTTGAACCTGCCAGCCCTGATTGCACCCGCATGAAACCTTCACACGGCATCAATCACGTAAGAACTTCTCTGGTCCCTCTACTCCCCTTTTACCTCTCCTCCCTTCCAGTCTTAGCGTCATCAAGAGGTCAGAACAGGAGATATTGTAAGATGGGGGAGGGGTGGAGCTCCTGGAAGAAAGGAGAGAGAATGCTCATGGTACCCCTCCACCACCCCCAGAGGCCAACATGTCCTGCTGGGGATGGAGAAGCTGTGACTTAAATGAAGGTTTTGCTAATTATACCGGACTGAACCCCTCATGCCTGAACTGGTTGTGCCGAAAGCATGTAAAGGTACAAGAAAAGCCATGGCGGATGTCCTGGATTTCATGAGGGCCAGGAAAGAGAATTGGCCCCCAGGGTGGGTTTAGAGGGCCAGTGGGAGAGAAAAATGGCATTGTTTTATGATTACAGCCCATGAGTCATTCCATGAGGATCGCATTGGAAATATGGTCCTGCCACTCCTCCTTGGTAACTTCCAGGTTGTTCCAGGCTTCTGGCCAAGAAGCCCTCCCTTCTCCCTTCATCACTTTCATCCGCAGTGGCCTGTCTGTTGGGTCTTCCTCCACCTTGCACCTGTAACTGAGCAGGGCGAGATTTGCCCAGTCCCCATGAGCAGCTGGCAGGAAAGGGCATCTGCATCTGTGTGTCTGAGACCTGACCTATGACAAGGATCGACTGTATGGACAGCCAATGTGGCCACTCAACGTGGACCCCTGGCAGTTCTTTTGGAGGGGCCTCAATCCACTTACCCCACAGGCACCTCCAAATTAAAGCACTAAACCTCTACAAAGACAACTGGGGGAATTAAATTAAGTCAAACATTCCTAATGCCTTTTTGAATTAATAATTCAACTTCTAGGAAGTCATCCCAAGATAAACTCTTCCTGGTGTGCAAAGGCCCATGTACAAGAACATTCTTCACAACACAGTTTGTAAAAGCTAAATCCTTGCAGCCAGCCCCAGCGGCCACCAGCAGGGTTCTGGTTAGATCGGTGTCAGTACTTCTGTACAGTGGAACACCACACAGCAATCCCAAAGCATGAGAAGTCTCTTCGTAGAAATGTGTGAAGCCACCTCCAAGATGCGCTGTGAACTGGGAACGTCCTCCTCTCCATCCTGATCTTTCTGCCTGGACTGGGACTCCGTAACAGGTTGGGGTGGAACCCCAGATTGTGTGGTGCTGAAATCTCACCTCTGAGTTCCTGGACCCCACTCTGCTTTCCAGAGGCCAGAGAAACTGTCAACACTTGGGGTTCATTTTCACATGTCTTCTTTGGCAGCATTAGCTGCTGGGGTCCCAACCAGGGCCACCCCATCCCCCCTTTCTGTTCTCACTGGCCCTCGGCTTCCTCCCAGGCCTACCTCCGGCTTTAGCAGTGGACAAGGTTGGGAATCTGCTTCCTGACCACACTCGGGCCCACGTTTCCAGGGCCCAGCACCCTCTGCGTCCTGGTCCCAGCCTCCTGACATCACCGAGCCTTCCCCCTGCACCCTCTGTTTCTAAAGTTAATCGCCTAGACATAGTGCCACAGACCCCCACAGAATAATTTACTCTGTCATTTACAGAGTCAGGAAAAATCCCCAAAGCAAGACCTTGCAAACCCCCCATCAAAGTCCATTCATGCTCTGACCCCAATTTTTAACTCAGACCCAATTTCTGACCCCAATTTCTTTGCCTGGCATCCACGTGCCCTCTTCCTGGTATCAGTATGCTCTCTCTAATAGCCATGAGCACACCCAGCCCCCAGATCTTGGATTTTTAAATACCCTTCCCCACTTAAAGAACCCAGCCTCCCTGGAGCAATGGCCAAGTGCAGGTCTGGGCCAGAAGGTCCGAGGGGAGCCTGGGACCTCTTGTGCCAGCAACAAGAGAACTCTCAAAGATTCCTGAGGCCCATGCGAAAGGACATAGGAGCTGGTGCAAAGGGCTCACCCCAATCAAATGTGGGGCCATTTGGGCGTCAAAAAATAAATAAATAAATAATGATGACAGCGTTGGATGTCTGTGGTAGTTTCAGGCTTTGATGGACCCAGAATATCATGTCCTTGGGGCAAATCCATTCCTGTGGGTGTGGCCCTATTGAAGGGGAGAACTTCGATTAGGCTACCTCAGTAGGGCTGACCCAGGGTGAGTCCTTTTTTTTTTTTTTTCAAGATTTATTGTATGTATTTATTTCTCCCCCTTCCCTTGTTTTTCACTTGCTGTGTCTGTTCATCTTCCCTGTATCTTTAGGAGACACCGGGAGCCGAACCCGGGACCTCCGATATGGAAGGGAGGTGCCTAATCTTTTGAGCCACCTCCGCTCCCTGCTTTGTTGTGTCTCTCATTCTGTTTTACCTCCCCATGTCTCTTGTTGCGTCATCTTGTTGCATCAGCTCGCTGCACCTGCCGGTAGCGTCAGCCCACTGTCTTCTTTATGAGGCACTGGGAACCTCTGCTCCCTGCTTTGTTGTGTCTTCCATTATGTTCTTTTCTTCTTGTGTCTCTTATTACATCAGCTTGCTGTACCTGCTCATTCGGGCATCAAAAAAATAAATAAATAATGATGACAGCGTTGGATGTTAATGCATCTGTGGTAGTTTTGCTCCAGCTCACTGTCTTCTTTAGGAGACACTGGGATCTGAACCAGCAACCTTCCATGTGGTAGGTGGGAGCCCAGTCACCTGAGCCACATCCACTTCCCCCAGGGTGGGTCTTAATCATCTTACTGGAGTCCTTTTTAAATAGGATAAATACACGGAAGTACACAGAGAAAAAGCCACAGGAGCAGAGAGAAAGCCACAAGAACAAGGAGCTGAAATCAACGGAGCTTGAGAAAGAAGAAGCTAGAAGCTGAAGCAATGCAACCCGGAAGAGAAGGTAGAGATCAGGAGATGCCCTCATGTGCTGGTATTTGGGAGAGAAGGCATCGCCCGATGATGCCTTGATTTGGACACCTTCACAGCCTCAGAGCTGGAAGCTTGCAACCTAATAAGCCCCCGTGGTAAAAGCGAACCCATCTGTGGTATATTGCTTTCAGCAGTTTCCAGCAAACTAAAACGGCATCCGCTGGCAGTCACCCTCAGCACTACTGTTGTGGGTCCCCCCCCCAATATCATCTGCCTCCCAAAGTGATACACTGCGAAGGACCCAACATTTCCCATGAGATATTGAAAAAAAAAAAAGTTTAATTCTCACCATGAGAAAGGAAGGGAATTTCTGCTCAAAAACTGGCTTGGACTCTTCAAAAATGTCAGTGCCATGAAAGACAGAAAAAACAAAAACAGAAAAAAGCTAGGGAACTCTTCTAAATTAATAGACACTGAAGATAAGGAGCCACAGCATGCAAATGGCAAACAGAATGTGGGATCTTGATCAGCGCCCAGATCAAAAGAATCGGCTATAAACAATACTTGGGAAATAATTATGAAAATCCAGATATGGATCAAATATTAGATGCCACCGTTGAATTATTGTTAACGGTCTTAGGCTTGCTAGTGGTATCAGGGTTATATAGAAGAAGAGCCTTCCCCTTAGGAGATGCTGCTAAAGTACTTAGTGCTGGTATGTCGTGACTTCTATAACTTTCAAATTGCACCCCCCCCCCCAATAAGTGTGCATTTGTGTGTGTGTGTCTGCATATCTGCCTTTATTTGTATATCATATCTATGGAAACAGAAACCAAATGTGGCAAAATACTAAGAATTGGTGACTCTAGGGGACACACGTGAGTGTTCATTAATCATTTTGAAAACTTTCAAAATAAGTTCAGGGCAAAGTCCATCCATCCCTTTCTGTCACTTAAGCAGCAGCTCCCGAGAGTAACCACAGCCCCCCACAACATTGGCCCTTGGTCATGGGGCTAATTTCACTAACAGGATCCCTGACTACCTGGAAAGATCGTTGGGCACTGAGGGGGGCTCAGGCGGGCAGAGCAGCCCTGGGCAGCCCCTCTTCCTAGGGTTGCATCTGCATGCCGGGTTTGTCACCCTTTCCCCAGAGATCCCCCCCCCCACAGAGCTTGGGGACACCTTTGGTCAGTAGCCTCACACAGGCCACTGGCATCGCCCAGAAGCCTCTGCATGGCAGGAGCATCTGGCCTGACCCACATGTGCTCCAGGGATTGGAAAGGTCCCCGCTGTGGCTGGCAGCACCACCTGACCCATGCAGCAAGGGACCTCTGTGTCCCCATGCACTACACCTACTTCCCAAAAGGAATGGTCCCCAGGGATGGCCACAAGTTTAAGGGAACATTGCCACCCACCAGACTGGACCCCACAGTGCCCCAGGGGGTGTTATCCTGCTGGCCCCTCTCAGAGGGCCATCTGCTTCTGCTGAGGGGCAAGAGTTTCCCATCATTCCTCAGGGGGTAAAGACCACCAGCTTCTGTTCTGGGGCTTAAATAGCTTAGGCCCCCTGGGAAGGTAGGGGGATTGACAGCTGTAGCAATGTGGGGAGAAGCCACCATTCCTGGCCACCTGGCCCAAGGAACGAGAGGGCCCCTCACGACCTTGCAGCCTCCCCCAGAAGACCTTCAGGCTCACCTGGCCCCTTCCCTTCCTTCTTGGCTTTTCCTCTTGGGCTCTCGGGAAAACCGCTGGGGAAGAACAGTCCCAAATCTTTCTGTCCTGTGGTTCCAAAGCAGCATCGAGCCTCAGGGGCGCTTTCTGGGAGGACTCAGAGGAAGGGAAAGGCCCTGGGGGAGCAACTGAAAGGTTTGAGTGGCGAGAGAGTGGGTTCTTGCTCTAGGTGGCTCCTGGCGGGCATGGAATTGGAGCCCACTTCCGAAAGTGCATCTTAGAAATGCACCACCAGGTGGCAGGGTAGAATTAAAAATAGAGTCGGTCGCGACTGCAGACCTCGCTGAGACTGGGAGAAACTGTCCCAGTGGGAACCATTTCTTGAAGTGCTTTGCCCTGGGCACCCTGCGGTCCCCTTTCTGTGCAAGGGAAATGGCCCGGCAATTTTTGAGTGTTCCTGACAAAGGAGGCCATTCAATTGCAGCACCCCAGGAAACGGGCCTTCTGACCCTCACACTGCAGCTGGGGAAGCCGAGGCATGCTGGCATTGAGTGACTCCCTGCCGCTCAGTAGCAGAGCCAGAAAGCAAGGTTCGACTTCTCCCCAGCAAATAATGCTGCCTCCTAAAAACACAACACGACCAGGGCCACTGGGCTTTTCCCTTCCTTGACGGCCGATCAGGAATGGGCTGGAGCTGAGTGGCTGAAAACAGCCAGGAGTGCTGTGCAATCTGTGCAATCGAATATGGTTTCAGCACTATATTTTATCTCCATGTGCTCTCATCACCGCCCTGTATCCTCCCATTTTATGGAGGAGCAAGTTGAGGTCCCAGAAGCACTAAGTCAATTATTTGCCCAGAGTCACATGCTTGGACTCTGATGTCCAACTCCAGTCTCCAATGTGTAACCCTAGTTTTCTCAAACCATGAGCTGCGGTGCTTCTCTGGTTTGATGAAGTTGGAGCAGGCATTACTTAGAGGAGACCCTGGGTCTCAGATCTGCTGGTCAGTGGGTTCAGCAGGAAGATGGGTGTGAGAGAGAGATGAGGGGAGCTGGGGGAGGGAGGGAAGGCCTTCCTGGGGGAACTGGGGGATTTTCAGTGAGCCTCAGCTCCAACCAACCCCAATGGGGAAGACACTACAGAGTCTTAGGTGATTGGCAGTCTTGTGGGAATTCTGGTTCCCCCACTTACCAGCTTCTCCACTCTTTTTTTTTTTTTTTTTAAGACTGGGGATGATAATCATATTATGTATCTCAAAAGGGTTTCCTAGAACTGAATATAAGTAAAACATATTTAGTCACCCTTCGGAGATGCTTTCTTTGAGCACATTCTTTGAGGGTCAGGGTCCATGCCTCCCCTTTGACCTTGAATCTGGGCGGACTTGCGACGAGCTTATCACCAATAGAGTGTGACAGCAGTGACACAGATTGACTTTCAAGGCTGGGTCTGCCGTGTTTGCCGGTCACTTGGTTTTGGATCCAGAGCTGCCGAGAAGGAAGTCCACTTGCCCTCCACAGCCTCCACGTCGAGAGGAAGCTCAGGCCTCGCGGACAGTCCATGTTGGCTGTTCCAGCTCAAGTCCTGGCCATTGAATCTTTTAAGCCCATGTCCAGGCTGCACAGATCAGACCAGCCACCCCTACCCTGCCCTGCCTGGATTCCTGACCCAGGAAACCCATGGGCATGAGACAACGGATGTTTCAAGGTGCTGTTTCTGGATAATTTGTTGTGCGGCTGCAGTTAACTGGAACCCTTGTACTTAGCGTATGGCTGGACATGGGTGTCCTTTGTAAATGTCTGGCCTGATGCTTTTATCCTCTCTCCATTCCTGTCTCCTGGACTCTCTCCCTCCCTTTTCCCTTTTTACAAAGATAGCTAAGAAGTTTAATTTTAAGTGTTTCCTGAGGTTGGCCCCAAATGGGATTACCAAGGGGCTTTCTAGAATTCTCTTCTCTGAAAATGTCCTCTGACTTAGCACTTGAAAATTAACTTGGGCCTGCCGAACTTTATGGAAAAAGATGCCTTCTTGGGAAGACTGTACGTAAAGTTCTGTGGCTTGAATCTTCTTTCCCCACTGATTTCTGTTCTCCTTGCAGAGATGCATTTTATTTATTTGGCTTGATCAGGTTTCCCTTCATTGGGCAAGGACTTCTACTAGTTTAGCGTGAAGCATCTCCAGCCTTTGCATCTATCAAATAAGGGAAAGGAGCGCATCCGTCCCTGGCAGCTCAGGGTCTGTCGCCCAGGTAGGAGGCACATAACTAGTGCCACCAGGAGGTCCCACGAGAGCCAGGGACCTGTGGAAATGGTGACCTGACCAGCACCGGTCCAGTCCATCCTACCTAACATCATCCTTCACAGTTCACTTCAGGGTGCCACAGGGACAAACAGGCTCAGCCCCCTAGGCCTGTGAAGCCTGGTGCTAGAGGGACAGGGCAGACAGTGGAAAGCTACCAAATAAATGAATGGTGAAGTTACAGGGTGAGAAGGGCTGTGAGAAAAGCAGGACAGGGCTTGAGCAGACTGGGGTGATGGTCCAGGCCAGTGGTCGGCAACTTTGAGAAGGTGATACTTGAGTCAAGACCTAAAGGTAGTAGGGAAGTCAGCTGGGCAGATAGCCATCTATTTTAACTAAATTTTATCTGTCACTTTAAAATTACGATGAAGAGTAGAAAAAGAGGCTTCAGAAATAGCCTGAGCTGACCCCCCAGGGCCTCTGAGTACTCCCCAGGGACTGAACCCTTGCCCTGTTGTCAGCACTAATATTTTATGGCAACACATTTATTACAGCAAGAATAGAGTAGTTTTTAAATGGTCTAAATCTGTATTACAGAAGGAGCCTGACAGTCCCCGGTCTGGCCCACCTCTCAGCTCTGTACCTCTTCCCAATAGGAAGAGGAATTGTGCCACCCACCCCGGGGTGACAGAAATGGTGGTAGGGCCCAGCTCCTGGGGTCCTGCAGTTGTCACTCCTTAACCTTCAGTATCTGGCCAGTGGCCACCCTTCCTCAGCCTCAGCCTTCACCCCTGACTCCAGAAAGCTCCCCACCCAGAGCTGCGGTTTTTGGGTTTACATGGGCCTCGAGGATATGGGCAGGGGCTCCCCACCCTGTAGGGCTGCCTCGCTCTCCTCATTCAGGTGGAAATCTTGTGGCCTTTCCCTTCAGGTCCTGAGCACCTCTTGTGAATGACACCCAGCAGGTGCGACACCCCCAGGGCTGCAGCTGGTCTGAGGGTGCTAGAGCTGTGCTTTCTAATCAGGTAGCCACTAGACACTTGCGGTCCCAGAAACGCAGTAAAATTAAAACTCCATTCTGCAAGCCGCAGGTGGCAGCAGCTGCACAGGTGCTGAAGATTTCCTCGCCACAGAAAGTTCTGTCCGGCAGCAGCGCTGCTCCAGAAGGTGTCCCCAACCAGCCTGTGAACCGAGGATGGGCTGCAGGGACGCGGGGTCGCTCTCCAATTCCTTCTCTCCCCAGGCTCAGCCCTCCCTGAAGGTTCAGAACGTGGCTTTTCCAGCCAGATTGGACCCCACACTGCAGGCATTTGGGGCCAGATAATTATTGGTTGTAGGGGGTGGTCATCTTGTGTAGCATCCCTGGCCTCTCCCTGCTAGTTGCAAGAGCCCCACCCCCACCCCAAACCAACCAAAATGTCTCCCGACATTACCAAAATTCCTCCAAGGGGACACAGAATGGCTCTACTTGAGAAGCCGTAGTTTAACTACAAAGATGTATGCCAGTCCTAAAACCGGCAGGTTGAGCTGTTTCACCCACTGGCTCCTGAGCCTGTGTCCATGGCTTCGGGAATCCAGTGCTCAGGCGGCGACTCTCCCTGTGCCATCAGGCCTGGAGGAAGTGGCCCTGGTCAGCCGAGCGCTGATGGAAGCAGGGAGGGGATGAGGGGATGATCCTGGGGAGTCACCATGCAGAATGAGGGCAGAATGGAGGGTCCTGCAAGGGAGGGGAGGGGTGAGGGCAGTGGAAGTGACCCACTATTGCCCTGCTATGGGGTCCTGGACCACTTCCCCACAGAATGCTCCGGTATGCCCTGGAATGCTCTGGAATGCTCACATGTTACCAGGGGTGTGGATGCACAGCCGGTGCTGGCGGCCAGCAGACCCCGATGTCAACTACAGGAGAGAAGAGAGGGCAGGAGGACCCCAGGGTTCCCGTGTATTCCTCCATCAAGGGGTCAGTGGGCAGCAGCCTTCACGGTCCCCAGGAAACTCTGAGCGCCGACCTGGCCCTGGCCTTTTCCTCAGCCGCAGCTGGCTCTGCAGCATCATAGATTAAAACGGAGGCAGGGAGAAATGGTTAATGCACTCCCCCAAATAATTCCAATTGTCTGAAAAGGCTGACACAGCGACAGATGGGCGACGGGGCCCAGCGACATTGCTGGAGTCGCAGGCGGGTGAGGAACGGTCTCTTTAAGCCCAACAATTCACGGAGTAATGACTGAACATTGCTCCTCTGGGAACCAGGACCGAGAAATATATTTTTGTAGGTAATGGCAAATAAGAACTAATTCGACAAAGACTAAGACCGCATAACTCTCCTGGCCCCCAGGAGACTTCACACGATTTCACACATGTTGACAAAAGCCATCTATAAGCATTCCACCGGATCTGAAAGTCGGAGGTAGAGTTGGGAATGCAGGACTGTAGAGCCCAGCAGAGCCCAAGGAAGCCAGAAACCTTTCCCTCCTTGGGGGGACTTAAGAAGGCCAAGACATTCTGCTTTAGGCGGGTGGGGCGTGATGGGGCAAAGTGGGGAAAGCAGTTGGGATAATGCCCCTCCTTCTGGGTCACTGGCAAACTCCTATTCATCCTTCAAAATCTTGCCCAGGAAGCCTTCCCTGAGCCCTGGCCTTCCTCACTCTCCAGACCAGTCCATTTCAGTTCCACCCTGAACCTCACCCAGGTCTCCCACCTGTGAGGTCACCCCTTCCCTTTGATGTCCAAACTGCCGTGAGCCAGCACCCCAAGGAGATGTCCTTCACCCAGTGTTTCTCCCCCAGATATTTCTGGGGATGTCTTCAGTTTCCACAAATCCAACCACCAGTGGTCTCTGCTTCCCAGAGCCGCCTCTTGCTGTCCTCTCACCCCTTTTCTCCTCGCTGTTCCTTCTGTCCTCATCCTACTGCCACCAGTCACAGGCAAGGGGTCCTCTGTAATTCCCAAAACATGGCTGGGGCCAGGAACAAACTTTTCTGGGAGGAAAGCTTTGGACTGAACAGGGGCCACCCCAGCTCTGAGGACTGCCTGCTGGCCGCTCCTGAAAGACCCACTGAGGTTCCTGTCCCAGTGGGGTCTGCTGCCACACTGCTGGGGCCAGCCAGCACACCTGTCCCTGTCTCCATTCCCCCGAGATGCTTGGCCAGTATCCAGCCCCGACCTCATCCTTCTCTGGGCTCTGTGAGGGGGAGCAACCATCCTTCCCTCATTCCTCATCACCACCATTAGCTTCTCAAATGACAGGCACAATTCTGCGTCCTGTCCTCTGTGAGGGCAGCCACTTACCATCATAAACAATTTAGCTTACAGGTGAAGATTTTCTGTTCAATAATAGAATTTCTGACTTTAACTTTTAAGTGATTTCCCAAAACAAAGAGCAGTCTCTGTCCAATTATGAATCAGAAGGCTTAAAATGGGAACTTGTCCCTGAGGTCTCCACGGCTTCAAAAATATGGGGTCTGAGCTTAGATAGCTATATTAGATATTATAACTACACATCAGTCTCTTGACTAAAATGCAAGTTCTGGAGGGCAGGACAAGAATAGCAAATGTGTACACATATGCCAGCCTCTATCCTAAGTGTGGTAGCTCATTTAATCTTCATAGCAACGCTAGGAGATCGGTATGAATATATCTCCATTCACTGATGGGGAAACTGAGGCAAAGAGCAGCTGAGTAACTTGTCCCGGGTCACAGAGTTGGTGTGAGGCCAGGATGTAGACCTGGAGGCCACGTGTATCCAGCCACTGCACGCTTCCACGTAAACATGCTTACTCTTCACCTTGGCATTCGTAGGATCGGGCACAGAGCTTGGCTGTGGTTTGGACACTAGGGGCTCACTTTTCACTGGGCCACTCGGAAAGATGCCAGCTCCCCGCGGTCTCTGCTGAGGATCTCTCTAGAACCCCACAAACACTCATCGTGCCCTCCTTTGCCTCTTTGTGCCAGATCAGCCTCCAGGGAGAGGGGGAAGGAGGGCAGATGAGTCAGAGACCGGCCTTTGGCAGCACACGCCGCAGCGTGGGGAACCAGCGACCCTGCGTGCTGCAGGGTGACAGCGCCCCAGCTTTCCTGAACTCCGAGGGTGTCCCAGCTGAGCGTCAGGTGAGTGGGCCTGACGTGCAGGTGTTCCAAGCCTCAGAGACCAGAGAGGGTGGGCAGCCTGGCTTCAGGCGCTGGTCTGAGTTCTCCCCCAGGTGTGCGGCCTTGGGCAGCTCACCCCCTCGGGGGGGCGTTTTCTTCTGCTGTAAGGTGGGAACACGTCCTCCTACTTGCAGGGCCACTTCGAGTCTCTAAGGAGGCCATGTGCGTCGGAAACAAGCTCAGCTCACGATATCGGCTATCCGATGTCCTGATCAAATCAGGCTTACAATTGGATTTTGGAAAAAACTTTCACCCAGTGAGGGTGGAAACCTCTACCATCTTTCTCAGGCCTTCAGGTGAGCAGTTTGGGGTGGGGTCTGTCCAGCCTCTTCCCCTCTGGGAAGGCGGGAGGAGCGTGCACTCCGTGGCCCTGCCTTGCTGGGGGCTGGCCTGGCTGCCCACCCTACCCCCTGCCTTGCCCATTTCCAAGACCCACTGTCATTTAATCCTGCCCCACACCCCAGCCTGGGGATAAGGGAGGACCTCCCTGAGGTTGCCCAGCTTGAGTGCAGCCCAGCCACAGCAGACGCCAGGGCTCCTTCCCCCAGGCCCTCAAGTCTGTCACCAGATGATCACGTCAAAGTGCAAAAGATGGAAGCTTCTATCACTAATCAAATCCTATCACTCCTTTCTCCAGTGGCTTCCCGTTGCTCTTGGAATATGATCTAGCCCCTGCCACCATCACCCCCAGCCTGCTCCCTCGCTCCTCCTCCTCCCAGCATCCCACTGTGCTCTTTCCCACTTTGGGGCCTTTGCTAGGAACAGCCCCCTCTTGTTACCTCCCCCAAACCTGTATTTGCTTAATGACTCTGACAGCAGGGGCCCTATAACCCAGAGCCCAGCACCGAGCCTGGCCTGCAGAAAGTGCTCGGTAATTATTTTACGGATGGACAAATGAATCGGTTCAGGGATGCATCTGGGAAGGTAGGGTAGGTAATAACCTTGGGCTGAAGCAGGTTCCTCACCTGCCGTATCCCTCCCCCCACCAGCAATTTCACATGCACATTCTCTCGGCAGCTGCGCTTCCAAATACGCAGAAAGGACAAAACAAAACCCAAAAGCAAGTCAAAACCCCGACGGGTCAATCAGCAAAACAAAGGGCTCTTCATTAAGTACTAAAGGCCTTGAGTTCCTCTTCTCCGCACCCCCCACCCCCAAAGGCATCCTGGGCCTGGGTGGGAGGGAGAGGAAAAAGCACTGGGAGACCTGCCCACCAGCTCCCTAAAAATGGGTACATCAATTTTCGGTTCCAGGAGGCTTTGAAGGAGGAGTGAAGGCCACATCACAGGTGGTAGGAGTGCAAATGGGCATTTGGGAGAGTTCTTTGGAATTCCTTTCCAAAATGTCAAGTGTGCACCGAGCATTCGACCCAGCGATTGTATTACTGTGCATCTGTGCAAAGACGTGTGCTCAAGCCTGTTCTCTGTTACCGTGAAAATAGAAGCAGCCGATGTGTCCCTGCATGGGGGAATTATCACCTACCCCATGAGGCATCCTCATTTGGGATGCTAGGAAGCTCTTAGAGCCAGTGGGTAAGGTTCTATGTCACGGGAAAAACATCAAAGGGAAAAAGCAAGTTTCAGCCTGTATGTCTAATATCATCCAATTTATATGTTTTTGAAAGTGAAGGAGTAAGGCGGTGGGCTAAGGGAGCTCCCACGAGGGGACGGCTTTCTGGGGTGAGCTGACATCTCCCTACAGAGAGCAGGGAGGTGTGCAGGCTTGGAGGTGGGAGCGGCTGTGACCAGTTCAATACAGCCGAGACCTCGAAGGGGCAGCAGCAAGGCAGGAGGTGGGCGGGCACCAGATCCGTGGGTCCCCAGGGGCTGGCCTTGGAGAGACTGAACGGAGGAACGACAGATGACACCGGGTAAGATGTGGAATTTCTAACACATATCTAAAAAAAACAAAACAAAACAAACCCCACATAATTTCACTCTTGTGAAAAAAAGCTGGAGCCACAGCAGTGTGTCAGGCAGGCTTGGCATCGTCCAGAGAGCTGCTGGCCGTCCTGGCAAGGGCAAGCGGCTTTGGCTGCCCAGGCAAGTGCCTGGGACTCTGGGGCCTGCGGTTGGCTGTCCAGCGTGGGGGACATTTTGAGGCTGGACTCCAGCAGGCTGGAGAAGGATGGAGACCCCTGGAATTGGGAAAGGCACTCAAAGGAGCAGAGAAGGAGATGCCCGGGCGAAATGAAGCAGGTGGTTCCCCTCTCCAGGGCAGCGCTTTGCAAGAGAAGGCCTCTCCCCAGGCGGCCTGTCTGACCCTTTGTCCATGATTAAGCGCTGCTCTCTTTGATCCATTCAGCCTGGGACCTACTTCTTCCTCTTCCAAGAAGAGAAAAGCTTTCCTGGATCTGCCTTACCATCAGGATGTCTTGACTTTTTCAGAGACAGTGGGGAGCAGACATTTTTTAATGCCATCAACGTCCCCATTACTCAACCCACCTCTCTGAAGTTCAATGTAGATGATCACTGATCAGTATTAATTGGTATGGAACTTGAAAGGAGAAACAAAAAGATATTGTTCATGTCGAAAATGGCAAAGGACGCATAGCATTTGATGTATAAGTAGCCTGAGATTCTGAAGGAGAAAGTTTTTACAGTGAGTATTACCTTCTTCTTCTTTTTTTTTTTTTTTTTTTTTTTTTTGAGGTATTGGAGCCAGGGATTCAAGCCTGGACCTCGTATGTGGGAAGCAGGTGCTCAGCCACTTGAGCCACATCCAATCCCGTGTATTACTTTTATTTTATTTATTTATTTATTTATTTATTTATTTATGTATGTATGTATGTATGTATGTATCCCCCACCCCCTCGTTGTTTGCAGTCTCTATCTTCTCTCTGTATCTGCTTGTCTTCTCTTTAGGAGGCACCAGAACCGAACCTGGAACCTCCCATGTGGAAAAGAGGCGTTCAATCACCTGAGCCACCTCAGCTCCCTGGTCTGTTGTGTCTCTCGTTGTCTTTCCTCTTTGTGTCTCTTTTGTTGCATCATCTTGTTGCATCAGCTCGCCGCCCCTGCCTGTAGCACCAGCTTGCCGCACCAGCTTGCCTTCTCCAGGAGACACCTGGAACCGAACCCGGGACTTCTCGTGTGGTAGGCGGGAACTCAATCACTTGAGCCACATCTGCTTCCCCCGTGTATTACTTTTAAAATAAAAAATGCAGTAAAATTTCAGCCTGAGCAACTACCTGTTTCAGCAACATCTTTTCTCGCCCACTGTCCATCCCAATCTCCTGGCCACAGCCTGATTTCTCCTGGGCTGTGCCCGGGGTCCCAGGCCATCTCCTGGACCCTAGCCCTGCCCCTATAGGCTGCGGCTGAGCAGTGGAGACTCCTGCCTGGCAGAGCTGACCTCCCAGCTTCACAAAGGCTGAGGACAGCTTTCTTCACACTCAAGGACTCTGAAAAGAGTGTAATCCCCTCTCATGTTGCAAATGTGTACTTCATGTGGTTTGGGATTAGCACGAAGAATTTTGGCCCTAAATCCAATGCAAATCGGGATTATAATGATAATAACTGATATTTTGGTGAGAACATGACTATGTGTCAGGCACTGGGTGAAATGCTGTTCACTAACCCTCACCCCGATTCTTTGGGGTAGGTGCTATGATCTGTCTGTTTTATGGAGCAGGAAGCTGAGGCACACTGGGATGCTGCCACTAAAGTCTCTGAGTTTATTTTAGGAACAAATAAGCAAAAGAACAGAAACCACTTCAAAAGGTCAGTATCAAACAATACAGGTGTCATCTAATACTAAGTCCACAAGTATCCATGTGGAGATCCATTTGCCAGTCAAGTAGTTGTATTTTTATTTTTTATTTTTTGTTTTTTTAGAGTTTTTTCGAGGTACCAGGGCTAGGGATTGAACCTGGGACCTCGCATGTGGAATCCGATGCTCAACTACTGGGCTACATCGGCTCCCCAAGTATTTATTTTAGAAAGTGCTTAGGACGAAGCTTCTCCAAATGGGGTCTGGGCACCAGCGTCACCCGAGAACTTGTGTGAATTGGAAATTCTCAGGCCTGGCACCCCAAGTCTAAATCAGAGACTCTGGGGTGGGGCCCAGCCACCCTCCAGGTAAGGGTGATTGCTGGGGAGCCAGCACTCACCAAGCACTGGTTTCGGCTTGAACGACAAAGGAAGCAAACTGTCCCAGTCCCATGTTCACGGTCCCTCAGACCTGCTCATTCCTCTGGGCACTTGGGGCTGTAGATTAGGACACTGCTTCCCCAGCTGGAACGTGCACCAGAATCATCTGTGTGTGTGTGTGTGTGGAGGGGGGTCTTTGAACTCAGATTACTGTGTCCACCCCGGAGGTTCTGCTTAGGGAAATCTAGATTGGGGGGGGTGCCTGGGCATTTCCATTTCTAACAAGCTTCCACCCAATGCAGATGCTGCTGCCCAGGGAACCCACTTTGAGAATTGCCAAATTAGTAAAGACCCCAACAGTACCTGCTCAGGTTCAGAATGCCTCCCTCACATGACTCCCAACCCCCCTTTCCTTATAAATTAAGAAACTGAAATTTCTGGCTGTGGGACTGCCACCTCTGAACTGAAACTGGACGTCCATTGGAAATAGAATCGAATCTGTACATGACCAGCCCAATTTAGGGCACAAAGAGAGGCAATAGGTACGGCTTCCCTGCAGGCTCCTCCTTCTGAGAGATCTGTGTGTACCTTTGAGGTTGTGTCTCAGCACAGCTCCGGCTCACTGGGGAAGGCAAGCCATACCTGGTCCTGCTACCCGGTCCAAGGAGGAAGATGGTTCAGGGGAATTCCTCATGGATAAACAGCCAGGAACGAGGAGCTCCTGAAAGGAGCAATGTGGCGGGCTGAATAGAGGGCTCCCCCAAAAAGATCTGTCCAAGTCCTCACTCCAGAGCCCACGAACTGGCCTTAGATGGTGAAAGAGTGAAGATGGTTTTATATGGCGAAAGCTGGGGTGGAAGTAAGGCTCCTGCAAGGAGGAGCTCATCCTGGCATATTCAGGCAAGCCCTAAATGCTATCATGTGTACCTTTAAAAGAGGGGATTTTTAAGAAAGAAGCGGAGGAGGCAGTGGGGCTACAGAAACAGATATCCAAGTCACGAGACCACAAACCAAGAGAAGATTGGATCCTCCCGGAGCTGGAGGAGGCAGGGATGGGATCCTCCCCAAAAACTCGGAGGGAGCACAGCACCTTGATTTTGGACTTCTGGCCTCTGGAACTGTGAGGGAGTAAAATTCTGTGTTCTTAGCCACCCAGTTTGTGGCAGACACAGGAAACTAGTACAGGCAGTTTGGGCAAAGGCTTTGGCTTTTGAGCCAGAGGTGGTCCCAAGGACAGCCAGCACTACCCTCACGTGTGCACACTGGGTCCAGAAGGCCTGGGTATGCTCCCCACGGGCTTTCCTAGCCTCTCCTGCACACAGGTGGCAGTGGTAAGGAGGATAACGGCCCTACAGGCCCTGGATACATGAGCCCAAGACACTGTACATGTGTATGCATGTGTTTTTGTTTCCTAGCTGCTAAAACACACACCACACAATGGGGAGGCTTAACTACAGGCATTTATTGGCCCACAGTTTCAGAGGCTAGAAGGCTTCCTTCCTCCTGGGGTTGGTATCGGTTGACAATCTTTGGGGTTCCTTAGCTTTTCCATCCCATGGCAATATGGCGGCATCTTCTCCTTTCTCCTCCGGGTTCCGTTGACTTCCAACGTCTGTTGACTTCCAGCTTCTGGCAACTCCCCCGTGGCTTCTCTCTCTGTATCCAATTTCCTTTGTTTGTAAGACTTGAGCCACATTGGATGAAGTCTCACTCCCACTCAGTTTGGGCACACCTTGACTCAGCATCTTCAAAGGTCTTATTGACAAATGTGTTCCCACCCACAGGACCACAGGTTGGGATCTGAACTTGCCTTTTGTGGGGGATGTGGTTCAATTCCCAATAGCATGTATGTGATCCACGAGCATGTCGAGGGCAAAGAGCTCAAAGGACTTGCTTAAAATCATACAACAGGCCCTTTGCTGAGTAGACCTAGACATCGAGATTCCTAGGAAAGAGAAGAGTCATTAAAACGTGAGCAGACGTGTCAAAGACCCACTAGGTATTAGATGCCAGGGACCCGGGTCCCAATCTTTGGGGAAGAAGCAGAGCCATGTTGACTGTGCATCACTGCGTAGAACAAGGCTTATGCCAGTGGTCACACAGGGAGGGAATCCAAGCCAGGGGACGTGAGGGTACACAAGACTCTTGGGAACAATCGATTCTTGAGCTCAGCTTGATTAGGTAAAGAAAGCAGGGATGATGGTTACAAATGGGTTGGAACAAAGGTTTTGGGCTAAGCCCTGGCCCATGGCTGAAGGGAGGTGGGTTATGGGAGCCACTGGCTCTGGCACTCATGCTGGGAGCTTGGACCAGCCCAGGGCAGGGCAGGTGGAGAAGAGGCTGACCAGGAGAGATGCTTAGGAGGCAAGAGTCAAAGGGCTTGGGGACTAACTGGATATCACACATGAGGGAAGGGGGGCACTAAGAGGCCTGTGAATTCACCCATCATTCTCTGCATATCTACCAGCACCTACTGCATGCTGGGTGTTCTGGGGCAGCTCTGGATTTCTATATTGGAAGATCCCTGAACTGCAGTGTGGTCCAGGGCTGGGGCTATGGCACTTGTCTTGACACAAGCATTGCCTGTTTGGAGTTATTGGGGGGTTGGTGGAGATAACAGGAGTCTATGCTCTCCCAAAGTGTCTCCAGTAGGTCCTACACTGGACCCTGGGAACACGAGAGGGTTAAGACCTTGCCCCTTCCCCCCAAAGGCCTCCAGATGGAGCAAGGGAGACACACCAACAAGCAAGTAAAATACAGCGTGTCGAGCATGTCTGAGAGGAATGCATGATGATGGAGGGTATAAGCCAGTGGGAGATGGGGAGTAGTCAAAGAGGGCTTCCTGGAAGTGGTATTCAGAGTTTCACAGCTTTCCAAAGTTGGGGCCATTTACTGAGGAGGGGAATGCTGACAGAGGAGCAGGTTGGGGGAATGGTGACCAGCTCTGCTTCGGGCAGGTAGAGCCTGAGGACATCAACCCCAAGGAGAGAGGCCCAGTAGGCATTGGATACATGGGTCTGGGGTGCCCTTGGTTAAGTACCTCCTGGCAGCAACACAGCTGGTTTTGGCCAAAGGTTTCTCTTGCCCCTGTGGTCCCCATGGGGACAGCATTCACCAAATGCTTGCCAGTCTCTCTGAGTCATCCGTCAGTCCAGAAGGTCCTGTCTGAGAGCCTCTGAAGGCAATAATGCCCTGAAGAGGCACCAAGAAGGTGAACATGACTTCTGTTAGAACTTACTCATGCTCTCTTGTCTGATTTCCTTCTGAGGGTGAGAGAGAAGGGAAAATGGCAGAATTTCAAGTTACACCCAAACCACCATGAATCCCTCCCAGGCTGTTTGGGATCCGCTCCTGCCTGTTTAGCCCCAAGCTTGCCTTTGCACCCCCCATATCACCCCTCCACCCTGTCCTCCTTCCAGCCCTTCCCGAAGACTCGCGCTGGCGGAATCCCAGACTGAGCAGGGAGCCTCCTCCCAACCAGCTGCCCCCAGAGCAGCTGAGTGGGAAACTTCCCAAGGCTCTGCTCCCTCAGCGATATGTGAGGGAAACTGAAGCTCAGGTTCCTGGGACTCAGCCTCCTGACCCTTCTCCTGGCCTTCATCTTCCTCAGGTCCCCAGTCCCCATACCCAGTGAGGACAGAGGGTCTCCAGTACCGACATGGAGTTGTGTGACCCCCAATGAGGGCCAGGGACAAGGACTCAGGAGGTGGGGAACAGTGCGAGCTGGAACCATCCCATATCCAATTATTCCCCTCTCCGTGAACATTCAGCTTGCCTCCGGAAAATAAACCTTAAACATGTGAGCAAGTAGCAACGACTCTAATGTACAATCCCCCCTTCTCCCCCCATTTTTGCCAGTGGTTCCTGCCTTATTAAGCAGATAACTCTTGGGGTGGGGGAGCTGTTTGAGTGACTGCCCCTCACTGTGGACGTGGCACCCAGGTCCAGCACCCTCGTCCTCCACAGCAGGAGCCTAGAGAAAGTTCCTGGTCTGCTGACATGCAGCCACAAAGCCCGGCACCCATGGGGGGGTGGCCACCAGGGCTCTCCCAGGTAGCCGAGGAGCAGAGGGCTGGAGGGGGAGAGGGCGCAGAGTGGGTGGATGCCTTGGCCCTGGACGTCCTCCACCTGACGATGCATGGAATCACCCGGAACATTCTGATTT
Source organism: Tolypeutes matacus (assembly GCA_026826555.1). NCBI lineage: Eukaryota > Metazoa > Chordata > Mammalia > Cingulata > Chlamyphoridae > Tolypeutes > Tolypeutes matacus. The sequence goes on from JAKSZT010053840.1 coordinate 1,009,892, forward strand.
GGGGGTGGAGGTGGGACTTGGGATCTGCTCACCCCCCACATTCCCCACCCACCAACACCCATCTGTCTGCATTTCAGGGCTGCCCCATGGGACCCTGCTTTCTGGGGCTTCCAGACTCTTATGCAGGCAGAGGCCTCGGTGCCCCAAGAAGAACCTTAAACAAAGGCTGGAGCGCTCAGAACGGAAGGGCGAAGCGATAGTGCAGGTTTCCAACATGTCTGCTCCACCCAGCCTGGCCTCCAGCTCCCAGAGCCTTCCCAGGCCTCCCACCCCCACTAGCCCTACTTATCAGTCTGGACCCCTTCCTGGATGGCAGGGATGACGGGTGCATCGATCCTCACCAGCCCTGTTCAGATTTGAGGACTATGAGCTCATCCACCATGGCAGGCAGTGTGCCTGTTCACCCCGAAAAACCTGTCAGTATTTCTTTAAGGAAAGCTGCACCCCTGGGGTACCCCGATGTGTCTGCGTTCCCAAACCTCCACAGAGGCCCCCCAAGGCGTCACCTTGCAGTGACCAAGGCTTAGGGCCCTGCCTTGCTCTGACACATAGTGCTGCAAACTCCCTTCCTTGGACGTACTTCCCGGTCAGCATACGCGTCTCTACCTTTGGTTTTAAGATCTGTGTGAAAACCCACAGTGTGGCTGTAACATGATATATTTAATCATTCTCCTGTTTCCATTTTCACTATGGTAAGGAAGGTGAGCATGAGCATTCTTGTACCTGTAACGACATGGCAGAATCCCAGCCATCCAACTGCTGGGTCAGGGAAGCGATGTGGCTCAAGCAGCTGGGTACCCACCTACCACACGGAACTTCCCAGGTTCAGTTCCCGGTGACTCTTAAAGAAGACGAGCAAGACAGGGAGCTGATGCGACAGGCTGGTGCGGCGAGATGATGCAGTGAGATGATGCAACAAGGAGACACAGCAAGGAAACACAATGAGAGATACAACAGACAGGGAGCAGAGGTGGTTCAAGCGTTTGGACACCTCCCTTCCATATGGAAGGCCCCGAGTTCAGTTCCCAGGGCCTCCTAAAAAGAAGACAAGCAGACAATGAGCGCAGTCAATGGGAGGGGAGAAATAAATAAATAAAAATAAATAAATCTTGGGGAAAAAAACAAAAAAAAAACCTGCTGGGTCAGATGGCACATGCATATTGTAAATTTCAAGCCAGAATTCCAAATGGCTTTCCAAAAAAGCTAACCCCCTCCAAGAGTAGAGTGAGAGCAATGAGACCAGATTGGAGGTTGCTGGGAGTGTCAAGTGCAAAGCAGAGGGGAAGCCTGAGTTGAAGTTCAGCAAATATCAGGTCTCTCCCTGCTGAGGCTCTGGGCTAGGACAGCACTCCCCGGGACTCCCCCACATTGGCCACGCAGCTGCAGACCTGCTGTTGTCTTGGTCACTTGCTGGTGAAGGAAACTTTACATCACCCTGTGCAGTGAAGACCAGTGGGCCCCGTTTCCCGTTCTGAAGGTGGAGTCCTGGGAGAGCTGTCATTTACCAGCTCCTTCTCCATGTCAGGATCTGGGCAGTGTCTTTGTGCTTCACTCTCGCTCCCAGCTTCAGGGCAGGTGGTGTTTTTTGTAGGTTGATAGTTATTATTCTCTTTTTGTGGATGAGGAAACTGGGGCTTGGGGTTTCCCCAGCCCATGGGCTCCCTGCTCTGCTCACAGTGCTCCCCCAGAGTCCACCATGTCCAGGGCAGCTACTGCCAGCTACTCACCTGGGCCTGTGAGCCCCAAGCCTCCGAGACACAGAGCTGGGACTAGCCATGTCCCTGAGCCGCCCACACCTGCCCACACTGATGCATTTCCCTCCTGCACATGTTCTTTTATTTCACAGCTATTCATGGGCTCCCACCCTGTGACAGGCCTGGGCTAAGTGCTGGACTCGGAGATGAAGTGGTGACGGCCGCTGCCATCCAGGAGCTTGTGGGCCAGTGCGGGAGGCGGGGAATCCCAGGGCAAAAACGACAGAGGCGAGGGAGATCAGAAGGGATGCCTAACCCTGTCCAGCCATAGGGGACAGTTGGGGGCAGAAGGAGAGGCCTTCCAGAAGAGGGAGCTTCTTGGAGGGGACACGCATCCCACGAATCATGCATGGAAAGACAAGGGTGAAGTGCACTAGGCTGGTCGGTCTGGAGGAAGGAGGAGGGGCAAGGAAGGCCTGCGGAGGTCTGCCACTGGCCTGGTGGCAACTGCAGACACAGGGGATGGTTGGGAGGGCTACACGGGCTGCTCCAGGCTCGGGTTGGCCCGTTAGCAAGTCGTGCCACCCTCCCCAGACTTCCCCATTCCTCAGCCTCTGTCCTGGCCAAGCCTGCAGGATGCCTCGTGAAGACAGGCAGGGACAGGCATGGGAGGGTCTAAACTTCTGCCAGCCCCATTTGTCAGATGAGCACACCCCCCCACCATACCCAGACAGCAAGCAGTGGATCGGGGACCCACCTTGGTGCCTGGGTGCTCCTGGCTCACTAGGGCTTTGCCCTCCCCATCAGCCTGCAATGGATGCACCCCCACCCGACAGAGGGGACAGGGGAGAGAGAGGCCACCCAGAATCCTCAAAGAGGCAGGATTTCAGGGACCGTCAAGTCCAGCCCGTTCATTTACACGTAGAGACAGAGGCCCAGGGAGACAATGCCTGTGTCATGATTTTATTAATAATAAGAAAACAATGAGCATTTATGGAACACTTGCTTATAACATGCCAGGGGCTGTGATAAGTGCTCATGTGAAATGTTCTGATTTTATCATCATAACAGCCCTCCGAGGTAGGTGCCATTTACCATCTCTGTTTCACAGATGGGGAAACTGAGGCTCAGAGAGGAACTTGCCCATGTAAGGCTCTGAGCTTCTGGAGGAGGGGCTTCACCTTGAGGAAGGGGCTTAATCTCCCTCAGGGCCCACCCCAAGATGAGGCATGCTGCTCGGGCAGGGAGGGGAGCCCCAAACCTCACAGGCCTCCCACATTCCACCTTGGCTCAGGCCCAGGGACAGGAACAGACAGGGAGCACCCCAGGGCCTGTCTGCAGCCTGATCAAAGCGCTGCGATGGGAGGCGGCCAGTGCTGGCGCTGCAGAGGGGAGCACGGCAGAGCAGCAGCTTCTGGGCCCAGGGAAGCCGCAGTGGTGCCCCACCCTACCCCCAAGCTCACCCTGCTACTCGGTGCCCCACAAAGGGTCTGATTTGACAGCGCCATGAGGCGGTAAGGTCCCAGCTAGCATTTCCTGGGCACTCTGCTTGCCCCTGGATGCCTGCCCTCCCCAAGCTTCTACTTGTCCTCCAGGCCCCCACCCAGGACTACCAGCCACTCCTGTGGGGGGTGTCCAGCGAGCTGACTTCCTCTTGAATCATGGGTGCCCAGACCACAGGCCCTGGGCAGTGTGTGGCCCTGTATGAGAGGTCTGGGATGAGGAGGTCTCAGACAGAGCTGTCCTGCTGGTTTACCATGGCCGCCATAACAGATGACCACAAACCAAGTGGCTGAAAATGACTATCATTCTGGAGGTCAGAAATCTGGTACCGGCCTCACAGGACTAAAATTGAGGTGTTCACAGGCTGAGATCCGTCCTGGAGGCTCGCTCATCCCGATGCTTGGTAGGACGGGGTCCCGCTTCCTTGCGGGCTGTCAGCGGAAGTCGTTCCCAGCTTCTGGAGGCTGCCTGCATTCTTGGCTCACAGCCCCCTGCCTCCCTCTTCGAATCCAGCTGTGGTGGGTCAGGTCACTCTCACTCTGCGTCCCTCCAACCCACTCTTGTGCTCTCCTCTTCCACTTTGAAGGAACAAGCGATGCATTTGGCTGCTCGGTTAATCCGCGATCGCCTCCCCATCTCCACGACCTGAATGACCTCTGCAGAGCCCCTTCTGCCTGGTAGGATAACATAGCCACGGGTTTGGGGGGTCGGGCATGGGCATCTCTGGGGGCCGTGATTCTGCCAATCACAATGCCCTACTGTGGCCGAGGATTGAACGACACAGAGCCGATTACCCGTCTTGCCAACAGCCAGAAGACGGCGGCTGCACCCAGAAGGCAACGCACCCCGACTCGAGCTGGGATCCCCAGCCCCCCCCCCACTCGAAATCTGCCCGGGTGAGGTGCCCTGCACCCGCTAGGCCCCTCCCCGCGCTCCATGGAACCATTTATTCCAGCATGGATGTTAGAGAAAGGTTGGAAAAGACTACAAAAGCACAACTTTAAAAAAGGTCCAGTCCCCCAAACAACCAGTTTACATGTTGCTGAATTTCCTTCTGGTCTTCCATTCTCTGAATATAGTTACAATCACATTGTTGAATAAACTTGTATTTTGCTTTTTTTTTCACACATCTTATCATACACACCTTTGTCGCATTAAAGCAGACTTGTAAAATCTCTACATAATATCCTATTATATGGATGGATATAGAATAGCTCACTGAAAGATTCCCCTAATTTGGGACAATTAGGCCGTTCATTATTATAAATGACATCTTGATGGACACAGTTTCATAAAACGTTCCCCTAACTTAAGCTGCATTTTCCTTGGGAATGATTCCTAGAAGAAGGATGGTTGGGTCAAGATGTATGAGCCCATTTTGAAGGTCTTGAAACCTACAGGTAGGGAGACCACACGTCTGCTTTAGTTTCCCGAATGCTAAAACAATAACCTTACAGTGGGTTGACTAACAACAGGATTTTACTGGCTCACGGTAAGAGCCCAGAGGCCCTGCCACTGGGACTAAGAGCTAAGGGACTTACTGGCTGTGTCCAAAGGACTAATTTGCCTCTAAAAATTGGAAAATTTCTTCCACCTACATTAGCAGAACTCTCCGACTTCTTGGACTTCACAATAAAATCCCCTATCACTTTAAGAGGCATTTGCCCTTAGTAACTCTGGAATTGGGAGCATCTGGGGAGAAGTGGGACATCGCCTAGGCTGAGAGCTCAGGGCCAGGAAAATGTCCCCTCTGGGTGTTTTGAGGACCTCTTCCATGCATAGCAGGTGGCAGCGCCCCTGCTGCACCCACGGATCCAGGCAAGCCCTCTGGGATGGGGCTGTCAGAGCCCCAGAGGTTCAGCAGGGAGCCTGGCCAGCTTGCTGGCCAAGTGGCTTAGCCAGGTGGGGACCGTGGCCAACAGAAGTGCCCTGGCCCCTTCTAGAGTTATTGTCATGCACACAGGCAGGCTTGGAGTAGCCAGACCTTATGAATTTTTCAGGGGAGTACAAAAATTTTAAAAATAAATAAAAGTCTTCATTTTAACAATATTGTCAAGAAATTATAATAATAAGTCTACTTTAGTCCATTGTTCATTCTCATATCTTGAGGATTTTGGGATGGCAATGCCCACTCTGTTTCTAATTGAGAGGGGGCTTAGATCCCATGGGGGCAGATGGATGGGACTATCTTGCTTGCAGTTGCAGACACTCTCTGTTCCTTGGGATGGGCATTGTCCATCATCATCTCCTTGTTAGTTGTCCTGGGTGAGTCTAATAAACTGGAGAGTAGGTGTTGCAACTCTGCTGAGATTCAGGGCTCAACTGGTACATGAAGGGACCAAAGATTTAAATTTCTGGGACTTATATTTAACAAGTACAGTGTTAATTATAGGTTCAAATAAAAGGGACAGAAGAGCCATGTGTAGGGAAACTATAAATGAGTCTAACTTTGTTACATTGGGGACCATAAATGCCAAAGTAAGGCCCACTGACAGGGTCCTGAGCTCCTGAGATTGTCTGCCCTGTTTATAGTGTCTAGATGTCTCTAGAGCCCTCAGGAACCCCAATGCTTGAGGCACTGTTGTGGCAACCAAAGAGATCCTGCTGAGATGTGCATAAGTGTAACCTCTGGAATGACCTCCCAACTCACTTTGAAATCTCTTAACCATAAAAACTCTTTTGTATTTACTATTTCCCCCTTTTGGTCAAGGTCTTTTTCCAGATGCATCACTAGTTGGCACTTGGTAATAATCCCTTGGTGCCAAGGAGGTTTATCCCTGTAAGTCATGTTCCATGCTAGGGAGAAAGTAGTGCATTTATATGCTGAGTTTGGTTTAGAGAATGGCCACATTTGAGCAACAAGGAGGCTTTCAGGAGGTAACGTTTAGGCAATATATAATACTAGGTTAAGTTTCAATTTTACAAGGAAAGGTTCATAAATACAAGCATCAATATCAAGGGCCTGGCATACAGTCTGTCATCCTTCATTAGGCACTGCCTGTGTACTCAGGGGATTTGTGCTGTTCTATTAGAGAATCTAGCAGGACTCCCGAAACAATTATTTAATGTCATCCAGGCCAAACAGAACCCATTCATGGGCCAGCTTCAGTCTGGATGACAGCTTGTGACCTCTGAAGCAATCCAATGTAGTCATGCTGTTACAGATGAGGAAACTGAGGCTCAGGGAGGGGAGGGACTTCTGTAATCACACAGTGCATTGGCAGTGGAGGTCAGGTGATACCAGACCCAGTACTCTCCCCTCAACACCTCACTGTCCTTCCATCAAAGGCACCCAAAGGAAGGGATGTGGGTTGCTGGAGTCCCAAACTGCCCACTAAAGGCCAAGGGCAGAGATCTAGGGATGTCCATTTAATTCTCTAAACAAGGTAGGTCCTACTCCCCTGGTTTTACTGATGAAGAGCCTGAGGTTTGGAAGGGGGAAGTGGCCAAAGTGACCAGCTCAAGGTCAGACACCTAAAAGGTAGCACACCTGCCCCGTCACAGAGCAGCCTTTCCAGAAATGGAAAGTGCTTTCCCTCGGCGAATCAGAGCTCTGCCTCGCAGGCCTGCACTGAGTACAATAGCTCTCAAATTCCCTTGAAGTCTTTTCTATTTCAGGCTAAATATCTCCAGGTCCTTCAACTGTTTGGTCCTAGTATATGGTCTTGGCCATCCAGGTCCATCCCAGGATGCTCTCCTTCGTTATTCTCTTCCTGGAATGTGGCTGCTCACTGCATGCCAGGATGCAGGCTGGCCCCACAGGGCAGAGAGGATGGGGCAATGCAGGTCACAGCCCACCGGGGTCTGGCCTGTTTCCCATGGGGGGTCATGTACTGCTGGTGGTCCAGCAGATGACTTGTAGCTGATAGGAGGTCACAGTGGCTGCGTGGGTATGGCAAGCGTGCTGGTTGACCTTGAGTTTCCTTTGTGAGGTACTGAGCTGGTTTAAAGAACAATATCAAGTCACGGAGCACACAGCTCAGCCAACAGCACCAAGGGAGAAGCGACAGCGGAGCTTTGGGGGTGTCACTCCAGGCCAGCTTGCGTGAGAGCATAAGAAAGTCTGAGTTGAGCTGAATTCTGGTGGCTGATACCCTTGGGTTTTTCTTTTGTTTCCTTTTTTCTCTCTCTTCCAAAAAAGAAGGCTGCATCTCTCTGTTCTTTCTTCACGGGATGAGTTTTGTGAACCTCGGAATTTTGCATTGTATCTTGCCAGTGTCTGCTCATTCTCCAGTGTGACGAGGGCATATCTTCTCAAATCTGGGGTCTGCACCCCAGGTAATAGATTCCAGCTTGGTGTCACTCCTAAATCTGATCAGAATGCTTGCTCTGTTTTCATAGAAGCCACTTACAGATCAGTGGGATGGGACAGGTTGAGGACAGGGTCAGGTGGCTCTTCTGCAGGCTTTACCCAGTTCTTTACCCAGTACCCCTAGCCCCACATGGTCCTGCTCCCCACCAGGCATGGAAGCCTCTGCGAGGGGCTTACACACCTGCCCCCCAGCCTGGACTCTCAACAGGACGTACTGTCAGACACTGGTCATTCACGTTCAAAATCCACCTTTTCCTTGTTGGCAGAAGCAGACAGTATTTCCCAAGACATACCTCCATTTCCTGGCACCTACCTAGGCTTCACGAGTCACAGAATGCAATTCTGCATCCAATCCTGCAAGTTCTTGAAACTCTGGGCTGTATGTTATCTGGACCTGGAGACGAGATATGGTTCACCCTGGCTCAGCTCCCCTACCACCTCCTCAGCCATGCTGGAGTCAGTTTCCTCTTCACCATATTTGCTCCCCCGGGCTGAGGAGTGTTGTTATTGTTTAAAACATGTGATATCTAAATTGAGTGAGTTTCTCTTTCCCCTGCCGCCTGCTCTAACACCCCATCATGCTTGGAGGGACCCGCTGGAGTACAGAGATGAAGGAGACAGGGTTCCTGCTCTCACCCTCCACCCACTCCCCTCCCACTGCATCTTTCCTTGGTTTTTTCTTACCCTGAACATGCTGTCAGAGGACAAACAACCCAATTTTTAAAAATGGACAAAGGGCTGGAATAGACATTTCTCTAAAGAAGATATACAAATGGCCAAGAAGCTCAACATCATGAGCCTTTAAGGAAATGCAAATCAAAACCACAGAGAGACAGAAGCCCGATCAAGATGGAGGAGCAAGACACTTCAGGGCTCCATCTCCCCAGAGAAGCTTTGAACAACTAGCAAGAACTGGCAGAGGGGGAAGCAGATGTGGCTCAAATGACTGGGTTCCTGTCTACTATATAGGAGGTCCAGGGTTCAATTCCCGGGGCCTCCTGGTGAAGGCAAGCTGGCCCATGCGGGGTGCTGGCCCCAGTAGAAAGCTGGCACAGCAAGATGACTCTACAAAAAGAGACAGAGAGGATAGACAATAAGAGACGCAGCAGACCAGGTTGCTGAGGTGGAGCAAGAGGTTGAGCGCCTCTCTCCCACTCCAGAAGGTCCCAGGATCAGTTCTCAGTGCTGCTTAAAGAGAAGATAAGCAGACACAGAAGAACACACAGCGAATGGACACAGAGAGCAGAGAGCAAGTGCAATACACTGGGGTGGGGTGGGGTGGGGTGGGGTGGGGTGGGGTGGGGCAGGGAGGGGATAAATAAATAATCTTAAAAAAAAAAAAAAAAAGAACTGGCAGAGGCATCTTTCTCAAAGCTCCAGAAAACACTAAATGACGGCAATAACAGAGCTAGCGCTGAATTAAGATAAAGGCCACTTTAAAGCTGTAGGACCATGGGGTGCCCTGGCTAGCTCCTTACTCAACCTCCAAACCACCACCCCCGCCCACGGGCTCGCCATGGAGATAGCCTGTGGTCCCAGTGTGGACTCAGGTCCTGATTCTGAAAGGAGCAGAATAATCCTCACGCATATAATGGGAGCATGTGAGTCTGACCCAATCTGTCTGAGGGACTTGCCATCCCAGAACTTGCCCTGCTTGTAGAAGGCAATTCACAGAGCTCTCCTACAGATCACTGTTGGTCAGCAGTTAAGTCGTGCGTCCTTGGACAAGGGATTGCTGGCTGTGGGACATGTGGAGCCTGGGACAGTGAAGAAACTGTTTCCTAGGGAAGAGGAGACATTCAGAACCATGTAAATGGGAGAATTCCTTGGGCTACACACACAGATCTAATGAAAGACATGAATATACACATCCAAGATGCTCAACGAATTCTAAACAGGAGAAACCCAAATAAAACCACAACGTGGCATATTGTAATCAAATTGTTGAATGAGAATTCTGATAAAGAAAGAATTCTGAAAGCCTCAAGAGAGAAGCAACACGTCACATACAAGGGAGCCTCATAAGATTAAATGCCGATTTCTCATTGGGAACCATGGAGGCAAGAAGGCAGTGGTTTGACATATTTAAAGTGCTGGAAACAACAAATTGCCAACCCAGAATTTTATATACGACAAAACTGTCTTTCAAAAATGAGGACGGGATTAAGACATTCCTGGATAAACAAAAGCTGAGGAAGTTTGTCACCACTAAACCTGCCCTACAAGAGATGCTGAAGGGAGTTCTGCAGGTTGAAAGGAAAGGACAGTAGATAACAGATTGAAGCCTCATGAACAAATAAAGATCTGTGGTGAGGTTAGCCATATGGGTAAATATAAATGCCAGTACAATTGTATTTTGGTTTGTAATGCCACTTTTTACTTCCTACAGGATCTAAAAGGCAAATGCATAAAATTTAATGATAAATCAGTGGGTTTGGACTCATAATGTATAACATAATTTGTGGCAAGAACTACATAAAGGCTGGGGGACAGAGGAGTATAGGAACATAGTCTGGTGTATTATTGAAGTCAAATGAGATTATCATAGATTTAGGATGTAAATTTAAGCTCCATGGTAACCTCAAAAAATATTGGAGCATATGCAATCTCAGAGAGACAGAAATTAAAATACAGGTTGCCAGGGACAGGGAGCAGAGGAAATGGGGAGTTAATGTCTAATGGGTGTAAGGTTTCTGTTTGGGGAACTAGGAAAGTTTTAGTAATGGAAGGTGGGGAGGGTAATGCAATAATGCAAATGTAATTAATTCCATTAAATGGAATGTTGGCAGTGGTTGAGATGGGAAAATTTATGTTGCATATAAGTTCCCACAATTAGAAAAAAAAAGAAAGAGCAACTAAAGAGAAAATGACAATTAAATGCAATACATGACCCTGGACTGGATCTAATAATGGAGAAAAGCCTGGAAATGACATTACTGGGGCATAAAAAATTGGAATATGGACTGTAAGCTTTACATCAATGTTAAATTTCTTGAACTTGATAACTGCACTACAGGATGCTTAGGTGAATATCCTGTTCTTAGGGAATGTTCATGGAATTATGTGTTCAAGGATTATGGTTATATAACCTACTCTCAAATGTTTAGAAGATAGATAGATAGATAGATAGATAGATAGATAGATAGATAGATAGATAGA
>JAKSZT010053840.1:1020569-1045775 GCA_026826555.1 Tolypeutes matacus
AGATAGATAGATAGATAGATAGATAGATAGATAGATAGATAGATAGACAGACAGACAGACAGATGTGGCCAATGTGGCTACATTTTAAAACTGGTAGACCTAGACTATCTGGGGGGGAGGGTTATGTGGAAATTCCCTGTATGGGTTTTGAATTATTTTTACAACTATCTTGTAAAAAAGTTTAGAGAGGGAAGCAGATGTGGCTCAAGCAGTTGGGTGACTGCCTATCACATGGGAGGTCCTGGATCTGATTCCCAGTGCCTCCTAAAGAAGGCGAGCTGGTGCGACAGGCTGGCGCAGCGAGTTGATGCAACAAGATGACGCAGAGATGATGCAATGAAGAGACACAGCAAGGAAACACAGTGAGAGACACAACAGGCAGGGAGCAGAGGTAGCTTAAGTGACTGAATGCTTCCCTCCCACATGGGAGGTCCCGGGTTCGGTTTCTGACGCCTCCGAAAAAAAAAAAGAAGACGAACAGAGAGCAGACAGCAAGTGCAAACAATGAGGGGGAGGGGTGGGAGAAATAAATAAATAAAAACAATCTTAAAAAAATAGTTTAGAGAAAAAAAGACTCTTCCTTGTCCTCAAAATTTCAAATTATGGTTTTATCTCTGAATCCAATACTCCCAACACAGCCAAGTTGTGAAGAAGAGAGTTAGAGCTGGATGAGATGTAATGGGGCTGGATGCTTTAAACCATGCAGTTGAAGGGAGTAGGAGCCTGGAGTAGACTACTGTCAGGCTTGAGGGGGCTGGCAGGTGGACTACTTGTTCATTTGCTCAATGTGCACACTGACCCTGCATTTTCCTCTGAGCTAGAGATGGAGCTGAACTCTTAACACAATCTTGCTTTCAGAGAGTGAGTGGGGACAGCGAGACCCCCAGATACCAACTTCTCAGTGTCATAACTGGTATGAATGCTGTGAAGAGATAGGGACTGCCCCACTTTGTCTAGGGGAGACAGGGAAGGTATCAACAAGGGAGGTGAGGATTGAGCAGGGTTTTGAAGGATGCATAGGAGCTCTCCAGGAGAAAAGGTGGTGGAGGCACCTTCCAGGTGGAGGCAGGACAAATACAAAGGGAGTCACAGTGTGCTGTAAGAGACAGCTTGGATCCTGTCCTGAAGTGTCTGGCACACAGGGCTAAGGGATTTGGAGTAGGAAACCGACCCAGTCTGGTGAAGTTTCAATAGGCCAGGGTGGGGAGAGGTTGTGCTGCAGCCAGGGAAACCAGCAGGGAGGCTACTGCAGAACTCCAGCAGTGTGTTCTTTCTGCAAACCCTGACTCTGGTCTGTTTTCATTTTTTATATTTTACTCTTTTTTTCATTTTTGAAATTAGAAAAACTATTTATTATAATTTTTTTTCTCAAATGTTTCAAGCATAGGAAGATTAGTCTAATAAAGCCCATGAACCATAATTCAGGTTCAGCAATGGCTAACTCGCAGCCAATCTTGTTTCATCTCTGTCCCACCTACTCTCTCCATCCCAGATCATTTGGAAGCCAATTCCAGACATTATGTAATTTCATCTATAAACATTTCAATATGTCTAACAACTTTCCAGTCAGACTTCAAATTTCCTCTCTTGCTTTATATTATTTTTCCCCAGTTTGTTTAGTTCAAGCTAGTGTAATTGGTTACGCCTCTTCAATCTCTTTTAATTTATAACTCCCATACAACTGCGTTTTCTCTTGTGCAATTTATTTGTTGAAGAAACTGTACTGTCCTCTAGTTTCCCATTGTCTGGATTGCATCTCCATGGTGCTGTTTAAGGTGTATCTCTGTCCCCTAAATTTCCAATAAACTGCTAGTTAGACTTGTTACTTTTCCTCCTGGAAAGTTACAAAAAAAAGTATATATATATACATATATATATATATATATAAAACAAAACTTTCAATCCCCCCCCCACCTTATTTTTCCTTTTGGACTTTGAGGTAGAACTAGGAAAGATTTCCCCACACCCAGGGAATTTATCCCTGATTTCTTCTAGTATTTGTGTAACATTTTATATTCTACATCTTGGTGGTGATGCATTTGGAATTTATGCTGGTGTACAGTGTGAGGAGTGGATCCAGTTTTCCTTTTTCCATATGGCTATCCAGTTATCTCAATGCAACTTATTAAACAGAACTTCTTTTATCCACTTATTCAGGATGCTACCTTTATCAAATTTGAAATTTACATACCCAGTTAGGTCTACTTCTGGATTTTGTATTCCATTCCACTGGTTTATCTTTTGATTCCTTTGTCAATACCAAATTGTTTTAATTATGCAGGCTTAGAATATGTTTTAGGATCTGACAGGGCCTCTTGCCTCCCACCCCATCCATTTTTTTTCCTTCAGGGATTCCTGGCTATTCTTGCTTCTTTGTTCAGCTAAATTAACTTTATAATTGTGAACTTATCTAGCTCCTTCCCCCATTCCACCCCCACCCCCAAATGATGGTATTTATTTGGATTGCAGTAATTTTTTTTCTAACGTGTTATTTGTGGTAACCTATCTACAGCTCATGCTTTCCCATTTTAATCACTTTCAAGTGTACAGTGTGGTGGTGTCAACTGCACAAGATTTTGCTCCCGTCACCATCATCCACTTCCTGTATTAATCCGGGGAGAACTAAATCCTTGGTGGGCTGAGTCTTCCCAACATCTGTCTTTCTACTTGTTCAAGTCTACTTTGATGTCTTTCAGTAATGTTTTAGAGTTTTTCTCATTATAGTTTTCAGCAGTTCTCTCAATTTTCCAGCTGTGTTGCATAGGTTTTGGAACATTTCCTTTTGCATTTAAGCTTAGATAATTTATGTTTTCTTTTTTCCATAGTTAGGGTCTTCTCTTCCACCTTCTCTTCTAGCTGGCTTTTGCTCGTTTATATGAAAACTACTGATCTGTAGGTTATTTTCTTGGAGGATTTGCTATCCAGTACACCCATGGGGACAGCCTCAGCTACTACCCAGCTCCAGCTTCAGGAGCCTATGATTGGTGGCCTCTGTGCTACTCTGCACTTGCCCCCACGCCAGAAGACAGGAGGTCACCGCCAAACTGCTCTCTTTCTTTCTTCAGTTAATTCAGAGGCAGTGAGACCCGAATCTTCTCCATTGACCTTTGGCAAATGGAGGTCCACCAGGTAACTGAGGCATAGAACAAACTTGGGACACCTACCATGTAAAAAGACAAGTTGGGAAGTTAATAATGGATGACTACCAGAGGAGGTGTTCTTTCCATGACTTCCACAAGTGACTTCCTTGTTACTTCTGCGGGAGCCACTGGAGGGGATGAACCCAAGGAATTTTGCTAGTTCTCATCAAGAAGTGGAGTCTATTGGAGAGCCTAGGCAGAACTTTGGGAACCCAAGCCACCATGTTGTGAGGAAGCCCAACTAGCCTAAGCAAAGACCATAGGGAAAAGTCCAGAAGGAAAGGTGCTGAGGTCCCCAGCCCCCAGCCCCCAGCTGCCGCCAGATGCGGCAGTGAGCCCCAGGCTTCCAGCCTTCCAGCTGGGGCCCCAGGCACAGTGGAGCAGAGACAAGCTGTCCAGGCTATGCCCTGTCCAAAATCCTGACCCAGAGAATCCGCAAGCATATTAAATGGTGGCTTTATTCCACCAAGTTTGGGTCTATTTTCTACACAATCTTAGTAGCTAGAAACCAGAACTCTTGTCTTTGGGCCTAGATTTTCTCTTCAGTCCATCCCATTTGACAGAGAGAGAGAGAAGGAAGACCTGGAACGCTGCTTTCTCTTCTCCCTTCTCTTCCCTCATTCCTTCATGCCCACGACTTCAGGAAGGCTTTCTCTGCCCCCCGCACCCCCCATGTTAGATCAGGTCTCAGAGTACCTTGTATTTTTCCTCCACCCATGAGATGGTTTAATGCTGTGTGAACCCCAGAAAAGTATATTCTTTTTTTTTTTTTTTAACCGGGAGGTACCGGGGATCAAACCCCGGTCTTTCTATATGGTAGACAGACGCCGAACCTCTTGAGCCACATCCATTTCCCAGTATATTCTTAAAGTTAATCCATTTCTGTGGGTGTGGACCCATTGGAAGTGGGATTTTTTGGTGAGTAGGAGCTTAAGTTAAGGTGTGACCCACCTCATTCAGGGTGGGTCTTAATCCTCTTACTGGAGACCTTTATAAGAGACTGAAATTCAGACAGAGAGAGAGAAAGCCATGGAAGCCAGAAGCTGAAAGCAATGGAAGCCAGAAGCTGAAAGCAACAAAACCTGGAAGGAAAGGGAGAGGCCAGCAGACGCCACCATGTGCTTTGCCATGTGACAGAAGAGCCTAGGATTGCAGGCAGCCAGCCTTCAGGAAGAAAGCACTGTCTTGATGGTGCCTTGATTTGGATGTTTTCTTGGTGTCAAAACTGTAAGCTTGTAGGATAATACATTCCCTTTGTAAAAGCCAACCCATTCTATGGTAATTCTAGACGTACTTGCATGAGTATTCATGGAAGAAGGGGCAGGGAGATCCCAGGTCTCACCCACTGTGGTGTGAGGGACACCTAGCACAGCCCCAGAGCTGGCACACAGGACGCTGCTGACTGAAGGAATATTCTGGAGCTTGCCTGAAAACATGCTCAGTGACTGGCCTGGTATGAGGTCCAGTGCTCAGGTGAAGGCTTCCTCTGCTTCAGCAATTTGCCTCCGCTCCACATCTTCTGCTTGTTGCTTTTTTTTTCAGCGCCCAAACTTCTGACCAGCTAGAGATTAAAGGCAGGGTGTCTCTAGCATCTCCTCAAACTGAAAACATTCCGGCTTCATCTCGACAGCCACCTTCGTGCCAAAATAAGCCGGGAAAGGTTATGTGAGTGCCTGGATTCCAGCAGGAGGTGAGCTGGTCTGCGAAGAAAAACAGAGAAAAAGGAAATATCCAAACTGTTGATTTGTTTAAACTTCTTCACAAACTTTATAACACAAGGAAACCAACAGAGACAAGCTTGTAATGAGGCAATCAGCCGATGCTGCTAATATTCCAGCAACAAGAAACGATTCCTCACATTTCTTGGGAGTAGATATGAATAGGGTCATTAAAGTATGGCCAAGGAGGGGAGGGAGAGTTTACTTTTTCTGTCTCCTTCGAGTCTGTGTTCTCAAAGCACAGCAGGAATTTAAACAAATAGTAGAGAGAAATGGTGAATCGGATCATATTTAAAGAAAAAGCCCTTTTCCAACATCTCTTCCCCTTAATAGATACATTTTCCTCTGCAAGTTTCACTTTGTAAAAACACTGCAGGTTTGGATTTTTTTTTTCCCATCTGGAGAGCCTATTTGAGAAAAACAATTAGCACCAAATTGTTCTAATATTGTCCTGCTTGTTTTTTTTTCTCTCTCATTCAAGAAAAAATGGTTGTTCCCCTGATATAAATTATTAAGGAGAAGGGAATGAAGGAGGGGAATAGGGAGAGACCATCATAAAGGCCACCCCTTTGATTAAAAAAAAAAAATATATATATATATATATAGATAGATAGATAGATAGATGGAGGAGGGCGAATAGTTTATGGAAAGAGCTACTGACAAAAAGAGATTAATGGCGTCCATGAAAAATGGGTCTGTGAAGGTCACACCCCACAGGGAGGGTGGAACTGGGTGTCCTTACCTTCGGGACAAGAAGGGAGGCAAAAAGGAGAGCTGCGCCACGGCAGCCCACTGACACGTAGGATGGCGGCAGCATGCTTTGATCTTGGACAAATCATTTGGCCTCTTTGAGCCTCAGTATTGTCTCTTGTAAAATGGGACTAAGAGACGCTTCCTCACACTTGTGAAGTTTAAATAACAGAAAGGAAATAATAACAGCGTCGCCTAGCACATGGTGTTCCACGAATGCGGAAGAAATTTAATGAGGTCCTCTTATGGGTGCGGCCAGGAGTCTCTAGAGAGGTTGGTGGCCAGCGCCTCTCTTTTCCCCATGCTTCTCCAAGTTCTGGGCTGCGGTGCGGCCCGAGAGCCCAGGGCCTGTCACCAAGTTTTCTTAAGCAACCTCTTTCACACACACCCCCACCCCCGGCCCGAAAGCTCGGCGAGATTTTCCTTCCTTCCTTCTCTGTTGTTGGGTTCTGATGACTTCCATCTGGCTGCAGCAGCCCTAGTGGAGTCTTTTAAACAAAAACAAAACAAAACAGAAACCCTCCTTTCAGCACACACAGGCACCAAACCGAGAAGGCGGCTTCGCTTCTCACAAACTTGCGCTCAGATAACGACTTGTGCGAGCCGCGGCTGGGGGCGCGGGCCAGACCCCCGACACCTGTGCGCGCTGCCCGCCGCTCTCGGCCAGAGCGCGACAAGAGGGGTCCGCACAGAGCCAGGTCCCCTCCCGCCCCTCTCGGCCCCGGCTTCCTCCCTAGCAGCCGGAGAAGCCGGCGCGCATGGAATAGTGACCCGGGCATCTCTCGGTGGAGGGGGAGAGGGAGGTGGGAGGCGTGGGAGTTGGGGGGTGGTGGTTATATTTCAGAGATTGAAAACAGAGCCGACCCTGCGCTCAGCTGCGCAGCTCATCTGACTTGAGTTAGCGACACCCCTCCCATCCCACCCTCCCCCACCCTGGCGCCTTAAAAAAAGTATTGGATACTGGCGCGTTCTTTGGTTGCCTGCTCCAACTTTCCTCGTACGCGTTCTTTCTCTGTTCGGAGCTGGGGAGGGAGGAGAAGAATCTCCACCCGCCCCTCCTCGCGTCGGGGTTCCGTTGGGTCCGCTGGGCCAGGGGTGCGGGAGTCGGGGGCGCGCGGGCGGGGGCGCGCGCGGTGTGTGGCTCCCGGGTGTGCTGGCGCCGTGCGCGCGGGGGCGCTGCGCCGTCCGGCAGCGCTGATGGATTGCAGAAGCGCCGGGGCGTGCGAGCTGAGGCAACACAGCTCCGCGGACTTTTTTTCAAACTCCCATCAATGAGACTTCGAGCAGGAGCGGGAGGCGGCGGCAGCGGCGGCGGCGGCGAACGCTAAGAAAGGCGAGGGGGAGCCGGAGGAACCTGAGGAAAGCGCGCGGGCCGCGAGGAGCGCCGGAGCCTGCGGAAGCTGCCCGATCGCCGGCGGTAGGGGCTGCCCGGTCCCCACCCGCCCCCCGGGCCCCGCCTCGTCCCCTCCCTGGCCCAGCGCTCCCCGCCCCGGCCGGCAGCCCTGGCCGACGGCAGCCCGCGGCGAGTCGCCGCGCCAGCCAAGTTGGGATGGGGGCCCGCAGCCGGCGCCCGGCGCCCGAGAGGCCACCTGCGTGCTAGAGGCAAACTTTTGTCTTCCTCGGTAAAGTTGCATTGGCCTTTTCCTTTCTTTTCTTTGCGAAGCGTCCCCGGCCCCGGCCAAGTCCGGGCCGACCGAGATGTTGTGCCGTCTCGGGGAGTCAATCGACCCGGTCCCGGCGTCACGGCGCGGGATTCGCGGCGCCGGGATCGGGGCGCAGGGCATCGAAGCTGGGGAGGCCCCGCTTCAGGCTCTGGCCCCACAGGGCGGGGGACGTAAAGGGGCTCCTAGGGCGTGGAACTCGGGGCCCGGGGGAGGATTTTGCCTTCCCCCACCACCCCGGGGCTAGAGCCTCCCTTTTCCGAGTACGCAGCCCGGCCCGGCTCGGCTCCCGCCCAGTCTCCGCGTCGCCTGAGCCCCGGTCCGGCTGGGTGGGCTGATTTTTGCCGGGGTGGGGGTGGAGGTGGGGGGCAGTGGAATCGGAGGCGGGGATGTTCCGATGCTCACAGAGATGGGCAGTGGGTGCGCGTCTCGGGGGAGCGTGCCGTGTGCGGGGGACTGCAGGCAGCCCCTGGTGAACTTTTCACTCTGCTGCGCCGCGCTCCCCATCCCGGAGCGGTGCTCCCCACCCAGGAGCCCTGCCTTTCTTTCTGGCTCGCTCTTCCTCCCCCTCGCCGGGCCCTGCCGCCCCCTCCCCCTCGGCCGGGCTCTCCTCCGGCATTTCCCCCTTCTCCCTCTCCTCTTCCTCCTCCCCTGCTCTCGGCCCCAAGATCCGCTCGACTTCCCGAAGGGATCCTCACATAATCTCTTGCCCGGTCCACGGGACCCTCACTTCTCACTCTCATCCCCGCCTCCCACTTATCGCCCCCCCACCCCCGAGAGGGGCAAGCTCTCAACAAGTATATTTGCTGAGGAATTTGAAAAATCCACTACTGCAACTTGATCTGTGTGTGATGGATGGGGAGAGGCGCGGAGAGAGCTGGGCGCCAATCCTATTAAGGGTTTAGAGAGGGGAGCGTTCTCCCCGGGCAGGCCGGGCGGGGTGGGTGACAGGGGGAGGGGGAGACAGGGAGCGTGTGCTTGCGTGTGTGCATGCGAGCGCGCCCTCCGCGGCGGGCTGTGGGAGTCGACCCAACTCGGCGCCTTTTCTGCCCGGCTGTAATTGCTGTTATTTCCTAGGAAACCCGACTTTTACAGCTCGAGGAGCTCCAAGGGAGCCCGCGCTCCTCACCCCCGGTGACCCGCTAGCCGGCTGCCGAGGGTTCCTGGAGCGTGCCCCACCCCCGCACTCCCTTCACTTTTGTATAGTTTTTTTTGGCGTGTCTCCGTTGGACCCCAGCTGGAAAAGTGGACCCTTCCTGGAGCCTGGTTCCCGGCCCCGGGGTGTTTCCCGCGTCCCTCCTGGCGCCCCAGCCGGGGCGTCGCGCTCGGTGCGCGCCTTCGGTGGACCCGGCCCTTGCCTCGCCGCCCTCGCCGGGCGTGCGAAGGTTTAATCCCGACAGCTTCAGATAAAGGGAGCAGTTGTAAAACGCTCATAGGCTGTTTGCGGACGAGGCTCTGGGGGATGTTGGAGAATTTGAAAGTAAACGTTTCCCTCGCAAGCGGCATAAAATAGTGTTTAAACAAATATTGTATTGGCATGCTCAGGGGGCGCGGTGCCAAAAAGTAAAGTAAATAAACCATGAAATCCAAAATATACAGCAGTGGAAAGCGGCGGAATGGGCGGACTTGTCACAAGTCTGCCCATGACAACTGTTTGTTTTAGCCACCTCACCTCCAGGCCCCCTCCCCGTCATTTCCTCACCTTTGCTGGGAGTTCCCTCGCTCCAGACCCGGGGGCAGGCCCTCTCTGGGCCAGGGAGCGGCTTTGCATTAGGGAGGAAATCCATTGTGTGGCCACCTGGACTCTGTCTCCCCAGAGGAGGGGAAGGCACCCTGGCACGGCCTGGCTGGTTTGAGTTTTGAGGTTCTGTAGGATTTTCCCAGCTTCTGCTCTGTCCTGAGACAGTAATTCGAGAATCTAGAACCCAGACCTGACAGAAGCCACTTCTCTCCCTTTTTCTTTGACCTCTCTTTCTTCATTCACCTTCCTTGCTTTCCTTTTCCTAGACTTGTTCTTTGCCCTCCCGCCACTGAGGGTTACAGGAAATTGTGGAGAGGTTTCCTCTTCGATTTGAATTCCACTCAATCCCAGCTGCGTGGAAAGTTGTCACTTGTCTGAGTTTTGAGGTTAATTACATTTTGTAAAATTTAGGGTGGTTTTGTGTTTCCCCTGTGCATTGAGAAATATGCCCGTTTCATGAAGTTACTTTGTAGTGGGGGAGGGGCATTAAACTAAAGCAGGTAAGATCCTGAGGAGGTAAGGAGCACACCTGCCTTCCCGTGGTCCCCCACCTGAGTGTGTTCCCAACAGTCTGTTTTCAAATCCCACCTATGAGAGGGCGTCAAAACTCCCCAGGCAGTACTGGGCTCACTAAGGAAGAAGGCAGTTACCCTAACATCTATTAAGGATGTTTTTATTCTCCGGGTGAATTGATTTGATGGGAATTTGCACAGGGTCCAGATTTCCTTCAGCAGAGACCCCTGGGGCTCACACTGCCATCCCCTGGGGTGGCCGTGGCCTCGGAGGGGGCTCTTGCCTGGGCCTGCGCCGAAGCACGCGTGGAGTTAGCAGAAGCTTTCTGGCCGGGCCGCGTCAGAGTGGAATTTTCCTAGGGCTGCTCCGGTCCAGTGTGTGGGGAGGGGGAAGTGCTTTTAGTTGCCTGGCCTGAGGCCTGCTGCCTGGCTTCGGGGGTCTTGGGGAGTGTGTTCTGTAGCTGGCTTGTTTGCACTGCAGACCGAAAAATACACAAATACTTCACGCTTTTTGTCCTCCCACAAGTGCCCTGTACACAGTGCAGCCCCCGGAGCTGGATTAGCAAACCGGGGGATTCAGCAGGCAGGCAGACAAACTTGGATATTTGCCTAATAAACACCTTTCCTCTCTGGAGCTGCCCTTGGACCGCTCTCCCCCCACCTCCGCCCAGGGGAAAACTTTACCCCACAAATGCCAGTGGGTCCCTTTAAATGAGACCAAGAAGTTCAATGCCTTGCCCCCCCGCCCCCAGCTGGCTTGTTAAAGTCCAGTGCTCAAGTTCTAGGTCCTTGTGTACTCAGGGCAGAGGGGCAGCTTGCCTTTTCTCAGGAAAGTGTGTGTTCAGTGGGGCTTCCTTTCGTCTGAATGGTGCTTGAGGAAGATGGAGCAAAGCAGCCTTGCTCCTGGAGGTTGGGAGCGTGGGAGTGGGCTTTCTCCTGGGCAAGTTTCTTCCCCAGTTCACAGGGAAGGCCAGGTGGCCCTCCTGGAGGACAGCTGCAGCTGTTCCCCTGGTCCTGGGTGCTTTGGAAAGGAACCCCGGGGAGGCAGCCCTCCCCCTATCTTCTCCCCGCCTTTCCAGTAAGTGTCAGAGGCATGTACAGATGAAACACGTGAAGAATGCCAAAGAGAGAAACAGGATTCTCAGATGCCCGGAAATTCAGAGAGGCGGAAAAGGTGATTGTACGGACAAGCAGAATGTATGGCATTTTCAGTGAACTGGGGGCTCTCACTTCTAAAGGTCGTAGGGGAGAAAAAGCTGCCCTGGCATTGTTCTGTCAGGCTTAGGTGAAAAGAAGAGCTGGGGAGAGGGTCTTCTGACAGTGGCATCTGATCGTGTTCTTTGGTTAAAACACCACCACCACGTTCATAGTCTTGAAATAAACGCGTGACACCAGATTTAATATTCATCATTTTCCAAAAGTTGAGTATTTGCTGTGGAATACAAAGAATTCTTAAAAACAAGTCAGTGGTTATTTCTTTTAAAATTTGTGGGTGAAAAACGTCTCTAACCTACAGAACTCTATTTAAACCCCTGGATAAGTGCACCTAAGGTCACAGCACACTTTCTCTACCTTTGGTATCTTATTTTTCCAAAATTCTTCCGTCAACAAAAGCATCTTTAATATTCTTCGTGTCCTGATTCTGCTGTCTTAAAAAACACACATTGGGGGGAAAATAACTTAGCTAAGATGTGACCGATGGGTACCTATTCAACCACTCTGGGGATTTCAGTCTGAATTGAGTAAGTTCATGTGGTTTTGCGTGTGTGCATGTGTGTTGTTAAGGAGAAAAGCAGGTTGCTGGGAAGTGTGTTTTAACTGTGAGTGCCCGGTTTCAGCCATTAGCATAAGAAAAAAGTTTTAGCGCATTGACTATTGTCTTGAATGAGGAGGAAAGGGAAGGAAAGCCGCAAAGGGGCGACGGTCCATTGAGATTCTTCAGCTCGTCATCTGCCTCTGAAATCTGTGATCGGATATCACTTTTATCTTGCTTTCCCATTCTCTGGCCTTTTTCACACATTCACTTTTGTCAAGGTTTATTGATTATGTTTTCTTCTTTGCAAATCTGTGGAAAATTTAATGAACCAAAAACAGCAGTGAAATAAAGGGGACTTTTTATTCATTAGCAGGGGATTGATTTTCCCCCTTTCGGCCAAGGGCCCCTTGCCTCCCGCGAGGGAGCTGGGGGAGGAGGGCGCGCAGGCTGCTGCGGTCCTAGTGGCCTGGATAGCCCAGGCGGGGCATACCCGGGCCTGTGGCCCCACCGCTCGCTGACCAGCCTGGGCCAGGCCTGGGCATTGCTCAGTGAGCATCAAAAAGCTCATGTGGAAGGCTGCCCCCTGCAAGCTCGGTTCACGGCACTGCCTACCCCTGCCCTGTCCTCCAGGGTTCAGTGGGCTTGGGGTGGGAGGATGTTTGTGTTCACCAACCTTACAAATCATTTGTGCATCTGGGCCTACCCGGGGACACACAGCTAAGTGTTTTCCTTCCTCCACACTCAGCTCTCAAACCTGTAATTAAGCAAGGACCGGGTGTGATTAGGCTTTGCTGATT
Organism: Tolypeutes matacus; assembly: GCA_026826555.1. Classification (NCBI taxonomy): domain Eukaryota; kingdom Metazoa; phylum Chordata; class Mammalia; order Cingulata; family Chlamyphoridae; genus Tolypeutes; species Tolypeutes matacus. Next base: position 1,032,645 of record JAKSZT010053840.1, read on the forward strand.
CGGCTGGCTTTGGCTTTTCTCTATGAAATAGGGTGAACTCTTGCTCTTTCCAGAGCCTTCCTGGGCAGCCTGGGGTAGAGTTCTGTTGTGTATATGTCTGCCTCTCTGTCTGCCCCTACCTCATCTTTCTCTCTCCCTCCATTTCTTTCCCCCTTTCTTTCTCTCTTTCCTTTCTCTCTTCTTCCTTTCTTGCCTCCCTTCTGTCTCTCTCTCTTCTTTTTCTACTTTCTTCCCCCCTCTTCTCTCTTTTTTCCTTTCTTTCCCCTCTTCTCTCTTTCCCTGTCTCTCTCCTTTTGCATTTTTTTCTTTCTCTCCTCTTCAAGCCTCTCCTTTTTCTTTTCTTTCTTTCCCTCCTTCTCAGTTTCCTCCCTCTCCCCTCTCACCCTCTTTCTTTTCGGTCCTTTCTCTCCTCTCTCCCTCTCTCTGGTGTCCTCTCCTTCCTTTTGCATCTTTTTCTTTCTCTCCTCTCACCCTCTCTTTTCTGTTTCCTTTTTTGTCCCTCTTCCCCTCTTCTCCCTTTTCCACCCTGGCGAGGGCTTGCCCCGTGAGGCTGTGTGTCCGGGGCTGTGCTGACCGAGCCGTCGGCCGGGGACCCCCGCCAGTGCCCTAGCGCGGCGGCCCCCACCTGCCTGCCGGCTGGGTCAGCCGCACGGGAACAAAGCCGCATTGTGGGGGCCGCGCACCGGCCGCCTCCGGCGAGTGGCAGGAGGCCCGGCCCTGCGCGCGGCCAGCTCCGGCCAGCGCCGCCGCCTTTGTGACCACAGGGTGGGAGCCCCGGTTTCGCAGCCCCTGCAGGGAGCCTTATGCGCGCGGGACAGCCGCCAGCCTGAGCACGGAGCCCTTCCCAGAAGCTGCTCAACCCGGGTGGACTCACTTCCAAATGGCACGTCCTCCTCCCCAAGAAGGGAATTCAATATTAGTTTATAGTTTTCAGAGGGAGCGAGCCAGGGGGGCCACGCTGCCAAGCTTTCGGTGGCGGCAGAAACATTTTCTTTAAGGCATCTGCAAAAAAGCTTAGAGTGGGTTTGGTGCCAGGAAGGGCTCCTTCTGCCGTGTCCCCTCCCCAAAGGCAGGAAAGGAAGGGTGGGCGCAAAGTAGCTCCCCATCGCCCTCTCGTGTGCTCTTGACCTGTAGGGGGTCAAAAAAAGCAAGATCTTAGGGTGGTTAGGAAGTTAAAAGAGCGTCTGTCCTTAGCAGGGCTGCTTTGTGTGATGGACAATGCTATAAGTCAGACGGACTTTTGAGCCACATTTCTAAGGAACTGTAAGGGCCGCTCAAGCACCCTCGTGCTAAGTTGAATTGATTGAAATTTAATGGCGGTTAGAGGGATGAATGATAATGATTTTCCTGCGTATCTTTGGCGCACTTGACGTTAATAACTGCAGAGTGTGGAGTGTGTACCGCGTAGAGAGCCTGCCACACACGTGAAGCTGTAGCATTATTCATTTGCCCAGATGCCAGCCCTCCGCCTCTTTCCCCTCCTCAAATCCTTTTCCTTCCCTCCATAATTCAGTTGTTCCGATGATTTAAAAAAAAAAGGAAAGGAAGGAAGAGAAAAATCTTTCTCCATTGAGCACGAACATCGTGTCAACATAATTTTGAGCTCATGATTTTTTTTTCAATTCCTACATAAATCAGCATCTAATATACAGAATGTGATGAATTTGTTTTAGCTGCCATGGTGAATTAATGGTACGCAAATAGAAGCTTTGCAGGTGAAATGATTTACTTAACAATTCCAACTTCTAATATTTAAACTCATTCATTATGTTGGGGGTTCAAAAAAACAAGTCCATATTTTTAACCCCAAGATGGGGAGATTTGTAGCCATGTATTTGCCGTGTAGGTGGACCTCAAGGACCAGAAAATAGCTCTTGATTTGTTGATTTTTTCTTTGGGAACCTACAGTTCACCGAGTGGCAGTCTAAGGCTCAGGGGATAGGAGACTTATCAAGGTCTATTGTTGGGGGGAGGCCACAGACATGTATTTAAATAATTCCAGCCTGGCCATTAAGGCCTGCTGCCTCCCGTGGGACTGCACTGCCTCTGCGTAGGAACTAAGGAAGGCTTCCCGTTTGAAAAGGTCTTGAGGAATGAGTATGATGGGCCAGATGGCGAAGGATGAAGGGGCTCTGACGTCTACCCCGAGCCCCATCATCACTGTTGTCATTTGGTAGTTAAGACCAGCAGACGCTTAAGATCGAGTCATTCCATATGAGCCTACGAAGGCTGGGGTGGTGGAGAAAGCTGGGCCATGGGAGCTCCCCCTAACTTCTAGGAAGACTTTCCTTCCATAGATCATCTTTTCTCCTGGATAAAAGGCTGTCTACCCATGGAAAACGTTGAGGAAGAAAATGATAATGAGAGTGATAGGCAGATGCGCTAGAGAGAGGAATTAGCCAGAAGCTTTTGGGGTTACCATCAGGAATCATGGGACTCAGCCACTGTAGTGGTTTGGAGCTGTTGTACCTTAGAGAAACATGCTTTTGAATTTAATCCAATCCTGCAGGTGTGAGCCTTGTAAGGACCTTTTGATGAGGTGACTTCTGGTAAGGCGTGGCCCACCTCAATCAGGATGGGTCTTGATCCTATTACTGGGGTCCTTTATAAGCAGAATGAAATCCAGACACAGAGAGAGAAAGCCACGGGAAGCAAGAAGCTGAAGGTCAACGGAACCTGGAAGAGAAGGGAGAGGCTACCATGTGCGTTGCCATGTGACAGAGGAGCCCAGGACCAAGGATCCCTGGCAGCTAGCCCCAGGACGCCAGTCTTCAGGAAGAAAGCATTGCCTTGAAGACTCCTTGATTAGGGCTTTTTCCTAGCATCAACGCAAGCCAACCCATTGCGTGGCATTTGCTTGAGCAGCCCGGGAAATGAAAACAGCTGGTCACTAGCTGGGTGACCTCCCTGGAAGGAGGCCCTTTGGCAAACCTGATCCCTCAGGATCCCTGGCTGCAGAATCCTTGGAGCCAGTGCATGCTGTCCTCTCTGAGAGTCTGCAGTACGTGGCGGGGTTTGGAGGGGCTTTGCCGTGGCCTCCTGCTTCTGGCAAGTGCAGTAAGCACGTCTCTTGAGTTTTATGTCCTCCTTTCCCTTCCAGTGGGCTGCAGCACTGAGGGGTGTGTGGTCAGGGCGGGGTGGACTTGGGAACATTGTGGGGGCAGGGGTGGCCTTCTCAGACTTCGCTGAAGGCGAAAGGCAAGTGAAGGAAGGACTGGCACATAAATATGTCTCGATCTCTGAAGATCAGGGAAGAGTTTTGACTTCATTTCTCAAAAAATTGAGGTCAGTGCGGTACGATGACAGGTTGAAAGCATATCACTCAGGCATTTCTGCCGACAGCTGTGGGCTGTGCTTTCGTGATGCATGGCATGTGTCCAGGCAGTGACAGCATATTTAGGGCTGGCCCTGCTGCCTGCGGAGATCAAGGTGAGGGGACGTGCCTGGTGTTCGAGGGCTGTGCGCGTGTCCCCATGCTTACGTAGGAACAGAAGAAATCAGACTCAGCAGTTCCTCAGCCAGAAATTTTTAGGTATGCAAAACAGGAGGTGGAAAGGGGTGATAGAGATGGGCTGTAACTCAGATGGTTTCATCTCGAGAAAATGTAGTATGTTAGATTGTTCTACTGTGAAACCTGAATGTGGGATGTGTTGTTTATATATTGATTTTTTTTTTTTTTTTAAAGATTTTATTTATTTATTCATTTATTCCCCCCTTGCTGCTTGTGCTCGCTGGGTCAGCTAACCACGCCGTGCGGGCGGGCTTGCCTTCACCAGGAGGCCCCGGGAACCGAACCCGGGGCCTCCCATATGGTAAACGGGAGCCCCACTGATTGAGCCACAGCCGCTTCCCTATATTGATGTTGATATGCATGTCTAACAGTCAAATTTTAACCACCAGGTCCCTTCATGAACTGGAAGTGTTTTTCCTTCTCCTAAGATGCACTTACACGAAAAAAAAGAAATAGCTTAAGGGGAAAAGGTCAGAACTGGAAATCAGTCCATTGTGGCAAGTGTGAGCCCCTGAAGTGGGGCTCCTGGCGTTCCCAGATGGGGCCCAAGTGGGGGAGGCCTGTTAAATATGCAGATTCTCAGGCCCCAGGAGGACTCTGGGGGACCCAGGAATGTGTGTTCTATCAAGACTTCCAGGAGGTGTTGGGGGTGAACATTTTATTACTGTGAAATCCCTGGATTGCTTTATGATTTTGCGTTAACAGAGGCGTGCTGTTCCTATTTGTGAAGTTGGAGGGACCAATCCAGAAAAGTGGTCAGCTATTGCTGGACTGGGGAGGGGGGCACACCACTGCTGAGGACCAAGGAGCTGCTGCTCCAAAACTATGTGGGGCAGTGGACTCTAGGCGGGGGAAGTCCCTCCTTCATGGAAGAGTGACTGAGGCTAGAGGTGGCTCTGTAAGGGCCCTGGAAGAAACCTGAGAGCTCACTGATCGGCTCACACTTGGCTCCTGTCTGAGGGTCCCTGGGATGGCTCCTTTCCTTCCCTGGGTAGGAAACCGTCTCTCTGCTTTATGGCTGGTCCAGTTGGGTGTTTAGCAGTTTGAACAGGTCTTTTGGCCCATACCTGGGTTCTGTTGGAGGCCCACCTTGTGGGTGTCTTTATGGTTCGGTAAAGGGGTAGGAAGGAGATAGACTGGTAGGGTGAGGGCACAGAGAGGAGCCGGTGGGCTGCCACCCCTCCCATTCTGAGGTGATGAGAGGCACAGAGCTGGAGAGCCTGACGCTTGGGGGAGAAGGCCACTGGCCCAGGTGCCCCCTGTGACCTCAGCCTCTACCCACAAAGCTTTGCTGGGGCCCTGGAAGCCTGGGCCTCGGGACAGAACCAGGGGCTTTTTGCTGAAGCCTGGTCTCCTCTGTTTTCTTGGCCTCTGTCCCCTGCAGAAGGGGAGACCTCTCTGCTCGGAGGTCCAGTGTGTCAGCAGAGAACATGTGCTCTGACTCCGTGGACTGCCCTGCTGCCACCTTTTTCCCACAGGGCTGCCACTGTGTCCCCGATCCAGAATTGGTGGCATGGCTAATTGTCACATGCTGTGGACCAGGCCTTGTGTGCATTTAAGGAAAATGTTTTTAATGCTTTAAAAAAATGCACTCTTTAAGGTCTCTAACAGTATTCGCCAAATGTAAAACCCTGGTTACTTCTTTTCTGATTAGCGCGGTTGTTGGTTTACAGAAAGATCATGTAGAAAGTACCGAGCTTTCTACACCCCCCAGTTTTCCCTATTATTAGCATTTTGCATTAATGTGGTACTTTTGTTACAAGTGGTGAAACAGTATTGTTATAATTACGTAACAGTATTGTTATAATTACGTTATTAACTTCAGCCCACTGTTTACATTAGGGTTCACTCTTTGTGTTCAGTTATATTTTTATGTGTGTATGGTCACTTATATAGGACCTAAAATTTCCCTTTTTATCCTTTTTCACATATACAGTCCAGTGGTGTCAGTGACATTCACAAAGTTGTGCCTCCATCACCATCATCCATCGCCAGAACTTTTCCGTCACTGTCAACAAAACTCTGTACCCGTTAGGCATTCACTCCCTGTGCCCTACCCCCTCCCTGGCCCCTGGTAACCGGTAATCTAGTTTCTGACTCTATGAATTCACCTTTTCTGCTTATTTCACATCAGGGACATCATACAGTGTTTGCCCTTTTGCGGCTGGCTTATTTTACTCATGCGATGATGTCTTCAAGGTGCATCCATGTCGCAGGCATCAGAACTTATTCCTTTTTATGTCTGAATAATATTCCATCGTGTGGCTGTGCCACAGCTTGTTTATCCATTCATCTGCTCCCTCTGGGTTTGAAGGCCTTGCCCAAGGTTGACCCCTCTGTCCCCCAGTAAGACCGAGTGGGATGTGGAGTGGGATGTGGGTGATAGCTCTGCTCTTCCCTCCCTGGGCTCCTCCATTAAGGGAAGCAGCAGGGTGTAAAGGGCCTAAGGGTGCTGGCTTCAGGCAGAAAAGCCTGGTTTGAGCCCCAGCTCTGCAATTACGAGCTGTATGGCCTCGGGCAGGTTGCTTAACCTCTCTGAGCCTGTTTCCTCACCTGTAAAACAGAGGGCACCTCTTTTGAAAGGTTGAGGGGTTGGTAGAAGAGATGGCTCATGACATGGGCCTGATGTGGTACCTGGTATGGAATTAGGGTTTGCTGAAATTTTGTTCCCATCCCTGTCATCTTTCCCATAAAAGACGTTGGGACCAAAGCAAGAGACAAAGTTGAACTTCCTCCCCTCCCCTCGAGTGAATTGTGTCATTGCACATCTGCTCCCGGCTTCCTTGTCTTAATCTCGGTGTGTAGCCTTAGTTTCCCTCTCTGCCACACTTCATTGGCTTTTGTGAGGATCACGTAGGTTATAAACGGTAAAGGTTTGTGGACATTACGCCTCATCCAGATGTGAGTGTCGTCCTTACCTCTGGGGCCTGCCTGGAAGCCCTCAGACCTACACGGGGGTCCCTGCCTTGCCCTTCACCCCTGGGCCACCCCACCCCCTCCCACTGTGACTCGAGGCTCCCCAGGGGAGTGGGCAGGAGACAGCGCTTACAAGAGAATCTGTTTGCTCGACATCAGAAGGTACACAGCTTTGGAACTCGGTCCCTCCCTCTGCCAGCCTCAGTTTCCCACTCCAGAGAGGGGATTGTGACTTAGGTGTTAAAGGAGGCCCTGAGAACAATGGCCTTTCTTGCCTTGGCGTTTGGATCAGATGCCTCTGAATCTGACTGCATGGGGACAACCTTTTCCCGCACTGTAGACTTTTAGATTTATTATTATTATTTTTAACTTTTTGTTTTGAAATAACTTCAAATTTATAGGAAAAGTTGCAAAAATGAATACAAAAACAATCCAAAGAACTCCAACATACCCCCTCGCCCCAATATATACACCAGCTTTTAGCATTTTGCTACATTTGTTGTATCTGTCTGTCTGTCCATCTGTCCATCTATTTTCCAAACATTCAAGAGTAGATTGTACGCATCGTGCACCTCTAACACTTCATACTTTCATGCACATCTGTTCACAACAAGGACACTCACTTATGCAGCCCCCTTGAGTGAGCTATCACGTTCATGTTTGTGTTATTTTAATATTTCAAGTGCAGGTGGGCAAGGACTTCAAGAGAACCCAAAGGAAGGAAACATTTGACGTGTCTGAAACTGTGATGCGCGGGCCCCTCCTGGGGCCCTCCTGCATTTGGTTCAGGTTGTGGCGTTTGGAGTTGGCAGGGAAAATGAACAGGTGTGCTTGTTTTTGCATCCTTGTTCACTCAATTCCTCTACTCCGCCGAGAAGCCAAGGGTGGACCTGGAAGGTAGATGGAGTGGCGAGCTACCTGGCGGCTGCCCGACAGCGGGTACCCACAGGGAGTTGGGTTCCTGCCTCCTCCGCGTCTCTGGGATGCTGGGGCTCTATGCTCTAGTGAGGTGCCACCTTGGATGGGTGGGCCCGGGTCCATGGGTGGGCATCAGCCTGGGGGCTCCTGCTTGGATGCCAGGGCTGGCTGCGCCTGAGGGTCCTGAACTCGCCTGATGGCATGGGGCTTGGAGTTCACCGAGTGGGATGGTTTCTGCAGTGAGAAGCCAAGTCCCGGGCCTGTGCCCAGCCATGGGCATCTGCTGGCGGCCTTGCCGCTGTCCTGGCTCTGCCTGAGTGAGCACAGCTGTGCCCCGAGGCTGCCCGCTGCACCAGCCCCTGCCCTCAGCCCCGTGCCCAGCCTGTCCCATCCTGCAGCAGCTCGGGCTTCCCCGGTGGTTCAGGCTCTGTGCTCCATCTTTCTTTTTCCTTGGTTTCCCTTGAGGGTTGAGCAGTCTTCTCTTTGCTTGGCTCGAGGTTCTGTGTTCAAGGTTTAGTCCTTTTTAGTTTAGCATTTGGGGATTCAAGCAAAGCCTTCTCTCTCTTTTAAAACTGTGGTAACACCCTAATGAAAGATGTTTTTGTGGGATGTTATGGGAGGTGTGGGAGGTGGGGGAACATGGGAATCCTTGTAATTTTTGTGTAACATTTATGTAATCTAAGCATCTTTTAAGATATATATTAAAAAAAAAAATACATGCAATAAAACAATACAAAAAAACCTCAAACAAACCGTGGTAACATATATACAACATGAAATTTCCCATAGTGACCATTTTTAAGATTACAATTCAGCGGCATTCACAATATTGTGCTGCCATCACCACCATCTAAAACCTTTCCATCACCCCAAACAGAAACCCTGCACCCATTAAGCATTAACTCCCCATTCTCCCTTCTCCCTGGCCCCTGATAGCCTAAACTCTACATTCTGTCTCTAGGAATTTACATATCCTGGGCATTTCATAACAGTGAGATCAGACAATATTTGCCATATTTTCTCTGGCTTATTTCACTTAACATGATGTCTTCAAGGTTCATCTGTGTTGTCTGTTGCATGTGTCAGAACTTTATTCCTTTTAATGACTGAATGACATTCCAGTGTGTGGACTGGCCCCGTTTTGTTTATTCATTCATCGGTTGATGGACAGTAAGGCTGCTATGAACACCACTGTGCAAATATCTGCTCTAATCCCTGCATAAAGACTTTTCTCCATGCAAATATATTAAAAACAACAAAAAATATTTTCCCCCAATATCTTAAAACTAATACAGTGCTCGCTTCGGCAGCACATATACTAAAATCGGAATGATACAGAGAAGATTAGCATGGCCCCTGCGCAAGGATGACATGCAAATTCGTGAAGCGTTCCATATTTTTTTGTAATACGGGGGCTTTTTCAGGACTTGGGAATTATCCTGAGTGACATTACAATGACAGATATAGGCCATTTTATATCAGCATATACCATGCAGAACTGTGTGGGAGAGAGTGTGGTCTACAATGTGAACTATGGTCCAGGCTTAGTGGCAAAGCCCCAGGATGTATATATATATCCATTGCAGGTGATGTGCCACACTAATGAAAGATGTTTATGTGGGATGTTATGGGAGGTGTGGAACATGGGAATCCCTGTAATTTTTGTGTAACATTTATGTAATCTAAGCATCTTTTAAAATATAAAACAAAAACAAAAACAAAAAAACCTAATACAGAAACTTGTAAAATAGGAGAAAGCATAATAAACAGGGAAATTATGGTATATTTACTTTGCTTCTATTTTTTTTTTTAAGAGATGCAATTTTTTTCTGTACATATTTTACAAAACTGAAGTTAACACAATATAATCTTACAGCTCTTTTTCACTTAACATTGTATCATGGGCATTTTCGCATGTTGTTAATCCCTTTTCATTAAGGAGATTTTTCTTGGCTACATACTATATCCCTTTGACTGCCTCAATCATGTTTTATTCTGCTATCCTTATGTCATAAAGCATTTAGATTATTTCTAGTTTTTGTTACTATATGTTTTAGTTTCCTAGCTGTTAAAACAAGTCCCATACAATGAGTTGGCTTAAACAACAGGAATTTAATGGCTCATGGTTTTGAGACTAGGAGGATTCCAAAATCGAGGGTCAGCAAGGTGATGCCTTCTTCCAGAAGACTGTGGCATTCTGGGGCTGGCTACCGGTGAGCCTTTGTCTTTGGCTTTTCTGTCACGTGGCAATGTATGTGGTGACATCTTCTTTCTCCTCTGAGTTCCATTGACTTCTCCCTAGGGCTTTTCTCTCCATCTGCCTTTCGCTCTGCTTTTAAAGGGCTCCAGTAACCTGACTGAGTTGGGCTTCACCTTAACTGAAGTAACATCTTATAGAGGTTTTATTTGCAATTGTTCCACAGCACCCAAAATGCAGATCAAGATCAAGATCATGCCCAAACTGGAATAGATAATTCAATCCACCACACTCCAGATAATGCTGGGCTAGACATATTTGTGTATAAATGTTTACCTGAAATTCAGATCATTTCCTTAGAATAGATTCCTAAAAGTAGAATAATTTGGCCCAAGTATTTGGGCAGCTTTTTTTTTTTTTTTTTTTTAAGGTATTGAGGCTGGGGATTGAACCCAGGACCTTGTATATGGGAAGCCAGTGCTCAACTACTGAGCCACATTGGCTCCCCTGAGTTGGTTTTTTAATTTGTTTGTTTGTTGTTTGTTTTTTTGGTTTTAGGAGACCCCAGGACCTGCCATGTGGGAAGCAGGCGCTCAACAGCTTGAGCCACATCTGCTTCCATGGACAGCTGTTTTTGAGACCTTCATGGATTTCCATAGACCCCCCCTAGCTTTTGGGGAGAGATTGGAAGTGCCAGCTTGAGGTTTGGGGAATAGTTTGCAACTCGCAAAATATGGCCCCTTTTGCAGACAGGGAGACCAAGTCTCAGAGACCATCTCCATGTTGACCCAGGTGGACAGGCTTGCTGATGCCCAAGCCAGGACTTTCTGTCCAGGAGCAGCTGGAAACACCAGGGGCTCCAGCACTGGTTTGCATCCGGCATGATTTGCCTCAGGGGACATTTGGTGAGGTCTGGGGACATTTTTGGTTGTCACAGCCAGAAGGGTGCTCCTGGCATCCAGTGGGTAGAGGCCAGGGATGCTTTTCAATATCCTGCAATGTACAGGGCAGCCCCCCACCATGAAGAAGTGTCCGACCCCAAATGACAGCAGTGCTGCTGTTGAGAAGCCATGGGCTGGAGGGATTTGGGGTGTGCAGAGAAGGGGGAAGGTCCCAGCAAGGCCTCTGCTGGGTGGATCGGAGAGGCATCCTGGGAACCCCACCAGGAGGTGTGAGAGCCAGCAGCAGGGCCTTTCTCATGCCTCAATCGCAAAGCCGGCTGGAAATCTTTAAACCTCCTTTTCTGTGCCTTGAATTTGAAACAGCGTGTCAGGTGCCATCAAGAGGAATTCCTTGTGTAATCCATCAGTCAATCAGCTGGTATTTGCCGGAACATCTGTTCTGTGCCTGGCACTTATTAAACTCACCAGCCTGAGCACACCTTGCTAACTTGGCTCCAGACCTGGCGGCCTCTGAAATCCCAGGTTTCTTGGATGTGCTTCTTGCTCTGTTATCCCCCATGCCTAAGAGGTAGGCTACTCGAAAGTTGTGAATTGACCAACGTGACCTGGGAAGGCAGAACAGGGAAATGCTTGTCAGGCGCATGAGGCGGCATTCCTGATGTGGGAAGTGGTGGGCTAGAGCCTCCGCTTCCGCCCTGTCACCTCCCTTCTCTTGGTCTCAGGAACCTGTATTTAAAGTGAAAGGGTTGGACCTGCTGACCCCATGCTCCCTTTCTGGCTTTACGTGGTGCTGTGACTCTGCTCTGTTACCCCTCCCTCCTGTCACCTGTGATTTCACTGAGGAGCCCCCCTCCCCTGGGTTAAACGTGAGAGGAGGGACAGATGGGGTGGCGGGTATTGGGGGAATGGGGTGTACCAAGGGTAGCGGAAGAAACAATTGTGACTGGCACACATACTAGTTAGTGGTGTGAAATCCAGGAGAGGCTCGCTCCCCTTGGCGTCTGCCAGAGTGGCCTGAGTCCTTGGAGGGTGTGCTACAGAAACTCGGCGTCAGATCCCACTCTGCCTCCTGTGAGTGGTGTGACCTCAGCTGCCAAATGGGACAAATGATAGTACCACTCTTGTTGGATCATGGGGAGGATGCAACAAGATTACATGGTAAAGCATTTAGCAGGGTTCAGGCAGGAAATAGAAACACCAGTAGGCATATTAAGCAGGAAGGGTTTTAACACAGGGAATTAGAAGCATACATAATCATCCATCCATCCTGCACCATCCAGCCAGCTATCTTCCATTCAACCTCCCTCTTTCCCTTTCTTCTCTCCTTTTCCCCTTCCTCCATTCATACACCCATCCAGCCACCCTTCCATCCATCCATCTACCCAACCACCTATCCATCTACTCATCCATCCATCCATGCACTCATCCATCCATCCTTCCACCTGTCCATCCACCCATCCATCCACCCATCCACTCATTCATCCATCTATCTGTCCTCCCACCCACCTATCCATCCATTCATCCATCCATCCATCCATCCATCCATCCATCCATCCATCCATCCATCTGTCCATCCACTACAGGGACTTTAAAGGCCTTTTTCCCTGGTCCTTTGTGTACCCTTCCTCCTCCCCATAAGCCCCATTATTCAGAGTCACCTCCTCCATGCAGTCTTCCTCACTTCAGCTCTAGGCTCCCGCTTGCCCTTGCATTTTCCTTTGCCTATAGCACTCATTAATACTGCCTCCCATTCTCTATTTATTTGTGTTTAGTAAATGTTTTTTGATAAATTGATCCCAGGAAATTTTTTAAGGGGAGAAATAGCATTTGTTCAGTTTTCTTTGAAATTTGTTTTAAGAAATGTGAGTCAACCAAGCAGTCTCTGGATTGGCTTCCTTGGTTTTCGAGAGCAAAAGCAATTGTTAATTAATTGATTAACTTTTTTATAGACTAGCACTGAATTTTTATGTACTCTAAGTATGCTTTACAATTCATTTGGGTCTTACACATTATCTCTGTGTACATTATTTGTAATCTCATTTTGTGGGAATTTTAGGTGAGAAGCAGGGTGTTTTGGTGGCTAGGCATTGGAAATGCAGTGAGGAAACCAGGGCTTTAGCCTAGCTTTGCTTGTAAGTTAATTTGAGGCCTTGGAGCAGCTGTTTTCCCTCTCGGCACTTACCCTGTTTGATTCCTTGTCTGCAAAGTGAGAAAGTTGTAATATTGGAATAGACCATTTCTAGCACTTTTTAAACTCTTCAACGCTCAGTGCCTGGGATCACAGGCACTATTACTCTATTAAGTAATTAGAGAGGGTCGCATTTGGGGTTTTTAAACTCATGGATGACCATTTCACTTATTTGAATAAGAAGGAAGCAGTCTAGGTTCTTTTTTTTTTTTCAAGTAACATTTTTATTTTGAAATAATTTCAAACTTATAGGACAGTTGCAGAAATAATGCAAAACCCATACAGAGCATTCCTACATTCCCTCCCCTTAGATGCCCAGATCCTCTAGCTTTTACCGTTTGCCACATCATTCTTCCATCTCTCTATCTACCCATCCATCTGTCCATCTGTCCGTCTGTCTACCTGTCTTCCTTCCATGCATCCATCTATCCCTCCCTCCCTCCCTCCCTCCTTCCATCCATCCATCCATCCATCCATCCATCCATCCATCCATCCATCC
>JAKSZT010053840.1:1045785-1087075 GCA_026826555.1 Tolypeutes matacus
TCCATCCATCCATCCATCCATCCATCCATCCATCCATCCATCCATCCATCCATCCCCTTCGCGGTTTTGTTATATCATGGGTCAGCATTAGAAATTAAATGGGAATTTTTGGGGAGTTTTGCGGAAGCCACAGACGACATCCGAAGGCTAGCAGATAATAGAGAAAAAGTTTAGAAACTCAGAAATGCATAAAATATATGTACAGTGTCGAATAATACTTAACCCAAATTTTACAATAGGGTACTATAAACACCCCATAAAAGAAAAACAAAAAATTCAGACTTCTTCTCTGGTACGAAGGGAGGGCCAAAAAATTTTGCATGGATTTTCCAGATCACGAGGGTGCTGCATGATGTGGAACAGATAACTGTACATCATGCACCCTAGACCCTTAATAGTTTCATGTCCCTTGTCCTAAGAACAAGGATGTGTTTGTCTGTAACTACCTTAAGTATAGTTACCGAGGTCGGGAACTTTAACATTGATGTAAAGTTTGCAGTCTATAGGGAAGTTTTTCCATTTGTCCCATCCATGTCCCTTTGGCAGCTCTCGATCTTAATGTTCCCTAAGGGGGGCCCACGTCTCCAGACACTACGGCATTCTCTTGAGATGTCACGGGCCTTAGACATGGTGCACGGCTTTAGCAACACCTCTGGTGGGAATGGCTACACTCTCCATGCCACGATAACCACCCTGTGTGGTAGGTAGGATTATCTGTGGTTTACAGATGTGACTGAGGATTTGTGGTTTTATTGGAGTCGTCTGAGGTCCGCGTAGCACCTGGGGTTGGCTTCCCCTGCACAGCAGGCAGGGCTCTGCGGTATCCCCTGTGGGGAGGACAGGTGCAGCTTTGTTCAGCTGTGGCCTCGTCTGCCTGGAGCCCTTCTGCAGCCCCAGCTGGGACTGTCCCCTGTCCTCCAGTCCCAGTCCACCTCTTGCCTCTCCCACTCCAAGAGGATGTCCATCCACTTGGTGTCCCTCTGTGGCCCCAGCTCTCTGAGGACAGTGAACGTTTTCTCTGGGCTGGCTCTTCTCTGGTCTAATTTCCCTTCCTCCATTTTCAGCAAGCCCTGGCCCTGTAGGTTCCTTGTGGCCCACACCGGCATCAGCTCGGTGCCTGGCCAGATAGGAGCATGGCACTTGGCTGTGGCCGTGGCCCGTGGAAGGAGCCTGGGTGCATCGACCTCTGCTTTGGAAGGTGCGTGGAGCAGGGGTTCAGGGTAGGCATTCCAAACCTACCCTAGCTCTGTGTCTCTGTTTGCTTATCTGTGAAATGGGCATCCAGTGGCACCCTTCTTCTAGGTGTAGTGAGGATAAAGAGAGTTCATGTATCAAGGACCTGCTATTGTGATGAACTCATAAAAGTTTAATTTTGGTGAACTCCATGAAAGCTGCTTGTTATTAAAAGGAAGCTCACGTTTGGCAGCCTCCTCATGCCAGTGACTCAGTAAGGCTGCAGGCAGCCACAAGCCTTAATTATCATTTAACACGTCTGCTGGGTTAAGCCATCATCCCCCATCTTGTGGGGCCTTCACGACACAGTTTCTGGAGAAGGATGTCTTGGCAGGGAACAGAGCCTGGACACTCCTGGGGCCTGGGCATTGGCCAGGAGAGGGAGGAGGTAATGAGCAGAGAGAGTTTCTAGGTTGCTGATTCTCTCCACGCTCAGACCAATGAGCCATGAACTGTGTGTTCGGGCCACTGGAGGCTGCTCTGGGCTAGTGGGCGATGAGTGGTGCAGACAGCCTCATTGCCAGAGGCCTGGTCACGTGCCCCTGTGGTAGCAGGAGTAGAGAGAGACCCTCCAAGACCCTGGATGCCCTTCTCCCTCATCTGCTGCCACCCTGGGCCATTTGCTCAGATGACAGGGTGCAGGGAGAGATGTGCATGTGTGTGTGTGTGTCCAGGGGAGGGCATGCTCAGATGTGCTGGGGGCACGACCGTGTCTGGGATTTTTTTTTTTTTTTTTTACCTATGTCTGGGATTTTCTCTCCCATTCGTTCCCCTTTGGGTGATGTAGGATGCTGGTGATGGAGAGACATGATGAAGAAGCAGGGCCTTTTGTGTGCACATGGGCGAGGGCATGTTCAGCCAGGGCAGCGCCGGGGGCTCTGTGGTTGTGCCTCAGCCGTTTTCCACGACGCATGCATCCACGTGTGGTCAGCCGTGGGCAGTAGCCGCTGTGACCAGGGTGGGCCGTGGAGGAGGCGGTAGCCAGCTGGACTGAAGGAGGGGCCACTGGTGGTGGAGAGCACAGGCAGTTTAGGGACCCTCCTGCAGAGTGAGATGGTCCACCCAGCAGATTTTCATAACCATGCCTGGACGCTGCGTCCTGCCTGGTGAGTTCCAAGATTTGTGGGTCTTCCGAGCTCTCCATGACTTTGATTCAGCTCGGTCACCTCTTAGCTCCTGAACCAGTAAATCCTGGGGCTCACTGGGGTTCCGTGAGGCCCTAGGAGCCCAGGTGGCCTTTCTGAGAGAGGAGGATGGCAGAGGGTTAGGCAGGGTGGGGGAGGGCAGAAAGGTCTCTGAGCTTGCCGTGGTCCTAAATCTTCGCTTCCCTCAGTGGGAACACCAGCTAGACCCCTGGATGGGGCAGCTGAAACAAGACCCCACAGGCTCCTTTGGCTAAATTTGTCTTTTCCCTATCATCACGCAAACATAGGGATGGTGATGGCCCAGACATTAAAATGAGACACTTGTTCTCCTGTATCTTGAGTTTTTTTTGCTTTGTCTTTTGGTCTATTTAATTCCAGTCTTCTTTTTTTAAATGAATATTTATTTCTGCTCCCCCACCCTACAGATTTGAGATTGCACAGTTTACAGGTTTGCATTCTGTGATTGTTTTTTACTTACTATTTTTTGGTTAGTATTGGCTGTGGGCTGTGTTAAAATGTGTTTGTCAATTCTGCTATTGTTTTTTTTTTCCTCTGTTATAAGCCATGCTGAAAACATCTTTGTGTTTTCACTAATAATTCTTTAAGATTATTAGTACAAGAAACTTCTTTAAAAAAAAAACAACAGCTCAGATCATTGTAAAAATCATTATGAAAAAAGATTTAAACCAAAAAAGAAAGTAAAGGCTACCCATGACCCCAGCCCCATCTCCCTGCATTCTCATGGGGAACCACTGTTAGCACTTAAAAAAGTTTATTTTATTTTATTTATCCCCACCCTCACCTTGCTGCTTGCACTTGTTGCCTGCTCTCTGTGTCCATTCGCTGAACTTTCTCCTGTGTCTGCTTGTCTTTGTTTCTGTCTTCTGTTTAGGAGGCACCGGGAATCGATCCTGGGACCTCCCGACACGGGAGAGAGGCACTCAATTGCTTGAGCCACCTCAGCTCCCTGGTTTATTGTGTCTCTCATTATCTTTTTCCTCTTTGTCTCTTTTTGTTGTTGTTGTTGTTGCATCATCTTGTCGCGCCAACTCGCCACGTGGGCCCGCTTGCCTTCACCAGGAGGCCCCAGGAATCGAACTCGGGACCTCCCATTTGGTAGACAGGAGCTCAGTCCTTTGAGCCACATCCCCACTGTTAGCACTTTGACGGAAGCCCTTCTAGACCTTTGCTTTCCCTTTTATCCTTGTTAATGTTTTCAACACTTGTGGGATCCCATCACAGGTGGTTTTTTGTTTTTTGTAATCCACTTTCTTCACCTAACCCCATACTCTGGTGTATAGTTCCCTTAGATGTAAATCTTTGATTGTAACTGATCACAGTCTTTGGATATATTTCAGAGGTAGAATTCTTGGATCAAAGGCGAGCTTATGTTTAAGGCTCTTTTCATATTCCTAAGCAAGTAGTTACAAAGTATAATTGCCCCAGGGGAGGGCAGCCGATGAAGTCATTTTCCTTTGGATACAAACATAATACAGATGAAAAAGAGTTAAACGTTCAGAAATGTATAATGTGGAATGAGAATGTCCCCCAAACCCCACACCCTAGATAACCACTGATTTTCTCTAGAAAATATCTAGACCAATATTTTTTTGTAGTTATTTCTTTTTTTGCACAATGGGATGCTATTATCATCTTTGATCTACATTTATTTATGTATTTAATAGGAGCATATTCACAGAGTTATTAATGTCAGGCATAACGGGTCATATATCCATTGTAAACCCTTCCTGCCGTAGTCGTCTCTCGGCAACCCAGGTGATTCCCCCTAGAGTCCGTCAGGGATAATAGTTTTTTTGTGTGTCCTCCCAGAAATAAGTTTTAAGTAAGTATATTAGTCAGCCAAAGGGGTGCTGATGCAAAATACCAGAAATCTACTGGCTTTTAAAAAGGGTATGTATTTGGGGTAGAAGCTTACAGTTACCAGGCCATAAAGCATGCTACTTCCCCCACCAAAGTCCATTGCCATTTGTTGGGGCAAGATGGCTGCCAACCTCTGCAAGGGTTCAGGCTTCTTGGGTTTCTCTCTGGGCTCAGCTGCTATGCTCTCTCCACAAGATCAGCTGTGGACTGTCAGGTGAATGGCTCTGTCTCTCTCCCCAGGGTCTCTGCCGTGTCTAAGGAGCCGTCTCTATTCCTCTGTGTTCTTTTCCTGTGTGTTCACTTCCTGGGCTCTAGCTCAAAACTGCCAACTCTCTCGTTTGCCATGTCTTTTCTCTGTGAGTCCCTGCCCACCAAGGGACGGGGACTCAATGCCATACTGACGTGGCCCAATCAAAGTTCTAATCATAATTTAATCAATTAAAAGTGTTATACCTCTGACAGACCAGTTTACAAACATAATCCAATAACTATTTTTGGAATTCATAAACAATGCCAAACTGCTACAGCAAGCAACATGGGAATGCATATATCATTCATTTACCCCCCTTTTTATACACGAATGGAAGCATTTTCTATAACCTGTATTGCACCTGCCTGCTTTCACTTGCCAGTCCATGTTCCAGGTCAGCACAAACAGAGCTTCCTCATTCTTTATGTCTTCAGGTATACCATTGTGGGTATAAACTATAGTTTATTCTTCTGTTCCCCATGGCTGGGCCAGTAGGTTATTTCCAGTCTTTTACTCCTGTTAACGATGTTATGTCGCCTTGAATAACATGATAATATGTCATTTCACATAAGTGAAGTCAGCTCACATAACCACATACTATGTCATTTCACATATATTTGTAGATAAGTTCCTAGGAATGGAATTTCTGGGTAGAAAGATAGGCGTTTTTGTAATTTGAATAGATATTGCCCCCATCATTTTCCATAGAAACTTACCCTCCTGCTAGCAACTTAAGGGAGTGCTTATTTCCCCATATTACATTAACACAGTGTTATCAAGCTTTTTGATCTGATAGCTGGATAAAAAAACTACATCTCAGTATAGTTTTTTAAAATGTCCAGTTTGATAAGTTTTGTCCTATGTATGCAAACCATCACCATAATCAAGATAGTGATTTCCATCACACCACATGCTCCTTGTAACCCCTTCTACCCCTCCTTCCCAAGGCAACTACTGATCAGCTTTCTGTCCTTGTAGATTACTGTGCATTTCCTGGAGTTTATATAAATGGAATGATGCAGGAGTACTCTTTTTTGCCAGTATAATTATTTGAGATTCATTCACGTTGTTGTGCCTATCCTTTGTTGTGCCCATTCCTTTTTATTGCTAACAGTATTCCAGTGTAGGGATGTGCCACCATTTGTTTACCTAGTCACCTATAAAAGATTTTATAAAAGTCTGTTTTTAAAAAAAGATCCTATAGAAGTCACCTGTAAAAGATTTTAGCTTTTACAAATAATGTTGCTGTGAACATTTGTGTGGAGGTCCATGTATGGGCATGTGCTTTCTTTTCTCTGGTAAATGCTGAGGAATGGTGTGACTGGATCATACAGTTGGATGTTTAACTTTTTAAGAAACTGCAAAACTGTGTAACAGAATACTTGTACTCTTTTATCATATTTCCAATGGCAGTATGTGAGAGTTCTGGTTTCTCCACATCATTGTCAACACTTAAACTGGTCAGTCTTTTGAATGTTGGTCATTCTAATAGATTTGTGGTGGCACCTCTGTGTATATGTGTGTGTGTGTGTTTAAAGATTAATTTTATTTATTTCCACCCCTCCACCGCCACCCCCCCAGTTGTTTGCACTTGCTGTCTGCTCTCTGTGTCCATTCCTTGTTTGTTCGTCTTCTTTTTAGGAGGCACCAGGAACCTAACCTGGGACCTCCCAAGTGGGAGGGAGGTGCCCAACCACTTGAGCCCCCTCCGCTCCCTGCTTGTTCTGTCTCTCCTTGTGTTTCCTCACTGTGTCTTTTTGTTGCATCATCTCGCTGCATCATCTTGTTGCATCATTTTGCTGCATCAGCTTGCCACACCAGCCTGTCATGGAATCTTGCTGTCTTGCACTTCTTTTTTAGGAGGCACTGAGAACTGAACCAGGGACATCCCATGTGGTAGGGAACCCAACTGCTTGGGCCACATCTGCTTCTCATTCTAATAGGTTTGTGGTGGCACCTCTGTGTGGTTTTAATTTGTATTTTCCTAATGACTAATGATGTATATCTTTTTAGGTGCTTTTCCTGCCATCTGCATATCTTGTTTGATCAAGGGTCTGATTAAATCTTTTGCCCATTTTTTTTTTTTTTTAAACTTGGGTTGTTTATTTTCTTATTATTCAGTTTTGAGAGTTCTTTATATATTCTCGATTCAAGTCCTTTATCATATCTGTGCTTTGCAAATGTTTTCTCCCATTCTGTGGCTTTTCATCTCTTAAGGTTTTTTTTTTGTTTATTTGTTTGTTTTACAGCAAAGTATTTCAATTTTGATGAACTCTAATTTACCAAGGTTTTCTTTTGTAGATCATACTTTTGGTACCATATCTAAGAAATCTTTGCTTAACTTGGAATCATGATTTCCCCTTATTTATTTTTTTTTTTTTTAAGATTTATTTTATTTATTTATTCCCCACCCTCATTGTTTTGTGGTTGCTGCCTATGCTCTGTGTGCATTTGCTGCATGCTCTTTTTCTGCTTGTCTTCTCTTTAGGAGGCACCAGGAACCAAACCTGGGAGAGAGGTGCTCAATCACTTGAGCCACCTCAGCTCCCATCCCCTAATGTTTTCTTATTAGAGGTATTACAGTATTAGGTTTTACATTTAGCTCTGTGATGCATGTTGAATTCATATTTGCATATAGTGCAAAGTATGGATCAAAGTTCAGTTTTTTAAAATATGGATATCCAGTTGCTCCAGTACCATTTGTTGAAAAGATTATTCTTTCTGTACCAAATTGCCTTTGCACTTTGGTTTAAAAATCTGTTTCCCATATATGTATGGGCCTAACTCTAGGCTTTCTATTCTGCTCCATTGATCTATTTGTCTATAAATTCACCAATACCACAATGTCTTGATTACTGTAGCTTTAGAATAAGAGTTGAAATCAGGTAGTGTTAGACCTCCAATTTCTTTTTTTCAAAGTTCTTTTAGCTATTGCAGTTCATTCGCATTTTCATATGAATTTTAGAATTGGCTTGTCATTTCTATTAAAAAAGTTTTCTTTAAAGATTTTGATTACGGTTGTGATGAATAATAGATAAATTTGGAGAGAACTGACATCTTATCAAAATTGCATGCTTTGTCCGAAGAACAAGGTATGTTTATCCTTTTGCTTAGATCTTTAAATTCTCTCAGTAGCGGTTTATGTAAGTTTTAGTATACAGGTATTTTACATCTATTTTTCAGATTTATCTTGAAATACTTTGTTTTTTGATGCCATTGTAAATGGTATTTTTAAATTTCAATTTTTGTTTGTTGTTAATACATAGAAATATAACTGATTTTTGTTAATACATAGAAATATAACTGGCTTTTCTGTAGATTATATTAGATTTTGTACATAGGTGATCATGTTGCTTACGAATAAAGGCAGTTTTACTTCTTCTATAATCTGGATGCTTTTCATCTATATTCATTTATTTGTTTGTTTTTCTTGCCATATTGTACAATATGGCAAGAGGTGGTGAGAGCAGGCATCCTTATTGTGTTCTTGATTTTAGGGGAAAGATTTCAGTCTTTTACTATTAAGTTTGATGTTAGCTGTAGGGTTTTTGTAGATGCTGTTTATCAAGTCAGGGAAGTTGCCTTGTATTCTTAGTTTGCTGAGAGCTTTTATCAGGAATTGATGTTCAATTTTGTAAAATGCTTTTTCTGGGTCTTTCAAGATGAGCATAGGGATTTCCTTTTTTAGATTGTTAATATAGTAAATTATGTTGATTGGTTTTCAAATGTTAAACCAGTTCCTTCAGTTTTGACTTCATTAGTTTGAGGCTTTGTTATGAGGTGCATAAAAGTTTAGGAATGTTATAGCCTCTTTTTGAATGGACTCCTTTGTCATAGTGAAGTGACTTTCTTTATCTCTGGTTAATATTCTCTGCTCTAGCTGCTTTTTTTTAAAGATTTATTTTATTTATCCCCCCCCCCCCCCGTTATTTCGTTATTTGTGCTTGCTGTCTGTTCTCTGTGTCCATTCGCTGTGTGCTCTCTGTTTGCTCATCTTCTCTTTAGGAGGCACTTGGAACTGAACCTGGGACCTCCCATGTGGAGAGAGGAGCTCAATCACTTGAGCCACCTCTGCTCCCTGCTTTGTTTGTGTCTCTCATTGTGTATCCTCTTTGTGTCGTTTTGTTGCATCAGCTTCCTATGCCAGCCTATCACTCCAGCTTGCTGTCTTGCTTATCTTTTGTAGGAGGCACCAGGAACCGAACCTGGGACCTCCCATGTGGTAGGCAGGAGCTCAGTTGCTTGAGCCACATCTACTTCCCTCTAGCTGCTTTTAAAATTTTCTATGGGTTTGTCATTATCATCAAATTTGGAAAAATTTTGGCCTTGGAAAAATTTTGGCCATTATTTTTTCAAATACTTCTTCTTTCCACCCTTCCCCCCCCATCTCTCCTTTGGGATACATACATTAGGCTGCTTGTAGCTCACGGTTCCATGGCTCTTTTCTTTTTTTTTTTTTTTTTTCCATGGAGGCATTTTATTTGCATGTATGTTTTACATCCCTAGAAAAAGAATCCCAGGATTTTTCCTCCTGTGTGTTTTCGACTTGCTTTCTCGTGGTCCATGATGCCAGCTGAGGTCGTCAATACAATGAAACCAAACTGACGGGATGGGAGCAGATTATTCTGCCATTTTTCTAGATCTTTGAGTTGCACATCAAATCTGGGACTAATCACCCCACACTTGTTTAACCTCCCTGTGAGGTTCACAACAATTTTCCCAGCTCTGTGATCATCAATGATTTCAAATTCGCCAATGTAACCATGCTTCATCATCACAGTTAGAAACCTGACGATGACTTTGGAGCACGGCCTGATAAGAACCTGGCGTTTGCCTCTCTTCTCCGCATTGTTGATGCTCTTCAGAGCATCAGCCAGGACGTTCATGCGCACCATTGTGGCGGCACAGAAAGATGGCCGAAAGAGCCCATGGCTCTTTTCTTGTAAGTTTTTCTCTCTGTTTTTCATACTGGATAGTTTCTGTTATTTCTTCAAATTCATTAATCTTTTCTTCTACAATGTCTAATCTTCCACTAATCCCATCCAGTATATTTTTCATCTCTTTCAGTTTGATTTGGATCTTTTTCACATCTTCCATGTTTCCACTTGCCTTTTGAACTTATGGAATGCAGCTATAGTAATTGTTGTAATGCTCTCATCTGCTAATTTTAACATATGTGACTGTTGGAAATCGATTTTGATTAATTGCTTTTCCCCCTCATTATGGGTTGTATTTTCCTGCCTTCTTCCATGCCTTGTCATCTTTGATGGATGCCAGGTACTGTAACTTTCATCTTGGTGGGTATAGAATATTTCTGTTTTCCTATAAATATTCTTAAGCTTTCTCTGAGATACAACCTACTTGGAAGTGGTTTATTCCTTTTGGATCTTACTTTTAAGGTTTGTTAGATGGGCCCAGAGCTGGATTTAGTCTAGGGTTAATTACTCCTGGTTATTAAGGTAATAACCTTCCAAACTCTTCCCAGTGCCCCATGAATTTTGAGGTTTCCCAGGTTGGCTGGTGGGAACAGGCCCTGACCCCGTGTGCCACAGGGACTGTTCCCTCTAATGCTTCTGGCTGGTTCTTCCCCTGGCTTTGGGGAAAGAGCCCCACATCCTGATCATTCTCTGAGATGTTCTAGGAGACTCCTTGCAGACCTCTGAGCTTCTCTCTGTGCAGCTCTCTTCTCCCTGGAGTCTGTCCTTGGAAGTCCAGCCAGCCTGGCCTCCCTGGGCATCTCCTCAACTGAGGAATGCCACCAGCTTCCGCTTGGGTGCCCCTCGTGCACTGTGGCCCAGAAACCCTTGCAGACAGTAATCTGGGGCATGGAGTGGGGGGCTCACTGTGCTCGTTTCCTTTTGAAAACCATTGTTTCACGTTTTGTTTGGTTCCTTGGCTGCTGCTGGTCAGAGGCTCCATCTGGCCCCTGATATCCAGTCTTTGCTGGAAGCAGAAGTCTCTTCCGAGTGGTTGCCGTTTGCATTTTTCTCTCTAGGAGGGCCTTTCCTGTTTTAAACGGTGTGGATTATTCCACAGCGAATGTGTTTATGATCTGACGGGAGTAGGCACGAGGGGTGGCCTGCGGGCGGGCCCACGTCACCGGCTCCCCTGGCCGGCCCCGTTGGGAGGAGCGAGGCCTCTGGAACATTTGTATGGGTTGGAAGTCTGTGTTTTCACTCCTAGCACCACACACGATCTCAGCAGCTTGTCCAAGGGCTGCGTGCACAGCCCAGCGTGGGAGCCCGAGGGCTCGAGCTTGCCAGCAGAGGCACTCGTTCCAGACACTGTCAGGACGGAAAAAGGGGAAGTGGGAGTGGGATGGCGCTGGTGAGAACCGCACAGGCTGGGGGCCTGGCCGCCTCCCCTGGACCTTTGTCTCACCCTCCCTCATGACAGAGCTGGTCCCCAGGCGCTGTTGTTCAGGGTAGGGGTGGGGTGCGTGGGCCTCGGGCCCGCCTGTGTGTCCCCTTAACTTCTGAACTCAGCCTCACAGTGGAAAATATCCGCTAGGCTTGGAGCCCTGGGAGGGGTGCCTGCAGGCTCCGTCCTCCTTGGCCTGGGGAGAGGGCTGCGGGCAGGCCCTGGGGACTCCCTCCCCCCACGTCCAGAGGCCTGGGGGACCAGGCAAGCCAGAGACCCAGAGGGGATCCTCTTGGTGTCCCTACGGAAGGGGCAGCAGAGGCCAGGCTTGGCAATGACCTCCCTGAGGATGCCGGCTGGTCCCAGGCTGAGGTCTGGCCAGCCTCCCGCCTCCTCTGGAGATGGGGAAGAAAAGGGGCATGGTGTCTGGGGCTGGGATTTGTGAGGTCCTGCCTGCACCCCACCATGTAGGCAAGCTCCCCTCCTTGCTCCTAGAGGTGCCACACGGACAGCGTGTGCAGGTGCAGGGCTGGATGGCTCAGCCTGTGTACCCTTGAGAGAGAGGCTCTGGGGGGCCTTTGGGAGAGTGAGTGGCATTGGACCTGAGGGCTGGCCCTTCTGGTCACAGATCCCCCACTGGATGTGTTGGGGTGCACCTCCAAGGGGCATCGTTAGACTTGCAGTTTGGGCCTAGACTTTTTCCCTCCGTGGGCCCCAGTTGCTGCATCTGTCAAAGGAAGGGGATGTGTGACACCATCCAGGGTGCATCCTGAGCTCAGGCTGTTCTGGTGGCTCCTGGGCCCTAGGATTTGGGCCCTTCAGGGAATGCCGGGCCAGGAGGGGGCATCTGAGCAGGGACCTCCCAGGGGCATCATTGTGCCATGTAAGTCTGAATGTTCCAAGCATCAGAAGGGCAAGGAACAGAGTGGAGGCTGGGGTGGAGAGGGGAGTGGAACCCCTTTCCCTGGGGGCCTGGAGTGACTTTGGAGTTTGTGTTGGGAGGTTTGGGGGACTTCTCCCCCTGGGCACCTTTGTGTGGAGGCATGTCCAGCTTATACTGGGCAGGTGACCACATTTAACTGCCTGGCCTCCCTGGTGACTTGCTCCAGGTGCCCCCCATGGCACCCACCTGCCTCCCCACTAACTCTGTCCCGCTCTGACCACAGCCCTCCACCTTTCCTCCTGGAAGTTTCTCAGACCTCAGTCTGTCTCGTTGTGCTCTGTTCCCATGCCCAAAGCCTTCCCTGTATCCCCCGCCTTGCAAAAGTCAAAACAGAACTGTCCTAATGTTTCCAGGTCCTTCTGGAATCTTGCCCTTTAATCCCTCTTCAGTAGGCATGCTTTGCTCCTCTAAGCCCTGTCCTGGGAAGCTTCTCCTGACCCCAAATACCCTCTTGTGCAATCCTGATGGGCGGCTGGGAAATCTGTTGAGACAGGGCCCTGTACGCCATGGGGCAAGTGGGCGGGTGGAGGGTGAGAGGCCATGAACAGACCGCAACCCACGGATGCTGTGGCTAGATGGTCCTGTGACTCCTGGCTGGGTCTTGGTACCCTCTCGTCGGCTTTGGAAATAAAGGAGAATGAGTAGGCAGGAGAAAGGCAGACGGCCAAGGAGAAAGATAAGCTTGTCTATCAGCCTCCACCAGCTAGAGCTAGAACGTGAGCTGGTTGGACGAGCTTGGGGAACTGCGCTGGGCTGAGCTGGGAAGTGGAGGTGAGTGATGGGAAGAAACAGGGAAGAGCCTTCGGCTTGCCAGCATCCCGGGGCCTGGGAGGCAGGTGTTGGGATTGGCATGCCCTCACCACAGAGCACACTGGGCAGCTGCCTCCTCTCCCCTCCCCTTCTTCCCATCCTCAGATTAGCTCTGGCCAGGGCAAGCCGAGGACTGCTGGGAGCCTCTGGTCCCAGCCCAGGAGAGCTGCCTCCCATCCTCCTTTGAGCCCTGGCCTCCTGGTTCCTTGACTCCTCTAGCTCCCTGCCAGGGCTCTGTCCCTCAATCCTCTATTCTCACTGACAAAACCAGCATGGGGCCAGCAGCCCTGATCTCCAGTCCCATGTCTGCCCTTGGGTGGTGGAGCAGGTGGGCCGGTGGTGCCTGTGCTCCCTAGACGGGTGGGATTTTGGATAGCTGCTCGCAGGTCCCTGGAGGATGAGAGAGAGTCTGTGAAATGTGTGCCCCATAGGGTGACATGTCCGTGTTGGGGGAAGGGGTGGGAGTGAGGGAGCCTATCGTGCCCAGGTCTGCTGTGTGACGGCTATATCTTATGGAACCAGAAAGCTGCCACCGAACCCCAGGGCTCCTCCCCAGAGCCCCGGTCCCTCCCTCCTCTGAGCCGGAGCAGACGCCCTGTCTCCGGCCAGGCCAGGCTGCCTCTTGCACTGGGGCTTGGTTTTCTCTCTGTCAGAGTAAATCTCAGGGGGTGGGGGTGGGGTGGGGGAATTTAGAGACCAAAGAGCCTGGCTTGTTGTCCTCAGGGTGCAGAGGCCCGTAGGGGACACAAGTGCCCCTGAATGTGCCTGGGACCTCCCCAGGCACCACTGCTGGTCCACTGCCCCACCTCTCGCCCCCACTACCCTCGGTGTGGCCCTCCCATTCCTGATGAACACTGCTGTTAGTGTGAGAGGCAGAGCCCCTTGCCCAAGGCCCTCTGAGAGAGGCCAAATGGAGGTGGGGAGCTGGTTTCTGTCTCCC
This sequence comes from Tolypeutes matacus, assembly GCA_026826555.1. Taxonomy (NCBI): domain Eukaryota; kingdom Metazoa; phylum Chordata; class Mammalia; order Cingulata; family Chlamyphoridae; genus Tolypeutes; species Tolypeutes matacus. The sequence continues at coordinate 1,059,348 of JAKSZT010053840.1, forward strand.
AGGGATGCCAGGCCCCCTTCCTTCTATGGGGTCCATGGCTTCTCAGTGCAGGGGCCAGCTCCTGGGGCTAGGGGTTGGTGTTCAGTGGGTGGAAGAGGCTCCGCCATCCTGCTGGGTGAAGACAGAGAGAGCTGCCTCCAGGAAAGGCTCGTTGCCCTTCCCAGAAGGGGCAGGCAGGACAGCAGCGCCAGCCAGGCCCCAGTGCGTTTGTCCTGAGCAGTGTGGATAGCCCGAGATGCAGGGGGCCCGAGGGGCCCAGGGGCATGTGCCTGGGGACCCAGTGAGAGCAGGTGGCCCCAGCTGGAGGTGGTCATGGCCTCTAAGGAGGGGGTCTGGGTTGGGGAGCCCCAGGGGGCAGGGGGATGTCTTGGCCCTGGAAGGAGGCCAGCATGGCAAGAGGTACGGAGTGTGCCTGGGACGTTGTCTGTGCTTCTCATTTAAGCATCTGAGCAGCCGAGGCTGCTGGGATGTGTGCTGGGGTGGGGAGAGGGGAGCTGTTTTAGGCGCGGAGATGCAGGGGGATTGCGTCATGAAGGAGCCTGCCCAAGGCCATGTAGCCACAAGGACATCAGCTGGACCTGAAGGAGGCCAGCTGGTGGTGGAGGCTGTTTCCTTCCCACCCACCATCCACAGCCGAGCGCCGGAGACGGGAACCATTGAATCATAGGAGGAAGACAGTGAGGATCCGTGCGGTGGTCTCAGAGAAACAAAGAGTCCCCCCACCTCCACTTCCTCACATCTGGACGGAGGCCTCTTTCTCATCTGTTCATTTTCTTGCTTTTCTCCTGTCTTCCCCGCTCTTTGTTTTTCTTCTTTCTTTCTCTGTCTCCATCTAGTCATCCATCCATCCATCCATCCATTCATCTGTCCATCTATTGTCTGTCTGGGCTTTTAGAATAATAAGATGTGGTTCTTGTCCCTCCAGAGCCTCCAATAGTGGGGTCTGTGGTGGGGGGAGATGGATGAGTAAACAGGTGCTTAGGCTATCAAGGGGAAGAGGCTGTGCTTGAGGTGGCACAGGAGGGGAGGGGCTTTGCCCCAAGGTGGGCTGTCTAGGGCCTATGGCTAGCCCAGACTCAGCACCCAAATCCAGGGCCCCTGCTTTCCCTGCCCTGTCTGTCCATAAAAGGGGGAGGCCTGCCAGAAGCGGGGCCCAGTCTATCCTTGGGACGTGGTTTTTACACCCGGAAAGCAAAGGTGTGGGGCCAAGGACTCCGACGTGAAGTGGCATCCTAAGCTGGGTGCCGTGGACCACAGGGCTGGAGGGTTGCGAGGGGGAGGGGCTTCCTGGGCCATGGCCTGGGTGGGGGTGCTGTGGGGCAAAGGTCAGGGCAGGACAGGATGGAGACGGTGGGAAGCAGCTGGGCGCAGACCTGGAAGGGGTGAGGAGGGAGCCAGGGACCAGAGACTGCCACTCAGGCCTCCCCCAGGTTCTGCCCCCTCCTCTGCCTTCTTCTCCCATCTGGCCTGGTGCCAACCTACCACTCCAACTGGACTGAACTGCGGGTGCCCCCCCCGAAGGCCCAGCTGGCCATGCTCTTGTCTGTGCCTCCCCGGGACAGGCTCCCATCAGCCCCGTGTGTGGAGCGAGTTGCTACCCGGTGTGTCCTGGAAACACAGGCTCAGCCACGATGGAAACCTTCAGCAAATGACCGCTGTATTATCACTTCCCCAGCACGAAGGGTCCCCGAAGGCAGAGGAAGAGGTCCCATCATGGCTGGTCTCCTGGGAGGCCAACTCTTGGGCCAGGGTGGGTGGATGGCAGCTCTGCGCGCCCCACTTAGTGTTGGAGGGGAGTCACCCGTGCTGTTTCAGCGCCGAGTGTTTATTCACCCAGGGGAGGGGCCCTTCCACTGAGAGCTCCTGCCCTGCTAAGCATCTGGGGCTGCCTGCTCCCAGATTCTGAGCTTAAGATCTGGCCAAGGCCTTTTCCTTAGGTCTAACATCTCCCCCCGGGTTGTGGCATGGAAACAGACTGGAAGAGGAGGTGGGGGTTGGTGAGATGGCCGCTGAGTGTGTGTCCGTGACTTCCCCAGCGCTGTGGTCACTGTTATCTCTGTCTCACAACTCTCTGTGTCGCCTTCCTTGGCATCTACTGGCCCATTGTGACCGTTTGCTGAATGAGTGAACGAATGAATGGTTGTGATGAGGGAGCTGAAGGCCTGGGAGGACACGCCGTGGCTGGGCTGCAGCTGAAGATCGTGGACGAGCGTGTCCCAGGCAGGGGCTTGGGCCCAGCCCAGGCCAGGCGCATGGGGGGCACTCAGGGGTCTTCTGTTGTTGGCCCTTGGTAAAAGCTCCCTGGAAAGAACTGGGAGGGGCAGGCCCAGAAGCCCCCCGTGCTGCGGGTAGCGCGGCCCTGCCCTGTGGCCGGCAGGGACTGCCCTCTAACTGCGGCTCTCAGCAGGATGTTAAGTGCCGTGCTTGGTCAGCCGGGCTGGCATGTGCCTTCTTGTGTCCCGGAGGAATTTCTAAAAGACTTTGGGAGCTGTGTCGTGAGTGGAGCATGGCTTTGGACTAATGTGTCTGTGGGGTGGGGCCGAGGCAGGGCAAGTCGGGGCCAAACCCCAAGTCATTCCGAAAGCTTTGGGGGCAGGTTCTAGTGTAAGAGTGGGGTTTTGTCAACAAGGGGCCTTTTGTGTTTTTTCCAGGCTGGTCAGATGGCCAGGACTTTGTGAAGTCGGCTACCTCTGTCCTTTGAGGACAGCTCGCCCCAAGGAAAGCCATGGTCACGCTGTGGAGCCTCTGTGCCCAGACCTCTTGGGCTGGCCAGAAGTCTGCATTCTCCAGAGAGGCCTTGTAACCTGTTTTGTGAACATGCCTGCTAACTGCCAGCCAGGGGTGCAGACCAGATGCCAGGGCTGGCTTGTGGGCTCGTGGTACAGCAGGGACCCCTGTCCAGGTGGCGTTACTAGCCAGGCGTGGTGGTGCCTTCTGCGGGCACAGGCAAGGCAGACGGCCCAGGAGAGACCCAGGGTTATCAGGAGAACTGGTTCTCGCCTGAAACTTCTTGACAAACTTGAGGTGCATCTCCAGGACTTTGTTGATAGAACCAGGTACATTACAGAGGCATCTGTAAATATTTTAACTTCTAGAATGAAGGAACCAATTGCTTCCAGGTCAGCCTTGCCATTATGTCACCCTCACTCCTTTGTAATCTCCCATCTTGATGGATTTTCTTGAGTGGGAGTGAAGGGCCGGATCCACTGGTGGGCTGGCCATTGTGTAGGATATTGGCCTGGGTGAGCACATGTCTGTGGGAGAAAGAGCTTCCCTGGAGTTTGCTTCTTGCAACTCCCTGTTGCACAAGCTGTTGCAGGCGGAAAGCTCCAGGCGCCCGAGTGAGCTGGGAAGAAGCCTGAGGCTTTCCCAGATCTTACAGGGGCACACTGCTATTTCTAAGACTCTGAGAAGTCCTGCACTAAAGTGGTGAACGCTGAGAAAGTCTGACTGGGAGCGGAAAACCATTGTTGCCCTAAGCGTTTAGATGTTCCATGATATAATAAAAGGCTTTTAGTTTATCTCTAGTTTGTCTGCCATTGCGTCTCTTGGGGAAATTAAGAGCCGCGACATTGTATTCATTTGTTCACTGTTCCTTCGTGCAGCAAATGCATATGGAAGTAGCCGTGGTGGCTCTTATTTGGCCACCCCATGTGTGAAGTGCTCTCTTTGTGGTGACAGAAGGCCAGGCCTGGGGAAGCATGTGGCAGAGCAGAGGTGCCTAGTGCCCATGTGGTGCCTGGGGGGTGCACGGGGCCCATCTGTGTGCAGGCCAAGGCCGGGGAGCGCGCCCTCGGGCGGGGGCCGCTGCATGCCTGCAACTGTCCCTCACCCTGCGCTCTCCGCCTTCCCTCTGCTGGGCCTGTTGCGGGGAATGGGCCTTAAGGAAGACAGGAGGCTTCTCAGGATGAAGTGGGCGTGGAAAGTGGCCCCGAGTTCACCAGGTGACTCCGAGGCCGTGGGGTCTCCTCATGTTCTTGAAGGTCCCCGCCTGATTTTCTTTTGGCATGTGCCAACCTCCCGAGGAGACACAGGACATGAGGTGGGAGATGTTGATGGTGTGGAGAGAGAATTTGGAGTCTAAAGAGCAGCAGGAAAAACCCTTCCTGGAGTCCAGACAGCATCTGTCCCAGCGACAACGCCTGTTTTTCCAACAAAAGGCCCTCTGTGGCCAGGCCCCGGGAACGGCTTGTTTCTTACCCAATTCCCCTTGCTGGATCATGTTTTGTGATGTCACGACGCAGAGGGTTCAGCGGGTCACACTGGCTAGGCCAGCATTGGGGTGCATGATCTTGCACCCTTAAGCATGTCTGGAGCCAACTGCCCCTCTGTGACCTCGGAGCCTTCGGTCCAGCTGTGGCGCCTCAGTCAGACACATCATCTCCCTGGGAAACGCGGCGGGCAGAGCATCACTTCCTGTCCCCTTGGCCCCCCCAGACAGCACAAAGAGCCACTGGGAAGTCCTCCCGGGCCCCAGCAAGCTCCAAGTCTAGCCACCTTGGGGGACAGTGGTAGCAGCAGGCCCTCCCGGACCCAGTGCTTGTGATGCCAGACACCTCACACCCCTGGTGCCACAGGATGTGGAACCTGGAGCCATCTTCTCAGCCAGAGGATTCGGGATTCGGGAGAGGGGCGCCTGGGGACTGTCCTCAGGAGGGATGATGAGACCCTGGAGGGGAGGGGTCACACCTCAGAGCAAGAGGGATGCCTGAGAGTCTATATGTACACCAGAGGAAGCAGGGAGGTGGTATGGGAGCCTGGCTCTGCCACTGAAGACCTTCGTGCCTCGGTTTCCACATCTGCAAAACAGGGACATAATAGCATTCACCTGCAGGGTCACTTTTACAAGTCCCTGAGATAAAACGTTGCTCCTGGAACACAGCTGGTGGCTAAATTGCCAATTGCCATCATCGTTATAGCTTCCTATGAATAGGTTCTAGAAAGTTCCAGCTAAATTCATGGGGCTGGCTCCAAAAGGTTTTAGGGTGTCACTGATGGGGGCAGCTTTGAGTCCTCACCTCCGTGAGAAGGGAGCAGTAATGGAGGGAGGCTGAGGGGAGAGCAGGGACTTGAGGTGGACCAAGCCCTCCACCCCACAGGAGTCTGAGCAGCTGGTTTCCCTCTCTGATTGTCAGTTTCCTCACCTGTCAAATGGGAACAAAACCCTCCTCTTGGGACTTTTGCGAGAAGGCCTGACAGGCTCCCAGTAAGGGCCTCCCCTCCGAAGGCCCTTGGAGCTGTTCTTCCTCGTAGGGGATAGGGAGGGGTCCCGGCGAGGGGCCAGCTCAGAGCTCGGGCACTTTGTCACGGTGAATGCGGGGCAAGAGACTGGGCCTCGGAGCTAGGCAGGGCAGGCGCGGAGGGGGTCTGCGTGCTCGCCTGCCCGCCGCCGGCGCCTGGGGGCACACATGTTCGGGGGAGACACTGTTATCCCGGCCTCGAGACGCTGTTATCCCGGCCTCTGGGGAGCCAGCCCCCTCCCTCCCGCTGATGAGAGGTCAAACAATTATGGATTTCCTCATTTTCAAGCCAACTGGGAAATTAAATTGCATCTCCATCAGTGCTTTATTAGTAATTTTCAAGAAGGAGGTAATTGAAAAGAAACATTTTAATACTCTCTCCAAATTGGCACGGGGGCACGGGAGCGGTGGGGGCTTATCTTTACCACCCCCTCCCCCATTGAGCTCAGCCCTGAGTTCAGCGGAGACGCACGGAGGGTCTGAAAGGCCATTCCTTGTGCCTGGCCCCCTACCCAGCCCCTTTCCTGGCCCCTATCTGGCCCCTTACCTCACCCCTTCCTGGCCCCTTACCTGGCCCCTACCTGGCCCCTTACTTGGCCCCTTACCTGGCCTCTCCCTGGCCCCTTACCTGGCCCTACTGGCCCCTTACCTGACCCCTTACCTGGCCTGTACTTGGCCTCTACCTGGCCCCTTACCTTGACCCTACCTGGCCCCGTGCCTGGCCTTCTCTCCCAGCAGCCCTGGCTTGGCCCGACCCTGCTACCTCACCTGACTCACCTGCTCCTGTGCCTCGGCCTGGGTGGGTGGACCCTAGTTGGCAGCCTGGACTCGGACCATCTGGATGTTGGTCCTGGCTTCCTCCCAGCATCCATGTGACCTCTGCATGCTCTTCCCTGCGCTTTTCCTCTTGTTCTTGGTCTGGCAATGGGGATGGGTCAGTACCTGCTTCGTGGGGTTGTTGGGAGGTGCAGGTGAGGGATACTCAGAAAGTGCCGTGTCTGCTGGCAGCCATGAGAAGGACGCAACGTGCGGCGTCCTCCACCAGGATCCCCCCGTCCCCTGCCTCATCTAGTGTCAGTGCCACTGGTTACTTATACTTAAGTACAATTTTTAAAATTGTGTTAACATGTATATAACCTAAAACTTCCCATTTTAATCAGTTTTTACAATGTTGTGCCTCCATCACCACCTTCCAGTACTCTCCATCACCCCAACCAGAAACTCTGTACCCATCAAGCATTAACTCCCCATTCCCCTCTCCCCTGGCCCCTGGTAGCCTCTGATCTGCTTTCCAGCTCCACGCATTTGCTTATTCTGGGTATTTACCATCTGCAAGATCCTACAGTATTTGTACTTTTGTCTGACCTATTTCACTCAACACGATGACGTCTAGGTCCATCCGTGTGGGCACAAGTGTCAGAACTCTGTTCCGTGTCCCAGCTGTCGTGTGTCAGTGCCACATGTTCTTCACCCGCTCCTCTGTCGATGGGTGCACTCCTTGGAGTGCGGCTCACGCCCATCCTGAGCCCCTGGGCCCTGGAGCTACCCCAGGCTCTTCCTCCTCTAGACTCTTTTCACCTTTGTGCCACACAACTGACATACTTCTAATTAAAAGCTGTCGCCCCTGTTGTGTTGGGTGACACTCAACACCCACGCTGGTGATTAGGTGCTCGCCTGCATGGAGCACTGAGTCTGCGTTGGCACCCTGTCACAGACCCCAGCCGTCCTCTGCAGGGAGTATTTATGCCCATCGTGCAGAGGCTTGGAGGGGGTGGGATCCCAGGTGAAGCCCACCAAGCGGGAGGATGCCTTGCTGCCAGGAAGTCTGTCCTGAGGTTGGGTGTTGTGGTCGTGCCTGTTTGGTTGCACACGGGAGGATGTTTTCCATCTCATCAGGCTGCTGGAGGGCAGAGGCCACGGAACCAGCTTTGTGGCCCCTCGGCCACAGTGGTCAACAGATCAGGCTCTGTCTACACCGCAACTTGTTGAGCAGTGTCGGAGCCTGTTCTCCACCGCCCTTGGAGTCAGGCTGAACAGGGCCATGAGCCGAGGGGACCTAGAACACTGCACCCCTGTGTGCCTCAGTTTCCCTTCCGTGTCATGAAGGTTAAGTAGCAATAGCTGCTTGCACAGTGCTTGGAACCAGGAGACACATGCTCTCTGGAGAGGCACACAGGACCCGTGGCCCCTGCTGCCTCCAGGCCATCACGCCTGGGCTTCTTGTCTGTCTGTCAGCCCCTCCTCCACCCGCTGCCGGCTGCCTGCGGCTGGCTGAGCTCACCCCCACACCCAGGGCCCCCTAGCTCCTGCGCGGGCCTGCAGCCTCTGTGCTCCCCGTGACGTCAGGCCTGGGCGTCTGCCCGCCTGCCGAGGCCGCCAGTATGTGTGGGCTGGTCCCAGGAGAGCTGTAGCCCTCATCCTTCTCCCATGCTCTGATCCATCCCACTCTGTCCAAAGGGGACAAGCCTGACTTGGGGGGGGGGGTTGGTTTCTGATTGGACACCCAGGGATGAAGCCCGGAGCGAGCTTGAGCTTTCAGCTCTTTGAAGACTCTGGAAAGGTGGACAGATGGATTGTGTCTAGGGAACAGAGCATGTGCCCCTATCCTTTTAGCAGTTCAGTCCTTCCTTCCTTCAGCCAGCCAGGAAGTTTGAAGCCTTTCCCATTTTTAACCATTTTTAAGTGTACTTGTTCCTGTGGCTTCCGGTAATAAGGAGACACAAGGTTCCTTATTTGGAAAGGACCCAGGGGCTTGACAATTTGTGGCAGGAAGTAGTTCTCCTGACCTCAAGGCCACTGCCTGCCTCCAGCATCCTCTCTGACTTTGGAGCCATCCTCGCTTGGTGCCCAGTGGGGTGTCTGGCACCGGGCCGGGGAGGGCAGCTGGTGCCTACTGAATGAATGGGTACATCTAACTCATTTAATCCTAAAAACAAACTCAGTTGTTTCTCCAGCATCCCAAAAGATGAACAAATGAGCACAGATTGGTTAAATGACTTAACCAAGAGCTCCTTGTTAGTGAAGAAAATGAGGAAAAAACATAAATGATCATATTCTCATCTCATAAAACTAAACCTCATATTCTTTTTTATCTTTAGCATTGATATAGTACCTTCTTTGCCTTTGCTAAAAAATATTACAATCTTAGTTAACTTCCTGGAGAAGTAACTTCTTGGAGAGCCCACGGCAGGTGCGGGCAGCTGATGCTGGCTAAGTACAGTGAGTTGTACTGGCTGGCAGAGTGCAAGATTCCAGGGACCTGGGGAGCACGCCTGGGACCACGGCTACTGGGCATTTGGCCCCTTCTTTGACAAGTGGCCCAGCACCTACCCCCTCCAGGCCCTGGGGGCCTCTCTCAGCTGCTGAAGGGTCGTCCACACGTGCCTGGGCTCCTTGGCTTTCAAACTAGGTTCTGCTGCTGTGGAGGCCAGTGGAAGCCTCTGTGTGGACCCTGAGCTTTGGTGCTCCCAGGGCTTTCGCAGAAATTAGTTTCTTGGAGTTACAGAGGCAATTTCCGGGACTTGCCCCTGTAGCGCTTCTGTGCAGTGGCCATGCGTGTATATGGCTGAGTGTGGGCGCAGGGTGTGCTTGTGTGTGCGTGCATTCACGTGGGTGCATTGCCGATTGTGCCCGCTTGTGAGGGTGCAGCTGGGCCGTTTGGGAGTGTGGCAAGAGGGCTGCCTGGCTCTGTGAGGGTTTTGAGTGGAAGAGAGCGGGTGGGAGTTGGAGCACACACGTGTGTGCCCCGTCTGCCTCTGTCAGTTCACGTGGCTGCCGCACAGCTCCCTGCTGAGCGGGAGGGCCTGCCCCACCTGCCCCCTCACTTTGGCCCTGCAGTTGGGGGAGCTGCCTGGATTGTGCTGATTGGAAACCAGCTTGCGGGGGCAGGGGGTGGGCATGTTACCTGGCGGTGAGGGGTCCTGGAAGCTTGGAGGTTGGGTGCTGGGAGCTTGGCTGGAAACCCTGAGAGCTTTGACCATTGATATTTGATCCGAGGCAGGCTGTGGGACTTGACTGAGGCTTCCTCTGTCCTGAGAGAAAGCGGGAGCCAGTGTTGCTGTAACCCCGGGGCCGTGCTGGGGTCTTTCCCCACTCTGGGCCGGCCGCTGCTCTGCTGTGTCCCGGGATGCTCGGCTCGCACAGGTGGGCCCTGATCTTGGGAGGCGCCAGCTGCCCCTTCCCGGCCCCCAGGCCATCTGAAAAGGGAGCCCAAACACTTAGCTGTGCCCTTCCCTCTTAGATGCTGTTCCCTTCCCCAGATCCCACCCCCGGGTGGTGCCCCTTCAGGTACCACTCCATTTGTGTTCTGGTTGCGTTCAGGGGCTAATCGCACAGAATGCACAGTTTGGCGCCCCCTGCAGTTGTGCAGCTTGGGGGACCCCATGGGAGACCCCTGACCCTCCACTTCCATATCCCCAGCCCCCCCCCCACTTCCAAACACTCACATCCTCTGTACCCTGGGCTCCACACTGACCGCTGTCCCCCAGGACTCTTGAGAGGGTGCTGCTCCTGGCCGCCAGGGTCTCTTTTCCCTGGAGTACCCTCGTCCTGTCCCCTTACCTCACGTAGTTCCCCCTGGGCACAGCTCTATTACGGGTGATGCGTCACTTTCTGTTGTCCCACCTGGACTGGGAGCCAGTGGGGGCAGGGCATGCGACCTCCATCTTCATGGGTGAGCATACTGTCACCCGGGAGCTGTGGTCAAGTGATTCGCTGGCACGTGGGAAGGTACCCAGGATTGGGGATGTGTCTACCTGGAGCCGGGCCTCATGCTGCTGCTTCCTCCCTGGTGGCTGGGACCCCGGTGTGAATCCTGCCTTCCCCTCTCCCACTCCATGGTCTTGGGCCAGCTGTTGGACCTCTACGAGCCTCACTTTCCTCGTCTTGAACCTCAGCCTTGAGCCGGCACCCGGTACAGCTCTCTCACTAGGATTATGGTCACTGTTTGGGCTCAGCTCTCAGTGTTGACTCTGATCTCCTTCGGGGGCCGCCACCCCCCTGGCCACACCTGCTGAGTGTGAGTTAACTCTTTCCATCTGACATCTGTCCCTGCCCTGCTTGCCTGGGCCCAGATCCCGTCAGGAAAGGCATATTTCGCCTGCCCAACTGTGGCTCCACGGCCGTCAGTCTCTGGATAGCAAGCCCGGGTGAAGATGGCAGGGCAGCCGGCACAGAGGCCCAGGCCTCCTCTCAGCAGCACAGGCAGGCAGGCTGGGGAGGGGCGGGATCCGGCAGGGTTGTCCTTTCCTGCCCCGCCCTTCCCTGCTTCCCTTGGCCAATCAGCAGGGGCCAGGAGGTGCCCTCTTCTTCGCACTCTGCGGGATGCAAGGGGCAGGGGTAGGAAATGCTGGACTTGGGGTGCATGCTAGTTCTGCCCCTCGCTAGCTCCAGGACCTTGGGCAAAATGCCTCGCTTTTCTGAGCCTGGTATGCACATCTGGGAAATGATATTGGGTGCTTTCCAAGGGCCCTTCCTTCCAACGGAAAGCCCTGTGTTCCTAGGGGCCATCTCCCAAAGACATCGACAGTCCCCTTGTGGTCAGGACAGGTGCCATGTGTTTTCGGAAGAACAGTGCAAGGTGGAGTGGCTCAGATCGCTGCACCGGCTGGGAGGGCTTGAGCCTTTGGGCAGGTGCCTGGACTCTGGTGGGGGGCCTGGCGCCTACGGATGAGTCTACCGCAGCGTTGAGCTGCCCAGTTCAGATCTTCTGGCCCCAGGGGGCTGTGACCAGCAGGACTCAGCTGCTCACTCAGGCAGCGAGTCTTATTCCTTCCGGAGGGTGCCAGGCTTGTCTTGGGAGGACTTCTTGAAGTTAGCAGGAAAGCGGGAGCCCTCCACCCCTCCTGGCCCCTCATCCTTCCAAACAGTGGGACTACTCACTCCCATTTTATGCCCCCTATTCTCTTGATCTGGGCCGCCTGCATCTCATGCTTGCCTTTTTTTTTTTTTAAAGATTTTATTTATTTATTCATTTATCCCCCCCTTGCTGCTTGTGCTTGCTGGGTCAGCTAACCACGCCGTGCGGGCGGGCTTGCCTTCACCAGGAGGCCCCGGGAACCGAACCCGGGGCCTCCCATATGGTAAACGGGAGCCCTACTGATTGAGCCACAGCCGCTTCCCATCATGCTTGCCTTTTTACAACTGGAGTTTCCAGAGTGACCCGTGGACAGTACTGTGTGGCTGTGACATTCCCCTGCTTGGAGACTGCGATGGCTCCTCATTGCCTGCAGGGACAGGCGGCGGGTAGGATTTGTCTCCCGTGTAGTGTGATTTGACTGGTAGAGTCTGTCCAAGGCTCTGAGTGAGGACACAAGGGCCTGCGAGAAAGAATGCTGCGATCAATTAGCAATGTCTGCCGTGGACCCAGGAAGGGAAGGGGGGTGGGTTCTGGACTCTGTGCAAACCTTGAGACAGGAACATGTTCAAATTCTTTGCTTTGACACCCAACTCAGTCCCTTCCCTTCTTGACTGGGAGACGAGCTCCCTCAGACTTACCATCCTGTTCTGCAATTAATTACTGGCCTCCTTTGTTTTCCATTTCCACTAAGCAGATTTCTGAAGCCACAGACCACAGTTGCATTGGCACCCACAGGGGCTGGTTGGGGGCTGCCGCCTGGAAATAGTTACTTCTGAGTACCCAGGAGCACCCAGGGTGGTTTCAGGGGGGCCTGTCTTCAGGGCAGAGCTGTGCCCAATTCTGACCCAAGCCATGGAAGGACAGAGCTGGGCTCTCAGGCCTGACTGTGGGGCAGACTCCAAGCTCTGGGCTCCTGATACTTGGTGGGGAGGCAGTGAGTATGTGAACGTCTTCTGCTGTGGGCAGGTGCTTTTAAAGTGCTTTTGAAAATATAAGCAAACAGCCCATGCTCCAGGTGGTACCGTGGGACATTCAAAAAAGCATTAAGGAAGAAAAAAGATCTGGCCACCCTGTTACACAGCAGGTCCTTCTAGGATGCTCCCTTAAGCTGATGACTACAGTGAAGACAACTTGCTGCATTTGCAACTCTAGCCTGGGGTTTTTCACTGAGCATTTTAACATAAGCCCTCCCCCCATGTTACTGAATAAAGAAGTCTTTGTCAACATTATTTTTCGTGACTAATATTCCATCACTGGAATGCGATGACTTCACTAGCACCTTACTTTTCTGGACACGTGGAGTTGTTTACAAGATGCTGGCATCATTTGTTTTCCTGTGACGAATGACTTCATGGAGGTAGCATCTTCCTAGTCCTCTTTGTGGGGTGGATTGCTAGAAGGGAAGCGGATCTGTCAGAATGGGGGCCTTTCTGAGGTCTGAGTCAAGTTCGGGAAAGGACTCGTGGGGAAAAGGTGGGAGAGGTGGTTTCAGAGCAGAGCTCTGTGAGCTCAGCTGCCGTGGGGTTAGGATGCCGGTGTGCCCGATGGCAAGTGACCTTTCTCAGTCCTTTGGCCTTTCTGAAGGGGAAAGGTAAGGCCTGGGACTTGAGTGACGGCAAGGAAGGGGCGGCGCCATGTGCAGATTTGGCAGTGCATTCCCTGTGGCCTCCTGGGACCCGGGGCAGCGTGCTGCCCATCAGATATGCTCACTGGGGCTGCTAACTCAGGCTGCTTAGCCCACCCTGGCACCTGCCTGCTGCCCCTGCTGCCTGGCCACCTGTCCTTCTGTCACGTCTTGTCCGGGGGCCTCTCAAGCTGGCACAGCAGCAGCCAGGGGAGTCCTGAGGGCAAGTCACTCCCAGGTAGGGTGGGGGTGGCCAGGCCAGCAGAACGGCCTGTGGGTGATAACCACCAGATGCAGGTGGCCCAGACTTGGGGTTCATGGAACCAGATGGTTGGGTCGGGCGAGGACATGAGTTTGGACTGGGTGTTAGCCTGGGGCTGGGCCTTCTGAGCTGTGCTGGGGCCTCACCTCACTTCCTGGCTTCCTGGCTTCCTCCCTCTTCCCTCCCTTTCTCCCACCACCCACCTTCCCTTACAGCCATCTTGACCTTGAACCCCAGAGTGAGCAGGCAGCGTTGGATGGTCTGGGAGAGTGCCATCATCTCTGCTAAGGTTGGGGTGGGGCTGAGGGCTTCCCTGCTGTCTGCTCAGGCCCCAGCCCAGGGCCCGCCTGTAACCGGCCCTCAGTATATATCTGTTGAAGGAAAGATGTTTTGGTGAGAAATCTGGCAGCTGTTGGGGTGCATTTGAGGTAAAGACCATACCTTTAATTTTTTTTTTAACAACCTTATTAAGATACACGTCACATACCATAAAGATCACCCTCTTTTAAATTGTACAATTCTGTAGATTTTTTTTTTAATGTAGTCACAAAGTTGTGCAGCCATCACCATTGTCTAATTTTAGAACATTCTCATAGCCTCCCCAAAAAACCCCATACTTATTAACAGTCACCCCATTTCCCCAGGTCTCCCAGTCCATGATTACCACTAATCTTTCTGTGGTGACATCTTTTTGTGTATATTTCTTGGCAGAAATTTCTAGGCCTCAGATTAGGCCTGTACTTTGTGCTAAAAGTCAGGAAATGTGAAATAAGAAGCCACATTCCTGACTCTCATGAGACACCCTGGGCCTCATCCTTACCTGGGAAGAGCCAACTTGAGGGGACACAGGCAGGGGCTGCCTGCTTCCCCCAGGGCCTGAAGGCTCCTTTTTGCCATAGTCCTCACCATTCTCTATTGCCTCAGCTTTGGCACAGGAATTGGCCGTTCTGGTCCTAGACCTTTGCGTCTTCCAGTGGATGGACACTGTCTGCTCTTTCCAGGCCTTTCCATCCCAGGCCCCGTTCTGGGATGTGGACCCACCGCCCACAGCCAGGGGTCCCTTGAGAGCCTGCCTGACTCACACCGGGCTTAAAATCTCTTCCCAAAGGCAGGGTCTGTGTGGAGGGTCCCAGGAACCGGAACTGCCCTCCACACCTGCCTGAATGCTGGAAACGCTGCCCCTGGGGTGCAGGTGCGCGGGACCCTTGCTGTCTCACTCAGCTTCCCCACCTGCCCCTTCTACTTACCTGACAGCTCCTCTACTCCACCCTAATTTAAGCCCCGTGTCGACATGAGCCGCTTGCTATTTCAAGCCATTTAACCTGCTGTGATGGAAGCTGTGGCAATTAAATTTTAATTGAGATGCACGCTCCTTAAGCAGACACAAGACAGCTACAGCTATTGCTAATTAATTTTACCCCGGAATGACAACATTTAATAATCATGCTCCGTGACGCGCGTGTTACTTATGGCGGCCTTACCTTTCTCCCTGCCGTTAGCGGGAGCCCTCCGGAGGTGGTTGGCGAGGTTCACGTGCGTGCCTGCTGTGAGGCTGCAGGTGTCCCCCAGCGGGTGGCCTTTCGAGGCATGTGCCGGGGTCTGCCTCGGGGAATGAGACACGAAGGCTCCCTCAGAGGAACTGGGGGCTCCGGGGTTGTTTAGTTGGGGCCCGGCCTTTCTAGTTAAAAGAAACCGGATCCCCTGAGGCAGGAGAGCAAAGCGATGAGAGCCCGGGATCTGGGACGCCGCCGTAGATGTGGCTTTCGCCCCAGCCCCTTGCCCTATAAAATGGGGACTGTGGTGTATCTCCCTCTGGGGAGGCTGGGAGGCTGCGTGGATTGTGGGTGGTACGTTGTCACAGAACATGGGCCCGGTGGACGCGGCATGCCAAGCCGTGGGAGAGTGGGCTTGACTGTGTGGACGCAGCACGCCAGGCCATGGGAGAGTGGGCCCAACCGTGTGGCCATGGCAGTGTGAAAGTGGACCTGACCCTTCTCCCTCGTGTGCCTTCCCTCCCGGCTCCTCTTGCTTTGCATCCCACTGCCCCTGACTCCTGGGCCTCTTTACCCTCTCATCCAGGCAGGCACCCATCCCATTCCTTGCTTAGCCCTGTCCAGGGCTGGCATCGTCCTAGCAGAGAGGCCAGGGCCCAGCTGGGCATCCAAGATACGGGATGAACCAGATGCCGTCCTTCCAGGGACGACAGCTCCTGAGCCCAGGCCACCCCCGCAGATGCCCAGGCAGGTGGGGGCGGATGGGGGAGGCGCACCTGGTTCTGTCACAGACTGACATATTGAACCTTCCCAATGCCAGTCCTGTTGCTGCCATTTTCCAGACGGGGAAATGGGCTCAGAGAGGGTGGGTTACACAGCTAGCGAGAGGCTGCACCAGCTTTGGAATCCAGCCTGACTCCGAGGCTGGCCCTTCCACTCTGCCAGCTTTCAAGGGGTGTCCTGGCAGGGTCTGGGGAGGCTGCAGCCTTGGGCCTGGAAGGGCAGTTTTCTGGGTTCTTCTGCTCCTTTTTCCCAAGGGGGTGGGGTTTGAGAAGGGCTCAGGGGCCAGGAGGCACCCGGGGATCAAGCGTGTGCTGTGCAGGTGCCCACCCAGAGCTGGGGGCAGGGGCCGGGGATGCACAGCAGCAGCTGGAGATGACTCTTTGGGGGTTTCGGCAGACATTTCCTGGAGGGGGCCCTGTTTGGGGGGCTGTGGCAGGTGGACACGACTTGGCCACTGAGGCTGTGCCCCTGGGGTGCTGATTTGGGGTGTCTGAGCCCAGGACGGGTGAGGAGGATGGAGACGCTCAGGGATGCGGAAGCTGCTGGGGGGTGGGGAGGGGGCAGGTCTCCCTCTGAGCCTGAGGTTCCCCCACACCCCCTGCCACCCAGTCCGAGCTTGGCCAGGCCAGCTCCGAGGACGCGACATGTGACGGAGGGAAGTTTGCCTGGTGCCCACTGCAGGGCCCCCCAGCGGGCTTCCCCCCATCGAGCACAAAGTTCCCGTGGATGGTCAGCAAAGCCTGGGGCTGGCTTCCCCCTCCCTACGCCTCCTCTGCTGGGAGCTGTGTCTCCGGCAGCCCCATGGCCGCCCGCCCACAAGATCCTGGAACTGGCCGTTATCTTTTCCCTGCCTCCGATGCCTCCTGTGACTCAAAACCTTCCCCCGTGGGTCTTGACTCAGCCTCGGTGGCCCACCTCATGGGCCCACACAACCAGAGAAGATAACGGGGGAACGGAGTGGGTTCCCTGCCAGCCTCCCCGAGCAGATGATGTGAGGGCTGTCCCAGGAGGGCGGTGGCAGGCTGTGTGGACAGCACAGCCAGGTACTCCACAGGGCTCTGGGTGTCAGGCGGGGTGGGCAGGCGGAGAGGCAGCTTCTCTGCCAGGGGTGAGGGAAGCCCAGGACCTGGCTGCTTGTGCTGAAGGGGTGTGTAGTAGGTGGGTGGCATGTCCAGGTGAGATGCTGAAGAAGCTGGGAGCCTCACCTGACCTGGGACACACCTGGCATTCCAGGTGGAAGTGTTGAGTTGAACCAGAGGAGGGTACCTAGTTTGGGTGCCCGAGCCGCCAGCCTGGCCTGAGGGATGGGGTGGTGAGTGCTTTAGGGGAAGGTGGCAGGGGGAGAATCTGGGGGGTCTAGGGCCCAAGAAAGAGCATGAACTGGTGTACACACCTAGTGCTGCTAAAATAAGAGCCAAGTTAGTTTCTAGCGGGCACGCACGAGCGCTGGCACTCTGAGAACGTGTGCGTTAGCTCGGGTAAGGCACTGATAGAGAGACAGATGGACAGATCTCCCTGCTCTGACACAGCATAGTCATCATTCCCATTTGACAGATCTGGCACCTGAGGGTTAGAGGCCGAGTGGTTTTCTCAAGCTCCCATCTGGCTAGTGGCCAGCTGGCCCTTGGCCTCCTGAGATGAGCTACAGACTTTGAAACTGTACTGACAGTTAGTCTCATGGGGATGGGGCATGCCGGCTCTTCTTTCTGCCTCCTGGTAGTCCCGGCCAGGGCTGAGAACCGGGGCCGGGACCTCCTTTTGCAGGCTCCTGGTTTAAGAGGCCTCCATGGGCAGCTGTGGCTGCTGCACACGCTCTGCAGAGCCTGGCTGTGCTTGTTCTAGGCTGACAACACCACCCCTTTGCTGGAAACCCTCCGTGGCCCCCTGTGCCTTCGGAATACAGCCCCGAGCCCTAGCCACTGTGCTTTCCTTCCCTGTCCTTGCTGGACTTGCCTCTCCAGTGGTCCCAGCCTCTCCCCCACCCTCTGTGCCTCCCAGCACCCTAGGCTCACCTTTTCCCTCTGGGCCTTTGCCAGGCAGCTCTTTGAGCCCAGCTAAGGCCACCTCACCCAGCAGCCTTGGAGCAGATGCCACTGCCTCCAGGAAGCCCTCCACAACTAGGGCTGGGGTGGACGCGCCCCCATGGCCCCCTGTGTCTTCTCCACACCCTGTGTCTAGCTCCTGCCTTGCCAGCCCTCCTGTGAGTGCCAGGCGCTGGGGCGGGGTCCTCTTTCAGTTCCCAAGGCCTGGCACGTCGGTGACTGCTGGCAAGAGCACTTTGAAACAGTCTGGAAATGAGGCGGTTGACCGTTGGGGGATGTGGTCCCTCCGCGTTCTTCCCCAGTACCTCTCTGAGCCCAGGGGCTGCCTGAGACCCAGGACGTGCCATCGGGGTGTGGTTTCTCAGACCCCCAGATTTCTGTGAGGTGCAGCTTCAAGCTCAGTAGGTATTAGTCCTCACTCCCCGTTTCCTCAAGGATCTTCTGGTTTGAACAAAGGTCTCTTAGAGCCAGAAAAGCAGAACCACAGAGAGAGCCTCTGAAAGGTGGAATTATAGGCCTAGGAGATGTTAGGGATAAGGAGCAGTGGCTTCCTGGGACGCGCCCTGGGGCTTGGGTTTGAGGCCTGAGCCTCGGTTACCAGCTCCGCTGCCTTGCACGTTGCCAGCTGTGCCACCTTGCGCACTGCCACACCTGAGCCCAGTTTCTTAGCCACATGGTGGAAGATGCCCCTGCCATTTAGGGTGGACACTTGCATGCTGGCGGCACAACCGTTTTATCGTCGAGGTCTCTCCTCTTGCTCTCGTTAATTCCACCAACCTGTGAGGACTGGGAACGCAGCCCCTCAACTCCTCCTATTTTGGGTTCCTCTCCATGGTTTCTGGAGAGGTGCTACGGTGTGTTCTGTCCCCTCTGAAGAAGGGAGCGGGTGTTGTTTTATCATGTCAGCCCCTGCTTTCTCTTCCTCAAGTCCTCCCCACTCTCGCCTCTTCTCTCTCCTGCTGCCTTTCTGAGCCCCGCTTCCAAGTTCTGGCCCTTACAGTCTGTTCTTTTTGCTGGAGACAAGGATGAGGTGCCGGAGAAAAAGGCAGGCAGGGGTCCCAAAGGTCCCTCTGACCTGGCTGCCCTCCGCCCTGGTGGAGTCTCAGTCGATGAAGTGCTTGCCTCTCTGAGCTTCTTCTCTGAGGAGCAGCCCCCCACCCCCTACCGGACTCTGGCGCTCTGCCAAACCAAAGAGAAGAGAAAGCAGTTAGCAAAATCCTCACTTGTTAAACATTTTCTTTGGGGGTGACCAGAGCTGGGCCTTGGTGGGAAGGAGGGCTATAGAGGAAGTGATGGGGGCAGTTCAGGCTCTGAGAGCCTTTTCTTTTTTTTTTTTTTTTTTAAAGATTTTTATTTATTTATTCATTTATCCCCCCCTTGCTGCTTGTGCTCGCTGGGTCAGCCAACCACGCCACGCGGGCGGGCCTGCCCTCACCAGGAGGCCCCGGGAACCGAACCCGGGGCCTCCCATATGGTAAACGGGAGCCCTACTGATTGAGCCACAGCCGCTTCCCTGAGAGCCTTTTCGAAATATTTTTAATGGATTCAATGTGATGCTCCCCAAGATCTGTGGCCAGTCCGGGGCCAAGGCCTCCAGGCTGCAGACGTAGCAGGAGGGGATTCTGTGCCCAGTGTCCTGGCCTCCAAAGGGGAAGGGCCTGTCTTAGGTGGGGAGCCCTGGGGGATGCTGGATCTGTGGGGGCCGTGGAAGGAAGCCAGAACTCCTGGGCTGCATCCCCACTGCTTCCTTTCTGGGAATGCTGGCTTCTCCTCTGCAAAGAGGGAGGTGGTGACATTTCAGAGGAGCTTTTAGGGAGTGGAATTGGCTCTGAAGGACCCTGAGGGACCCGGGTGGACAGAGCTTCCTCAGCCCAGCTGGTCTGGGAGTGCTGGAAGCAACAGGTCCCCCCATTCCCAGGTCTGGGGAGGCTCCCCTGGGACTGGCCGAGGACATGGTCACCCTCTTCTCAGATTTCTCCTACAGCTTTCTTCCGTGGACAAAAGCAAGGCTAGATATGTAGTTTCTCCTCTGGTTTTCTTTATATTCTTTAATAAACAGTATTTTAATGGAAAGAACACGGTGACCGTTACATTAAAGAATATTACCAAAACCCACCGTTATCCCAAGATTTTTCTTGTTGTATGTTGTCTCCAGCTTGTACATTGTGGTTTATTTTCCTAGTTGCAACTATAGTGTGCATTTTATCTTATTTTTTTTTATCACTTGCCATGTGATATGAAATGTTTTCTTTCTGTGTCTTTATAGCAATGGTCTAAAATAGCTGCAATCTTGTGTTGCTAAAATATTAGTCTACTAAGACCCTTTCTGTGCTGTTGACATGTATGTGGTTTTCAGGGTGACGCTAGGGTAGCTAACGCTGCAGTGAACATCTTCTACACGGTCCTGCTTCTCTGTGACAGCATCGGCCTGGCAGGCCAGGGATTTAGCAGAAGTTTTAAGTCAGTGGGACAGCTGGGGTCCTGCTTGCTGCTGTCTTCTAAAACTAGACACTCCGGAGCAGGTCTTGTCATCTAGATGATGCCCCTCGGCTTATCTGTACTGTAAGTGAGGTCCTGTTCTAGATGTCGATGGACATAAACTCCTCCGTGACAGTCTGGGAACCTCAGAGTTTGAGCTTCATTTTCCACCTGAAGATACTGAGGTCAGGGAAAGTAAGTCACGTGCCCAGGGTCACCCGGTTTCCAGCAAGACGCTGAGCCAGCCTTTGGATCCAGCACTTCCTTGCACTGCCTCTCCTTATAGCCAAGGTAGTAAGATATCCATCCCTGGGAGGTATTCAAGCAGAGCTGGGATGAGTGAGTTTCTAGAATACCATACACCAAGGTTTCCCAGCCTCGGCTCTGCAGACGTGTTGGCTGGGTACTCTCGTCGTGGGGGGCCGTCCTGGGCATTGCAGGACATGTAGCAATATCCCTGGCCTCTGTCCCCCACTGCCGATAGCACAGTTTGGAGACAGTCAAATGCATCTGCAGACATTGTTAATGTCCCCAGGGGGTGCGAATGTGCCCCCTTCGAGACCCAGTGCTGTGGAGGACTTCTAAGCAGTACGGCTGAGATCTGGGGCATCCAGGAGGCTCCCGTGCCTGTGGGCCCTTGGAAGACTGTGTTTCCTCATCAGTTGGTGGATGGTTGGGGGGTCTGGGTGTGCCCCGTCCTGTTAGGAATGACGGCATCCAGTTTCTGGGAAAGGCCTGGGTCGCCGATTCCGTTTGTACCCAAAGTATGTGGCACAAAGCTTTGCAACCCTCCCAGTGTGCCCTGGGGCAGAGCTCCTGGTGATGGCGGTATGGGGCAGTATGTGACCAAGCGGCGCCCTGCGTGTATCCCCCCTCCTGCCCTGAGCCACCCCAGGGCCAGCGTCTTCTTGCCCTCCTGCTGTCTCCCCTCCCCTGCTAGCTGTGTATCACCATGGCTTCTCGTGCAGACTGGGGACATCCTCAAGATCTTCCCAGGGACAGTCCTGGCCAGGGAACCTGAGCCCACCTGCGGCACCCCAACTCACAAACCCAGACTCGTGGTGGGGACAGGCCAGGAGACCGATTTGTGGGGCTCTGTCAACTCCGGCTTTAAAGAACGCTCTCATTTCCTCTCCGGAAGCCTTGAAAAGGCCCCGCGAACAAAAGGGGCTTGATCAAGTGTGCCTTGGAGAGCTTCATCAAAAAGAGGGAGAAAACCAAGCAGCGCACACTACAAAGCCACTTAAGTTTGCATATGGTGTCATGCCAAGAAGCGCTGATGTGCAGGAGCAAGTAGAGAGACATGTTCTTTTTTATCAGGAGGGTGTGGGCTGGAAGTTAGAGCCAAGGACAGCCGTCAGCAAAATGGTGCAGGGTGGTTTTTGCACTAGCATCCTTCTTTGCAGTTTCCCCCCACAACTGCTCCCCCTTCTTTCCTCTATTTCTCTCCACATTGTGTCCCTCTCTACTTGAAAAATTAACTTGTTATTGGAAAACCCCTTAAGATCTGACCTTATTTGAGGGAAGTTTGCGTTTTAATGGGCTATTCTTGAAAACTTTGCTTCAAAGAAGTGACTCTCTAATGGTTGAATTTCAGGTAGTGAGCAGGAGAGTTTTTTTTTTTTAATTTTTAAAAAGCCAATGAGTTCTGCCCACTTCGAAAATAAGAGAACTAGCTGGGCGGCAGCTTTGTGTCAAGCTCTGTGGGGTCAGTTAAGCAAAAGGTGCACTGAGCATGGCCTGGGAGCAGGAGGGCTGGGAAGAGCTTCCTGGGGCAGGCACCTTAGCCATAAAGGTATGAACAGGAGTTAATCAGACAGGGGTGGCAGGAACAGGCATTTCAGGTGGGGGCAGGGCATGCGTGTTGAGGCCTGACAGTGGGGTTTTAGGTTTCCAGAAATGCCACTGTGTCAAGGCTGAGGTCTGAGTTGGTGGGAATGAGGCCAAGGAGGCAGGGGCTGGGCACTGGTCTTGGGGATTTTGTGTGCCCAGGTCTGGAGTGTGGACATTTTTCTGCAGGCAGTAGAGAGCTGGGACGGGTGAGTGCTTGCTCGTGCTGGACACTGACCTCCAGGCCTTGGAGCCATGAGAGTCTCTTGCTTGCCATGTCCCCTCCTTGCTGCCAGATCCTGCACTCCATCTGCTCGGCTCTACTGGACCTGTGTGGGCCTGGCCTCTTCCCTCTGAAGATGCGTATTTACCACTTCCTCCAGGAAGGCTTCCCTGACTTCCTCGGGCCAGCTGAGGCTCTGAGCTTATCTGTGAGGCTTCTTATTCTAGACTGACATCTGTTTCCCTGGTCTTTCTTGGATGGGGAGCTCTGCAGAGCAGTGCTGTGTTTAATTCACTTTAGTAGCAAAGACACGTGCCGCCTGGCTCTCGGGAGCTGATAGTACTCTCCTGGCCGCGCCCCCTCCTGAGCCAGCGGGTGCCTCGACTACGGCTGACCTGCACAGGGCTGAGTGGGTGGGGCCCAGAAGTTGAGGAGGCATGTTGAGGTCCTGGCGGGGCAAGGAGGAGGAGTGGAGCCTTGGGAGCAGCTGGGGCCAGGAGCCCCTCCCACCTCGTGCTCAAACCTGGTAGCCCAAGGCAGAGCACACCTCCCAGCTGCATGCGAGACGGTGGCATTCCGCGTGCCAGAGTGGTGGTGGCCGACGCCTGTTGGCAGTCTGGGGAAAGCCAGCAGCTGGGCCTGTCACAGGGCATATACCCACTGCAGAGGCAGCAGAAGGGCTGGGGGGAGGCAGGGCCCCAGGTGGGGTGGGCGGAGCCAGAGCATGCCTTGGACGCCGGGGCCACACACCAGTTCCGGTCTCCCCGGTCCCTGGAGGGGCAGATCGGCCACCCCAAGCCTCCATGGTCAGCCCTGGCCTGCTCCTTACCCAAGCTCAGCCCACCTTTGGAGAGGTGCCAGCCGGCCTGTCACCTAGGCCTGGGGGCTGTTGATATTGAGAGACATTCGCCTGCATCCTGCGTCCCCTCTCCTATTTGCCAAAATTCCTGCATCTGCCCAACTGTGGCTGACTGGCTGACCTGACAGTCCCTGGGGGTCCGACCTGCTCACCTCACGGGCTAGGCGCGGAGGCTGAGATGGGCAGGCACGCCTCCCAAATTGCGCAGTGAGCCAGGGGTTGCTTGGTGAGCAGCCCCTTTGCATCATTCATAAGGAGAGGCTTTGTCGCTGAGCTGCCCAGAGGCAGGGGACTGGACAAGATGAACCTTGGAGCCCTTTCTCAGTGGCATACTCTGGGGTCATAGGAAGAAGGCTGCAGGGTTTTGGAAGATGTGTTTTTGATCCTTGGGGGTGGGGTGGGGGGCTCTTAGCTAGGCAGCCCCAGATTCCCAAGGAGCCGCTCAAGGGCTAATCTAGAGACATTGAACAGAGTTCCCTCCATCACTAGGGCAGGCTCAGCACAGCCAGGGGACCTCCTACTCCCATTTCCAGAGCCCTGAGGAGCAGCAGTAGACAAGCAGGAGGCCCAGCTATCCGTGGGCAGTCCAGGACTGCCTCCATCACTCAGGCAGGATCCCAGGGCTGCCCCTGCCCCTTCTTCAGAACAGCCTTTGTCACTCAGTATCATTTGTGACAAGATGAAGAGGTGTGATTTTCCCTGGGCCCTGCTCCCTCCTCTCCTCTGTCTGGGAGGAGGCTGGATGTCAGGGAGCCTACCTGCCTCATAGCTCTAACCCTGCACCCCTTATCAGCCCCCCAGTGCTTGGAGGGCTGAATGCATCAGAAGGCATCTTTTAAGAAGCAAGGACTCACGTTTTGGTGTGTGCTTAGGGCACAGGGAGTGCTCAGTAAATATTGAGACTTCTGGGCTAGGCAATCTGCAGAGCAAAGTCTTTGCTCTCAAGAAGTTTGCAGTTTAAGGGAAGGAGTAAGTTCTTACGCAGCAGCATCGCCCACCCCCATCATTCTTCACCGGCCAACCAGGGCAGACATTGACAATCGATTACCAATTGCCTCCCAGCCTAAGAGGCTGCCTCAGGCTCCTCTTTATCCCAGGGCTGATGGGGCCACAGGAGCTGAAACCTGTTTGCCCCCCAAAGCCTGGTGGGCATTGAGGCCTGAGGTGAGGCTAGGAGGAGAAGAGGATTTCTGCAGGCTTAAGCTGGAAAGCATTTGTGAGTTCAGTCAGTTAAGCGAGTCATGGGCTAGGACGGGGATAAAAGGGGACAGATTTGTTGACAGGTACTTAGGGTTCAGTGAGCTGGCCTCTTGGATCTCAGGGGACCACTGAGAGACCACAAATCCTAACCTGGCCTGCTGGGGTTGTCAGCAAGGAGGGCTTCCTGGAGGAGGTGGCCCTGATGCTCCTTTCTGACTGCTGAGATGGGCGATGGAGAAATAGCATTCCAGGTGGAGGGAACAGTGTGCCAGAGACAGAGAGGGGTTAATTAGCACTGGATGGGGTAGGGGTGGGGGTGGGGTTGGAGTGGAGTGGGGAGAGCCTGGAGGTTTGGATGGGGGCTTAGTTCCATGTGGGGGCCTTGGACGCCAGCCTGTGGACACATTGCTGGGATTCCAGGCCCTTCTATCCACTCTCAGAGCCCACTCGGGGAACCTTCTCCACTCCCTGGACCTTGGTCCTGGTCTCCCCCACCCCCAAGTCCTGACTTAAGGACGTTGGTGCCAGTGATTTTCTGTGTGCCCCTTCTCTCCTCCAGGCCTTCTCTGCGTGCCCGCAGCTCACCTGGGACAGTCTGTTTACTCTCTTTGGGCAGAGGCAAAGCTTGTTTTTCCTGGGAATCATGCTCTAGAAATACACAATGCAGCTGTTAAAATAGCTGGGGTCTGGCTGGGCGTCCGCACTGCAGGCCCCTTGTCCGCCTCGCAGACGGAGGCCCAGCAGCAGCTGGGAGCAGTTCCCAGCCCTCTGGCTGGGACTGGGGCAGGGAGAGCCCGCAGGCTGCGGAGCAGGGCCCCCTGGGGGCTTCTGCTGCCGGGGGCTCTCCCTGGAGGAAGATGACCTCCATAGTCCCAATGGGAGTTTGGAATTGAGCAGACCAGGCTTGTTAAAGGTGCATCCTTGAGACCTTTTGTCAGATCTGCAGAGAACACGGGCCCTGAATGGGCAGAGGAGAGCGCAGGGCAGGTGGGTGAAGACAGAGGGCACAACAGGGGAGCTGCCAGTTCTGGCTTCTCAGATGGAGCCTTCCTGCTGACATGCGGCCCTCAGCCGTGCCCGATGCAGCTGGACAGACCTTCCTGCCCCTGGTGGGTGTGGGCCTCGGCAGGATGACCAGTGACCCCAGTGCCTGCGAGCGGCTGACTCGGGACGTTCCATGTGTTCCGGGCCCCGTGCTATCAGCCCACAGCCCCTGAGGGAGGTGCCACGACCACCCTGCTTGGCAGGTGA
The DNA here is from genome assembly GCA_026826555.1 of Tolypeutes matacus. Classification (NCBI taxonomy): domain Eukaryota; kingdom Metazoa; phylum Chordata; class Mammalia; order Cingulata; family Chlamyphoridae; genus Tolypeutes; species Tolypeutes matacus. The sequence goes on from JAKSZT010053840.1 coordinate 1,084,490, forward strand.
GACTCCCGAGGCCGAGGGAGCCACTGGTGCTGACTGACACCTTCCAGGTGGAGCTGGACCTCCACCGGGGCCTGTGCCCCTCTGGACGGGCCAGCTGTGGACACAGGGAGGGCGCGTGGCAGGAGTCCCAGAAGCAGCACCAGGAGGCTGCTGGGAGGCACGAGGGCAGCCGCCGGGTTCTGACGCATGGGTGGGATGGCGGGGGGTTGTCTGGGCAGGAGAACAGCCGTGGGTGAATGCGGGATGGGGGTGGCCTGGCTTTTTTTGGAAGATAAACCCAGTGGACTCAAAGGGAAGTTGTGACACCATCACATGTGTCCTGAAGCTTAGATTCCACCTACATGCTCACAGAGGAAAAGAAAAATGCCTCCTGCCCGGCAGCCCCGGCCCCCGTGATACCCATCTCCCCTTATCTGAGGCGGCCGCTACAGGAGGGGCCTGCATTTCCCGCCGGGGCCCTGGCTGGCCGCTGTTCCGGCCCAGCACGTCTGTTGTCTTGCCCGCCCAGCCCAGGGCCTGGGCAAACTGGAGAAATACATTCCGGAAGCCATCAGGAGGCAGGTGCACCCACCTCTGAACCCCAGGGGATGGGGGGTGGGATGGGCATCCACCTTTCAGGCCCCCATGCTGGCCAAAGCTCCAGGAAGTGGTGGGGACCAGTGGGGTCCCTGCTCGCCAGGTGGCTTTGCAAAAGCTTGTCCTGAGACCCTGGAGGCTGGGAGGGGCATCCTTTCCCAAACCTCCCTCTCCACCCAGCCTGCCCTCCCCAGTGACCCTCCAGCCTCCTTTCTTTTGCTCTCTCCCTTTGCCCACGCTGATCCCAGCCCCTCCAGTGCCCTTCCCTCTGCTCCCTGCAACTGTACCCTTTCATTCCCCACCTGGAAGCCCTGGGGCATCCCCAGGCCATAGCTTCCCCTCTTTGGGCTCCCAGGGGCTGCTTATTTGACACCGAACCTATCCCGCCTTTGACCTTGATTCCTGCCCTGCGGGTGTGCGGTACCTCAATGAGAATGGTAACTGCTTCACAGTGGGCCTTTCTGGGCTCCAAGTGGAATATGTGTGGGTGTCAGAATCCCACAGACCTGCCTTGGAATGCCAGCTCTGCACATGAGCTGTGGGACTTTGGGCAGTTGCTCACCCTCTCTGGGCTTCTGTTATATTGTCAAATGAGGGTCGTGATATCGGCCGCGTGGGGCAGCCACAGTGACCCAGGGAGGGGAGCTGGACCAGTGTGGAGCTCACACCTAGTACTTGGTCATGAAGGTTTGGTTGTTTTCATCTTTATCTGGTAATGAGGCTCCCAGAGTAGGGGCCACTTGTGGGGTCATGGAACTGTGGAGAAGCTCAGGATAGCTTTCTTCCCCTGGTTGTGGCACCAGCGAGGGCCTGCAGGGGCTCAGAAGAAGGCTGTATTCTCTTTATTTTTATTTATTTATTTTTTAAATAAATATTTACTTTTCTTTTTTTTAAAGATTTATTTATTTATTTATCTTTCCCCACCCTGCCTCGTTGTTTTGCGCTCGCTGTCTGCTTGCTGTGTTTTTCTGTGTCAGCTTGTCTTCTCTTTAGACAGCACCGGGAACTGATCCTGGGACCTTCTGGAGTGGGAGAGAGGTGCCCAATCTCTTGCGCCACCTCAGCTCCCTGGTCTCCTGCGTCTCTTATTGTCTCTCCTCTGTGTCTCTTTGTTGCGTCATCTTGCTGCGCCAGCTCTTCATGTGGGCCAGCACTCCACGTGGGCCGGCTTGCTTTTCACTGGGAGGCCTGGGAATCGAACCCTGGGCCTCTTATATGGTAGATGGGAGCCTAATTGCTTGAGCCACATCTGTTTCCCTGTGTTCTCTTTAGATGTGCCCCCTCATTGTCCTTACCATACCCCAAACACCAGAACTCGGAGCAGAAGGGTGTCAAGTCCACATGCAGACTGAAGGGTCCACGGTACATAAGGGGCAGCTGCTGGGCACCTGCCCAAGTCCTACAGATACTGCCATGTTTGAATTGCATGATGACCTTGCAAGGTCAAGGTCTGACAGCCCATGGGCTGTGAGGTGCAGGGGACTGTCCCAGAGGTCCTGCCTTTTCCTGTGTATCCATAAGCTCCTCTGTGTGTTTGCGTTCTCCTCTGGGGTCCCAGGGTGGAAGCCGGGGCTCTGGGGTTCCAGGTGGAGGCTGTGTGGCCCCTCCCAGTTTGGGTCACCAGAGTGGAGAGGAGCCGTGGATGGGGGCCAGTGGGTTGGAGGCCAGTCACACCTTCCCCAAGCCTCATGGGCACTGCGTCCGGGGATCCTCGGGGCCAGTGTCCCTGCAGGCCTGGAGAGGTGGGGGGCTTTGGTTTCACATACAAAGACAAGCCAGTGGACAGAGCAGAAGTAGGCAGGTGGTGGGGCAGGGATAGGGGAGCTGGCAGAAGCCCCAGCTCGCTGCTGGGCCCATAGCGGGGCAGCCCTTTCTTGGAGCCTGCCAGGCCAGCCCCCACCAAACCCATGTGGGGATGCCTGCTGGCCGCTGTGCGCCCTGTGTGAACTGGGGATGCCTGCTGGCCGCTGCCGCGCCCTGTGTGAACTGGGGATGCCTGCTGGCCGCTGC
>JAKSZT010053840.1:1087085-1136147 GCA_026826555.1 Tolypeutes matacus
GCCGCTGCCGCGCCCTGTGTGAACTGGGGATGCCTGCTGGCCGCTGCGCGCCCTGTGTGAACTGGGGATGCCTGCTGGCCACTGCTGCACCCTGTGTGAACACCTCTGATGGGAGCCTTGGTGTCTTCCCTCATGGCATCCCCCTGCCACAGCACCATGAGGTCAGGAGGATGTGCCCGCGTTCCAGGGGAGGGACTGGGCCCAGAGTGGGGAGGCAACCAGGCCCAAGACACACAGCTTATGGGAATGGCATGGCTCTAAGACAGCTGTCTCCATCTCTCAGGAAGAATAAAAAGGGCAAGAGGATTGTTTTGCCCCCGGCCACGGAGGGGGAGCAGAGCACCCCTGGGCTCGACCTTCACTCACTCCCTTTCTCCTTCTGGATCGAGAAGTGAGTTGAGATTTTGGTTGGGACTTGAGTGGAAACATGTGCTGCGTGGTCAGAAGCCCCCTCTTGCTTTCCTGTGGCCAGGCTTGGGCTGTGGGGACACGCTTTAGAGCGTCCGTTTTCCAGGTGGAGAAACGGAGCAGAAACAATGGCCCTCGGCCATAAGTGGACATAGGATGCATCCTCGGGCCGGGGCTCTGTCTCAATAGAGAGGCTCTGTCTCTCTATTGAGCTTTAAAGAGGTTATAAGTGTTATTAATCTTAGTCAGTGTTGTGTTGGCAAAGTGTTTCTCACTCCAGGAGCTTTTACAAGTTTTTTCTCATTTGATCTAAAAAACGAGCCTGTGGTCAAGGTGGGGTGGGGTGCATGTGTGTTGTATGCATTGTGTGGCTATGTATGTGGTGTGAGTATATGCATGTGCATGGAATGTGAGTGTGTGCTCCTGTGTGTGTGTGTGACTATATATGAGGTGTGTGTGTGTTTGTAATCTATGTGTGTGCATGTGTGTAAAACTGTGCATATGGTTTGGGTATGCCAGTGCTAAGTGAGTGTGTGAGCCTGTGTGTGTGCCCTGTGTGTGAGTTCTGGGCACACGTGTCCATGGCTGAGAGCGAGAGGAGGGGGGAACGGTGGCCGCGATGGGCTGGGAGCCGAGGTTTCCTCTCCCATAGATTGATTTCACCCTGGGGAGAACGCGCTAATTCCTGTGACTCACTCGTTAGATGAGTTCAAAGGGCCAGGTGGTGGGAGGGGGCCTGGGATTTCAGGTTTCAGAGTGATTTGCTCATTCTTCTATGATTATTAATTTATTCGTCAAGCTAGTCTTTGAACTTGGGTTCTTAACCTTTTCTGTGCTGCTGCCCCTCTTCGGGATGCTGCCATCAAAGCAGAGAATAAATGCATGGGGTTATCCAAGAGCCAGTTATATTGAATGCAGTGACCGAAGTGTGTGAAGCACCCAGTTGGTGATAGAGAAATGTGTGCCCTTTGCTGACACACCAGATAGCCACTGGTGCAGTGGGGTATAAGGATTACTTCCACTTGGGAGCCATGCTGAACCCAAGTCATCATCTGCTTGTCTGCAGCAGTCGCAGTGTGCTAGGATGACATCTGCCACTTGTGTTGGGGACCAACTCAGGCTGCTTGAGCAGCTGGGGTTTCTTGCCACATGCATGCCCAAGAGGTGTGCCAAATTTCAGTGAGAAGCCAGGGACACAAAAGTGTCTATTTTTTCCATTCTGATTACCAACTCTTGCTTTAACTGGAATTTATAAATTATTTAGGGACTGGAAAGCATCTTAGTGACCAGTCTGTGCAGTTTTTTCCCCAATCTTCCCCAACACCTGTGGCACTTTTTTAAAAAAATGCAGATATTTTGGTCCCAGCTCCCTCCCTCCACCCCCCACCAGCCCAGACCTACTGTTTTCCAGGGAGGCCCAGGGATTGGACATAATCCCCCAGAGCTTCTGTGTGCTGCCAAAGCCCCCCACCCCACACACACACACAGGGCAGGTGGCCTGGGGGTGACCTCGTGCCTCGTGGGAAGGAGGATCCTCCTGGCCCAGTGCCCCTCCTACTCTTAGCAGATTTCTGGGGTGTCCTGTTGTATTGACCTTTGGTGAGTTGTTTGTGGTGTGACGGCAGTGTGAGTTTCAGAGGCAAATAGAGAGGTGTGGACTGTCCTCCCCCTGGTACCTGCTGTGGCTCCCCAGTGCTCTTGTTTTGGAGCCTTTTGGGGAGCCTGTGGGAAACAGCCCAGGACAGACCATCAGGCCCCCTGGCTGAGGTCTGGAAACCCGGAGCACCCCCATCCTCCTCACTTGGCTTCTGGGGCCCCTGGCGAGGGTGTTTGCTGGGGCTCTGGAATCTGCCTCGGAAGAGCTTCAGGAAGTGAAAGTAGCTGCCAGGGACCCTGGACGCCTGGTGTTTACCCCGAAATTGTGCTAATCCTGTTAATTCCCAAGATTTACACAGCCTCTCCGCTCTGTCTTCTGCCTTCCCCTGGGAAGGGGTGAGCAGCAGCTGCTCTCGTGGATGGTGAGGATGTTCCAGTGGTGGGGACTGGCCGAGACTCCCCCAGGCTGGGTCAGTTTCCCCACAGGCTCTCATGGAACCCCAGGGCTGGTTTACTGTGTGCTCGTCTGCTCCCCCTCCCCGTGCTGGGACCCCGGCCCTGTGGCAGTCTGGGTAAGGGGAGTCTGGATAAATACCTACCCCCACCTCCCTTATTGTTCCCCTTGACACCCTGCCCCCATAGTGGCCTTGCCCTAAGGCTTGCAGCTGGGGGTTCAGTTCCCTGCCTTCTTGCTGTGAAGGGTGGCCTGGGCAGCTCCCTTCCCGCCGGGAGCCTCACCTCTGTCCCCTGTAAGAGGCCCCCACTGCCGACACTATAGGGCAGGTGTGCAGCCCTGAAGACATACCCCCCAAACCTGGGACTGCAGCTGCTGTTACCAGAAACTTCTCGGGCCTTTTACCACCCCTTCTTTCCACTCTCCCTCCGACCCTTCGAATCAGTCTTGCTCTCTTCTTGAGCCCCATCTTTTCTTGGCATCCCTGGCCCTGGCGCCCGGGGCCTCAGTTTCTCTCCAGCCCATCTGCCTGACTTCCATGGGTTTTCTGGATGGGGAATTTTAAAGGATTGTGGAAACTGGACAAGCTGGCATGTGCAAAGCTACCCTGGGAGGTACCGAACTTGGCCTGTTATCTCGGGAAACCAGCAGAAACTTCTGACAGGCCCTGCCCCATCTTGTAAGCATCCATTTCATACTGAGAAAGAGTGGGGAATATGGAGGGAATTTGAAAACATAAAGTTCTGGGGCCTGCCGGTAGAGCTGTTGTGTTGAGGCCCCTGATGCCAACCCTCTCCCCTCCGTGATCCCCAGCCTTCATAGGACCCTCCCACCCGTGTGCAGACACCCCCCACCCCCCGTGTGCAGAGACTGCTCACCCCCCGTGTACAGACACCGCCCACCCCCCGTGTGCAGACACCCCCCACCCCCCGTGTGCAGACACACTGCCCACCTCTTGTGTACAGACACCGCCCACCCCCCCGTGTGCAGACACCGCCCACCCCCCTGTGTGCAGATACACCCCCCACCCCCCGTGTGCAGAGACCACCCACCCCCCGTGTGCAGACGCTCCTGGGTTTCCTTTCTTAAACAGCAGCAACAACCTTCCCTGACCCCAACCCCCTCAGCTCAGAAGCTCTCTGCTTCTTCAACAGCAAAACTGCTTGGGGGAATTGCCTGGACCTCTGTGCCCACTCTCTCCCCACTCTCTCCTGGGTGTCACTGTGCAACTGAAACTGCTCAGCTTTCAGGCTTCATTTCTCTGCTCCTCCGTAGCTCGTGATGGAAGTGATGGGTGGACGAGATGGAGGTGATCGCGCCTCCTCCGTGAAACATTTTCTTTCTTTTGTTGTCTTCTAGGACCCCCACGCTTCTGTTTTTTCCTGTGACTCCCCCTCCCAACCCCCCACCATTCCTGCTCACTCTCCTTGGCCGGCTTCTCCTCTTTTTCCTGGCCTTGAAATGTTGGATTACCCCGCATCTCCCTTCTGGAACATTCTCTTCTCTGCTGGAGCCCTTGCCCTTGGCTATCTCTTCCAGTGGCTGCTGCCTTCCCATCTCTAGCCTCCACCTCTCCCCGAGCTGCCGGCTCACATTGCCAGCAAAGTGCCCCATGCCTGCTCCTGCTTGTCTTCAGAGTCATCTCAAACTTTAAGGGGACCCAGGAGGAACCCTGCCGCCCGCCCGTGCGCCTGCATCGCAGTCCACGCCCCACCACTCATTCACCCCATTGCTCAGCCAAAAAGGCAAGGCAACCCTGATTGCCTCTTTCTTTAAAAAAAAAAAAAGGCTTTAAAATTTCTATTTTGTAACATATGATATAAATGCCACATCACCAGTATCTGCAAATGACGAAGCGAGTTAATAAAATGCTTGTGACCCACCACCCGCTGAAGATGGGAACGTTATCTGGATGTGCCTGTTTGAACCGACGCTGACTCCTCTTTCCATCCACTGTCACCTCCATACCAAGGCCTGCCAGCTCTACCCTTTAGATGTCTCCATGTCTCACCACCTCCACCTCTACCTCCACAACCCAAACCATTGTATCTCCCTGCTCATGGCGATAGCCTCCCCTGCTTTTGCCTGCCCCTCAAAACTCTGCTCTGCCCCAAGAGCAGCGTGAGCTCTTTGCAGCATGAGTCAGATCCTGCTCCCCCTGCTCAAAACCCTCCAGGGCCTTCACTGACCTCCCTGCTACTCCTCCCACCCAGGCCCCGAGCCCCTGCTTCTACCCTCTGACTGTGGGGCTGCCTTCAGATCTCATAGTTCACCCCTTGTGCTTCCCGTCCCCCCTGCAGATGTCTGTCCTGCCTCCCTGCGCCTCCTCACCCTTCTCTCTCCCTCCACTCTGCTGTATTTTTCCAGGCTCCCTCTCTTGAACTGAGATTAAAACATACCTTTATTACCTGCCACCCGAGTAGAATCTAAGCTTCACGTAGTGTATTGTCAGCACCAGGTGTGATACCTGATGCAAAATAGATGCTTAAAAATAGGTCAGGAAATGGATGTGGCTCAAGTGACTGGGCTCCCATCTAGCATATAGGAGGCCCAGGGTTCGATTCCCAGGGCCTCCTGGTGAAAGACAAGCTGGCCCACATGGAGTGCTGGCCTGCGGGGAGAGCTGGTGCAGCAAGATGACGCAACAAAAAGAGACACAGAGGAGAGACAATAAGAGATGCAGCAGACCAGGGAGCTGAGGTGGCGCAAGAGCTTGAGTGCCTTTCTCCCACCCCGGAAGGTCCCAGGATCAATTCCCGGTGCCGCCTAAAGAGAAGACAAGCAGAGAAGAACACACAGAGAGCACACAGCAAGTGCAAAACAACGAGAGTCTCGGGGGGAGACATAAATAAACAAATAAATAAATAAATAAATAAATCTTTAAAAAAGAAAAAGAAAAAATAGGTCAAACGAGTGAGCGTGAGTGAATAAATGAGATGAAGATGACAAGTGTGTCAACTGCGTGGACAATGAATGAATGAACGTACAGATGAATAAATGAAAGGTGGTTCCTGTGAGCAGGGGTGGGGCAGGGAAACCAGGCCTGTGCTCCTGGCACACAGGAGACCTCCTAGGGAGTGGTTGACCCTGAGATTAGAAGTCGGAAAGCGTGACTTCCGAATTCATTTCACAAGGTGCTTCTGCTGCTACGCGCCCCTCACAGCAGGAGGAACTTGTTGCTTGAATTTTTAAAAATCTGGGTAAAAGATGGAGAAAACACGTGGCTGTGGTCGGTGAGGTTGTCCCAAAGGCTAATCTCATGACGAACGATTCGCAAGATTAATTAAACCCCCCCCCCCGAGGAGGAGAGAGTGAAGTTGGGTGTTTGGAAGCCTGCGGTGCCCGTGAATCTGGGTCGGCGGCACCCGGCAGCTTTGGGGGCAGCGTTTGGTGAGTGTCTTTGTCTTCTCCTTCAGGGCTGCCACCACCCGGTACTATGAGCGGCTGAGATGGAGACGCCCGCCTCAGTGGAGAAGAAAGAAGCCAAAGGTGGGATCCTGGAGGGCAGCGGCTTCCCAGACCAGGTCAGGAAGGCCTCTCCTCTTGCGGTGGCGGCAGCGGCGGCGGCAGCGGCGGTGGCTGCCCAAGGAGGTACTTTCTGTTTTGCTCACTTCGGGAGCAGCAGGGGTGTTTTTCATGAGCCCGTTAGGATTTAATTGGAGCAGCAGCCGGGTGTCATCAGGCATGCCGGCTGGTTTTACGGGGACTCCTGCTCCTGGAATCCCAGGCACCGCGACGGATGCCGGCGGCTGTTTTCCCAGAGCTTGCCCCCCCAAATCCCAAGGGCTGGGCCGGCTCCGACTCCGGCGGGTGGGACCCGAGAACAGAAGGGAAGAGGCAGTGGCTGCCCTGGGACATTCAAGCTGTGCCCAGAGATGCTGTTTCTTGCCTTTTGCCTGCCAAGGGTTATTTTGGAAAGTAATTGTCTCCTGATCCTTCTGGTTGTAATTAGAGGGTCAGGGATGGAATTTAGTATCGTAGGTGAATTTCTGGCCAGCTTAATTATAACAAGGGCTGCACGAGCCCGGGATGGTCATTTTAGCTTCACGGAAACTTGCCCGTGTCCGTCTCCCACTGGGAAAGTTTGGCAGGATGGCGAGACCTCCCCTGCGTCTGCACCGTCCATCTGGAGGCCACAGAGCTATTTCTGTTTCCCAGGAATGGAGAGACTTACACTTCTTTTCTTCCCTTCTTTATTCAAGTGCGTTTTGTCATGCCCTGCTGCCCTGACCTCTCAATCACAGCTCAGAGAGCATCTCTGGGGAGATGTGGAAAATGCGCCCTCACCAGGATGCGCGTCTCACGCTTTTATGTACACAAATCGCCACCAGGAGTCTGGTTGAAATGCAGGTTCCGGTTAGGAAAGTCGGGGCAGGGCTGAGTTCCTGCTTTCTGACCTGCGTCCCTGTGGTAGATGGCATCAGTGGAACTAGGGCAGCCAGGTGCTGGCCACCCGTGGATGGCTCAGAGGAGCAGGGAAAGGTGTTTCTGACAGCGGACTTGAGGTGCTGTCCACATGAGGAGAGGGCAGTGCCCCTGCAGGGGGCTGGGGGCTTGACTCCCCGACCGGGAGAAGTGCTCTCAGTAGCAATGGCTCCCGAAGCTCCCGGGCCCCTGGGTCACTGCACCTTGGAGAGGGGGTCTCTGTGAAGTGGGGTGGGGGCACTGGAGGGTGCTGGGAGAGCTAGAGCTGAGGGTGGGGCCATGTACAAGGGAGCCAGGGGGCAGCCGAGGAGACAGCGGGCTATGGCAGCGAGTGGGAGCGGGTGGGGCCTCAAGGGTCCCGGGGCTGGCTGGGTCTGCAGGTTGTCCGTTCCTTCTCCTGGTCCGTGGTGACCCAGCTCCCAAGCCACCCCTTCACCCGATGTGTGGACACCGTGGGAAGCCCTGCCTCAGGGTGGCGCCCACCTGCCTTGGGATGCTCGGGCCACTTCGCCTCCCCGTAGCATGTGTGGACCCTGAAGCCGCCACGCTGTGTGGTTGGCAGCCATGTCGCGGTAGTAGAAAACAGACTCGGGCAGTAATGACACAGTAAAGAGGGAGCAATTGGGGAGACCCCTCCATCATCAGGCCTGGTGGCCCCCCCACCCAGGACAGTGACAGATGCTGGCGGGGAGTTGCTTTCTGTGAGCTGGGAGGACAGAGGCCCCACAGAAGGCTCCACACGCCATCACTCCCACCCCCAGGAAGCCTTTCTTGCCCCCCTCCCCCCTGACCCTCTGTCCCCTCCTTGTCTGACCCCAGCTGGGTGTGGCTGATGAGGTCCCAGAGCCTTGCCGGCTCAGGGGATCGGCTTGGACACGGGCTCGGGGCAGGTGCACTTGCTGTTGGAGAGCTGCGGGGACCCCCGAGCCTGCGCAGGGATTGCACCCCGCACCTCTCTGGAGAGCCTCCCGGTGTGGCCCCCCAGCCCACAGGCGCGGAGCCCTGTTGGGGAGTGAGGGGAACGTGCAGCAGACAGTGACTCCCAGAGGACCCCCGAAGCGGAAGCCCTTCAAGGTGGGGATGCTCTCGCGCTCAGCTCGGGTGTCAGTGGTCAGTGCTGGGCCCGGCCTGAGGGTCTTCCCGTGGAACTGAGTGGCGTGGAGGATGCCGTGTGGACTCCGCCAGGAGCTGGGTGATGCAGGTGGCTTCAGGGGTCCAGCCTCCTGGCCCTAGCCCCCACGAGGGCATGAGGGGGTTAGCCTGCAAGTGTGGGACTGGGCGTGCAGCATGAGGAGGGCATGTGGGGGGCCTTGCACAGAGGCCTGGGCACGGACAATACACGGGCGTGGTGTGTGCGAGGCCAGGCTGGGGTGCAGGAGTCGAGGTCTGTTGTGGGTGGTGGTGGGGCTGCCCATGCGACAACCCCCCCCACGGTTGTAACGGGATTTGCTACTCTCTCACTGGAAGGGATGGTTGTAGGGTTTTCTGGCTCTTTGCCCCTCCATCTAGGTCTTGGGCTGGTCTAGGGCAAGAGTGCCCAGTGGTGAGCGATGGGCAGCAATGAGGGGAGGGCCAAGCCCTCCAGGCTGGCAGGACCCAGAAGTGGGGTGACCTGCATTCCCCACATTCAACCCCCTGCCCCCATTCCTGCCACTGTCACCAGTTCCAGGGGCTGGAATGCCACCACTAGGAATGTGTGACTTTGTTTCCAAGAGAGAACCTCTCTTTAGTTGGGAAGATTTCCTTTCGGCATCTCTGTGTGCAGAATCTGAAATGGCCTAACTGGTCAACAACAGGGGATTTTTTTTTTTTTTTAAGATTTATTTTATTTACTTATTCTCCCCCACCCTCACCCCCACCCCTTGTAGTTTGCACTCGCTGTGTGCTCTCTGTGTCTGCTTGTCTTCTCTTTAGGAGGACCAGAAACTGATCCTGGGACTCCCATGTGGGAGAAAGGTGCTCAAGTGCTTGAGCCACCTCAGCTCCCTGCTTTGTTGTGACTCTGATTATCTTTCTTCTTTGTGTCTCCTTGTTGCATCATCTTATTGTATCAGCTCACCGCATCTGCCCATCATGCCAGCTCGCTGTCTTGCTTGTCTTCTTCAGGAGGCACCGGGAACTGAACTTGGGGTCTCCCATGTAGTAGGTGGGAACTCAATAGCTTGAGCCACATTGCTTCCCAGCGATAGGGGATTGATTCATCAAACTGGGGGACGTCTATTGGATGGAAGATTGTGTGGCCTTTGGAAGTGGTTTTTGAGCCTTGATACCAAAAAGGGGGAGGTGAAAAAACTGGGGGATGAAATTACATCTCCGCTCTATCAAACTGTAATAACACGTAGAAATGCTGCTAGCAGTGGCTGCTCAGGTGCTGGGACCTGGTGTGATGTACATTGAATTCGGGTCATCCCTTGGGTTTCTAAGGACTTTCAGCCTTCTAGAGTCTTCTATCTGAGAGACAGGCATGGGTTGGGGCCAGCCTGCACTGACCTGTGTGCCATAGCTCCTTTCAACTCTGTGACCTCAGGCTGACTGCTTGAAATAGGCTGTGGTGGGAGTATTTGTGCCACAGAAATTGGCAAACCCTGCAGATCAGAGCAGCCCTTCCCCTCTCCTTCCTCCCCCTACCAATCCTGTTTTTGGGGGGCTCCGGAACATTCAAACCGGGCAGCTGGTGTGGATAATCTGTGCCCTGCAGGGCCGCCCCTTGACTGCCTCCCATTTTGTAGATGAGGAGACTGGGGTCCGGGTGGCGAGGGGACTTGCCCAAAGTTACTTCCGCAGATGAGTCTCAGCTCTTGGGTATCAGTGTTTGCTCTTATACTGTCGGGCGATTTGGGCCTTAAAGGTCCAGCCCCACTGATGCGCTGTGGCAAGTGTCCAGTCTCCACACCAGCTTCAGAAAGCTCTCCTCATCTGCCCCCGTGCTTCAGTTCCCTCAAGTTTAACAGTGCCTGCTCTTTCCAGAAGGCCAACTCTTTCAGGTCTGGGACCATCACTTACCTGCCCCAACTGGCATCTGCCGCTTGATGTCCAGGCAGCCAGTCCCACCGGGGCCCAGGTGTCTCCATCCTGCGTCGCTGCCTCGGCACCTCCCTGAGCCAAAACCTGCGTCACCGACAACTTTGCCTAGCCGAGCGGGGCCATATCCAAGGAAAAACCAGCACTGTGGTCAGATAGGGGAAAAGGTGGTTTCATCATCTGGCGAGAGCAGCTCATGAGAGCAGACGGCAGAAGCCAGGCATGGAGGGTGGGTTCTTTCCCAGCCTCTTTAGCTGTTGGGCTAACACTTCGGAGTCTGTAAATCTTTAAAAACACATTTTGGCCTGGAGACTTTTTTCCTTTTAATTTTTAAAATGGTGTAATTGTAAAGGGCCCACTGAGCCTCCAGGCTGGGACGACCCAAAAGGCTGGGGCCATACAGTTTGGAGCTGAGGTTTGCTGGCTCCTGAGGGGAAGCAGCCAGGGTGGATATTAGAAATCTCGTGAAGCCCCTATGATGGCTAATATGCACATCTTCACTGAGCACCTACTATGCACCAGGTCATTTCCCAAGCACCTACTATGCACCGGACCGCCAGTCCCCACACAGCTCCCCACCCCCCACACCCCCCCACTGTATCAGCTTCACCCGGGAATCGTTAGGAATGCAGTCTGAGTTTGCGCAAGCCCTCCGAGTGGTTTTGATGCCTGCTCAGGTTTGAGAATCACAGTGGGTGCAAGCCCTTAGAACCTCGGTCTTTCCATATGCAAAATGGGAATTATATCAGGACCTGCCTCTTAGCTATGTAAGGGTGACAGGAAGCATATGAGGAAAAGTTTTTACAGATGCTTGGCCCATGCTTCTCCACGAACAGCTCCTCCTCCTCCTCCTCCTCCTCCTCCTCCTCCTCCTCCTCCTCCTCCTCCTCTTCTCCTCCTCCTCTTCTCCTCCTCCTCCTCTCTTCCTTGTGTCCTTACAGGCAGTGCAGAGACTGAGGAAGAATCTGCTGGACTACCCAGCCCCATCCCGGCTTGGCCCACCTCGGGCAAGTCACCTAGTCTCGGGCCTCAGTTTTCTCACCTATAAAACAGAAGTAATACTGGTGCCACTTTCATAGTGCTGGGAGAATTCCTTGAGTTAAGGGGCTCAGAATCTGGCACGTGGTTCACTGTCCCTGAGGGCCAAGCTAAGTCTTGGCTTTATTAATCAGCCTCCTTCTTTCTTATCAGTTTTCCTTTTCCAGGTCTCCGGGCTCTGCCTGACTTAGAAACCTTCCCCTCCACCAGTAACCCTCACCAGTGGATCCACTGCAGCTGGACAGCTGGCAGGAAGGCCAGGCTTCTGAGCCTTCCTTCTCCAGAGTGCTGGAGGGAGCCCCGGGCCGGATGCCCAGGCTCTGGGGTCCTGCCCTGCTTTGCAGGCTCCCAGAGGCTGCCCTGCATGGGTGACCTCAGCAGGCCACCTGCCCTCTCTGGCTCCGTCTCTTCCCCTGTCCATTGGAGGATTAGAGGTTCCCAGAGCTGGGCAAGCTATAGCTTTCATGGGAAGTGTGTAAAAAAATGCAGATTTCCAGGCTGCTCCCCATGACCTGCTGCCATGGAGTCTCTTGGGGTGGGCCCCAGGCAGGTGGCTTTTTTCAGGCCTCTCAGGTCACTGGACGCAGAGGGGCCAAGACCAGGATAGATCCCTGGGAGTTGGAAAGAGCCCTGGGGCGGGGGGCGCACCCCTCTGCTGCTGGGCAACCTGCTCGTGAGCAGGCCCGTGTGGCTGGGGTTGAGGGGCCAGCGGCTCCCCCCACGGTGCCCACTGGTTCGGGAAGCCACTGTACTGCCTGGACACACACCGGCTGCCCCTTACCCTGTTCACCGTGGGTCTCTTTGAAAGTTCCTCAGAGTCCTGGTTTTGCCTAGTGGCGAGGTATCCCCGTGCACACTTGCATATGCCGTGCAAAGACCAGCACAGTTAAACATTTGCAGGGAGATGCCTGCAGCTAGAACCCCCCTCCAAATCCACATGGAATCTGATAGCCTTTTGCTTGATAAACACCCTGAGCCACTGGCTCTCTTCTCCCTCTTTGCGTTTCTGTGCTCTCCCCGATAGTTGCGGCACCTCAGTAAATGACTGTCTGGTGAGGGGGGTGAGCCCAATGCTCCCATGCCGGCCTGGGTGCCTGTGGGCTGTGCGTTTGGCCTCCTCTGCTGGCCCTGGGGCCCCCTTTTTGGACAGGTGGCAGGGAACTGGATGGGTGCTCCCCCTGCTTCCAGCTCCCCTCTGCAAGCCGCTTGCTCTTTCCTTGTGGGAGGGGGGGTTGGACTCAGGTGTGACTAAGTGGGCAATTATTCTTATTTAAGTGATTTTCAGTATTGTTGTGGCTGCTGCTTGTAAGCTTGGTTTATGGCCCAGCTACATGCCACAACCAGCTCCCATCAGGCTCTTTCTGGAGAGCAGAGCTCAGTTCTCCCAGACAGCCCTGCTCACCAGAAAGTGGGGGACGGCACGCCTGGCCAGGCCTCCCTCAGATAGGCTCTGGATGGCTCTGGCGGGGTTCTGACCCCGGGGGGGCGGGGGGGCTCTGGCTGCCTGAGGGTGAGCCAGGAGTTTGGAGGAGGTGGAGCCAGGGGGGCCCTTCCCTGTCCCAGAAAGAGCAGTAGGAAGAGCTGGGCTCCTCCTAGCCCCACCCTCCTGGTCCTGTGCTCACTTATGGAGTCCGTAAATTGGGGATAAAATTGTAACTGCCTCTGGGCTCCTGTGAGAAACGGGACAGCGTTTTAAGCGGTGCGCATGGCCTGGGGCGGGATGGGTAAATGCCCTCCACAGGCATGGAAGCTGCGGGGGCTCCCAGCGCTCCTCAGACTCCTGGATGTCCGCTTGCCTCTTACAGCAGGCTTCTCCCCTACTCTTGGTCCGTGGCTCTGGGGAGGCCTCCCCCTGGCCCCTGCCTGGTTACTTCCCACTCCTGGTTGGCCCCCAAGCCCCCACGTGGTTACTACCCCCACGCTTTGTTGCCTCCTCCCCGCCCCCGATTGTCCCTCTCAGTCACTCCCCACCTGGTAGCCTGCCCCCCTCCTGGATGTCCCCCTCTTGGTTATCCTCCCTGGCCTCCCCCACCTGTTTGCTCCCCCCAGCCTGGTTGCCCCCTTGCACTGTGAAGGCCACGCACATGTCTGCCCTTTATCATCGTGTTTTCTGGACATGGCCTGGCGTGCTTGGCCCACGCACAATGAAAGGGTGCCAGTGCTGGGGGCTCCTGCTTCCGTTGGCTTCTTCCAGCTGCGGCCAAGCCCAGCAGACAATTCCTGGTCTTTCGAGGTTCATCAAGGATGCCAAGCTGTTGCTGAATTGGGGCAATCTTAGAAGTCATTTGAAGTTCTAGAACTGGAAGTTGTGCCTGTTTTGCAGATGGGGAAACTGAGTCCAGCAACCTGAAGTGCAAACTGCTATCCGATGATTCCACTGACTCTGGAATGGCTGCCCCCCAGGAGTCGCCTTTGGAGTGGGGTCCAGCACATCCCCCTGCCTGACCCCCTTCTGGCCCGAACCTCAGCTCTCCAAATTGATGGTGTTTCTTTTGGAAACACTTTCCTGACGTCTGTCAAATTTTGGCATTTCTAAAGCTTGGTGAAAACACAGCCTCATTACACTGATGCCAGTGCATAGTTTACTGTTAGTTTATTCCGGGTTTATCATTTTGGTCATGTTTAACACGGCTGCACCAGGCATGCTCTATTAAATCCGCTTATTTTACATTCCTGTCCAGAATTATTTATTTGTAACAATTTCCTCTCTATCAAAAGACACAGCTAATGCTGTGTTTTAATGTGTTATTTACACACAAAATAACCTATTTACAACTCGGTCTGCGCCGGAGGGAGAATGGATGGGCCCCAGTTCCCTGCGTTCTGTTATATCGGAGTTTAACAATCTGGATTGCTAATAGAACCATTTGTCATTGGTTGGGGGTGGGGTGGGGCGGATAATTTATTTTATGTTTGTGGCCAGGTCTCTCTGCCTCGGATCTCGGAAAGGCTCTGAGGATAATGAAGTCAAGCCGGGCATTTGGGGTGGATGTGGGACGCCAGGAGGAGGTGGGGGGGCCTCTGGCAGCCTTTGGATTCTTTGCGTTCATGTGTGCATCCCATGGATGGTTCTGGAATGTGGGTGGGAGTCGTGGAGCTGGCAAAGACCTGGCCTCTGCCCTCTGAGAGCTCTCCATGGGGTGGCAGAGCCTGAGTTGCTCCTCTGCAGGACAGAGCTCCGTGGAATCCTTGGGAAATGGCGGCTGGTCCTGCCCGGGGGGCTTCCCTGAGGAGTCAGCACCGAGTTGGGCCTTTGGGGATGGGCAGGGACCCCCCAGGTAGAAGGGCAGTGGACATCGGCACGGAGCAGCAGAGCACCCAGTGGGTGTGAAGGTGTCGGGGTTGCAGTGTGGGGTTTGCAGTGGGCAGAGGAGTGGCCAGCCACGGAGGCAGGCGGAGGCAGGCGGAGGCAGCGGGGAAACCAGCAATGGGGTTAAGGCAGTTCCGGCTCCAAAACTCTGCCTGCAGTGGGCAGGGGGCTTGGTGCAGATGAGGCTGGGGGGCAAGAAGCTGCAGCAGCCAGGTATGGCAGGGATGGACCATGGCATCTGGGGACTCACGGGGCTGGGGCAGGAGCAGGGGTCCTGGTTGTCCGAGGGTGCAGGCTGAAGTCCCATGGTCTCTTGTCGAGGCCACCGATGGCAGCGGGGGGAGGAGGGAGAACGGTCGATCCCAAGCAGCTGCCCTGTGTGAGACTCTGTGCCGGCACCAGAGGGTGTGGAAGGTAGAGGAGGTGGACAGAAGCAGGAGCCATAGTCCCTGTCCCCAAGAGCTTGCAATCCCCGTGGAGAAGCCAGACTCCCCCGCTAGGATGCAGTCCATTACTTATTGCACAGGGTGCTCCAGGAGAACCGTCTGGAAGGAGCAGGCCCTGCGGGGTTCTCCAGGTTGGGTAGGGCCAGGGTCCTGCAGGAGGCAGGCATGGAGGTGAGTGGGGCCAGGCTGCTAAGCAGGCTGCTGACAAAGTGTGGCGGGTCCTGGAGCAAGCCAGCGGGGATGCCGTGGGGAGCAGCCAGCTCTAGGCGGCCAGCATGGCCTGGGGGCCAGCACAGGCTTTTCGGACAAGGGTTTGAATCCTGGTTCTGCCACTTCCCGGTTGCAGGTCCTTTGCTGGTCTCATCTTTAAATTGGGCAAATACTCATCTCTTGAGAACTAGGATTCCATGTAACGAGTGTCATGGGCTTAGCTAGCACCTGGGATATCGTAAGCAATTCCATAATTGCTATTTGCTGCTGTTCGCCTCATCCCTGTGGTTCCTGTTAGTTAATTCCAGAACTCGTTGAAAGAGAGAACGAGTGAGTGAATGCACGGGCACCTGACCTCTGTCTTCACCATGAGGAGCAGTTTGCCCATGACCAGCCAGCAGGAACAGCTTTCTGGTCTAGGGAACAGCCTGGGCCAAGGTGAGGAGGACCCTGCATGGCTGTGGCAGCAGAACCGAGTGGGGAGTGCTGCCTGCCATCTCGGGGCTGAGAATCTGTGTCCTCCCGTGGCTACGTGTGCATGTCTTCTTTGGCTCCCCTCCAGGGTCTGGCTGTGGCATGGAGGGTGGGGGCTGGAGACACACCTGGACACTTGTCTTGGGAGCCCACCCTTGGCTCTTTCCCTGTGACTCTGTCGGGACCGGGCCTGTGGCCCCCGCTGGGCCTGGACCTGCTGGCTTTGTGGTGAATCAGGCAGTCTGAAGCCTGCACCAGGCAGTGAGCATACTGCTCGATGCAGTGCCTCGTTTCTGCCATTCGATTGTCCATCCTGTCTGAGAGGGGTCTTGGGTTCTGTGGTGCTGGATCGTGAGCCTCACTTCCTCCAGCCACGTGGTTTGGGGACTGAAGGCACGTTGGGGGGCACCAGTGTTCGCTGCGTGTATGATGGCGCCAGGGACGGGGGAGCCCCCCACCTGCTGCGTGCCTGTAGGCTCACCACTGGGCATGTCGCCACTCGCAGCCCCAGGACCGCTATACTCCATCTGCGCTGGCTTCTGTCCCTCCGCGTGAGTCAGGCTGCCAATGCCAAGCCTGTGGGCACTGGGTGAACTGGGGCTGGGGGAGCCAACCCAGGGGAGGAAGCGAAAAAGGCCAGAGATGCATTTGGCAGACTCCGCGAAGCACTGAGGTCTCGGTGCACGGGGAATCCTCACCCTGTGTCTGGTCCCTAGAGCGTGAGGTCTCCACGCTTCCACGCTGGCCACCTCCTGCGCACTTGGCTGGTGGCAAGCAATGTGACAGGTGCCTTGGGTTTGAGGCAGGCAGGCAGGCACTGGTTCACCCGCAAGGCCTCCCTGGCCTCAGCTGCGCGATGGGAGCAACGGACTCTGCGTCAGATGCTGGGGCGGGGGGTCCTGCCCTTGGGTGAACGTGGCTGCCATCAATGTCCTCTTCAGATAGTTGGTGTCACCTGCTGGAGAGGGCTGCTGCAGCTCCTGCTGTTAGGGCCAGAGCAGGCAGAGCTTTGCCCATAGCCCCTAGAGAGTGGATGCACCAGCTGTGGGAGGGACGTAGGGAGGGAGGACACTGAGCAGTCATAGCAGCCCAATTGAAACCATCAAATGTCCATCCACCGATGAACAGATAAATAAAATGTGGTCTGACCATGTCTTAGTTGGCTAAAAGGCTGCCAAGGCAAGATACCAGAAATGGGTAGGCTTTTAAAATAGGGATCTATTAGTTGAAAAGCATACAGTTTTGAGGCTGAGAACAATGTCCAAATCCAGGCTTCCTCAAGAGATTCTTTCTCCCTCAGCTTGGCTGTGACCATCTGCTGGGCTCTGTTTTCTCCTCTGGGCTCCGTTGCTCTCAGCTTCTGGCTGCTCCTGTGGCTTTCTCTCCACCAGATTCTGCTGATTTCAGTTTCTTGCTCTCGTGGCTTTCTCTCTCGACTTATTTGGGTTCCTCTCTGAGCTCCTGGGTCTTTTCTCTCTGTGCGTTTGTGTGTTTCTTCCATTTGTAAAGGACTCCAGGAAGAGGGTTAAGCCCCACCCTGGGCTACACCTGACTGGACTGATCTAATCAAATGGTCCTTGACCGAATCTAATCCAATCAAAGATTTGCAATAGGTTTGCGCCCACAGGAATGGGCCAACTTAAGAACATAATCGAATGAGGTCCACAAAAAAGGCAAACTACAGTGCCATACCATGGAATACTATATAGCAATAAAAAGTAAGGAAGCTTTGAAAGCTGTCGCTGTGTATTCCTTGCTACAATGTATCTCTTGCTACGTGCTACACCATGCGTACCTTAAAAACATTATGCTAAGGGAGAGCAGCCAGATAAAAAAAGAGCAATTACTGTGTGATCTCATTTACATGAAATGTCCAGAATAGGGAAAATCCATAGAGAGAAAGCAGATCCTTGATTGCCAAGGGCTGGGAGGCATGGGGGTGGGGTGGAATCCGGAGTCACTGCTGATGGTCCCTGGGTTTGTTTTTGGAGTGATGGAAATGTTCTGGAATTAGATAGTGGTGATGCTTGCACCACCTGTGAATGTACTAAAACCACTGAACTGTACACTTTAAAGTGGTAAATTTTATGGAATGTGAATTATATCTCAATTTAAAAAAAAAAAAAGAAGACAGGATGGGAGGAAGGACTGGCGGCGGGTGGAGGGGACAACCATTCTTTTTCAGCCTTGTGGTGTCTGGGCCTGCCTCTTGGCATGGCTCCCAGGACCCCCCGCCCGGGTCCCCATGGCTGCCATGGGCACCCCAGCCCCTCCGTGAGACCCTGGCTTCCGCTGGCCAACGTGCAGCCTCCCCAGCCAGTTCTGTAGGCTCCAGGAGGCTCTAAAAATAACTGGAGTGGAAGGAGGGTGTTTAATGACAAAGTAAATAATTACACTGAGGGTGCGGGTTGGGAGGGGCGCTGAGTAAATCACTTTAGAGAGAGCGCCAGCCTCCAGCTCACTTGCGGTCCTTTATCATGAGATTATGTCCTCCTTTGGACTCTGAATAATTGATTGCAGGCGGGTGGGCAGTGGGCTTGGGAGCAGGTGGGGGTTGGGGGCTGCTGAGAGATGACCCACGAGCTTTCCTGGGTCCTGCCGCCCCCCACTCCAGGGACCCCAGTGGAGGAGCCATGGTGTCCCCAGTCCCTGCTGGAAACAGAGGCTCTGCCTGGGAAAGGCAGGACACAGGGCTGTCCCTCACCCCTGGACTCCCTGAGTTGGAGTTTTCCAGTACTTCTATGTATGGAGGGGCCTAGGGACCACCTGCTCCTCTGAGACTGGGAGGGGTAAGATCTCACTGAGGCCTCTTGGTGAGCACGTGGTGGGTCTTAGGAAGGGGCAGAGCTGGGCCCCCCCTCCCCCGCAGGGGCTCCTCCTTCTGCCCCCAGGTCTGTCACCCTTCGGATGGGTTTGCCAGACCCTCTTTGGTGCTCAGGGCAGCATCTTCCAGCAGGCAAGCAGGAGGCGTGAGAGAGTCAAGTCCGAGCATGCAATGGGAAGTGGCGGCATCAGCAAATGCCACCGTTAGGGCTGGGGCTGACTGCTGCACCTCCTAGCTGCCACTGTCCTGGCCTGCAGCCCCCCGTGTGTCCGCTCCCTTCCCCGTGGCCTCACATTGTCCTCAGTGAGCCCCTTCTGGCCTGGTCTCCGCAGGAGCCCCTCCTCCTCTCAACCAGTGCTCTTACCTAGGCTTGGGAGGGACATATGCCCTGAATGAGGACACAGGAGGACAGCAGGATGTTGACCTGAAAGGACAGCTCTTCCCCGGTGGAAATCAAGTCAGGATGGCTGGTTGCAAGTGATGGAAGCCCAGCCAGACTCTTGGAAGCTCCCCGGAACTCTCAGCAGCCCTGACTGGGAGGCTGAGGAGGAGATCTGGCTTCAGGACTGGTGGAGCTCGAGGCCCACGGCTCTTTCTCTGCATTCTCTCAGTTGGCTTCCTTCTGAGTTCCTGCAGTTTCTCACCGGCTGGCAAAAAGTCACTGTAGGTGAATGGGGCCTTGACACCCATGAGCTCAGAGGGAGGAGTGTCGCGTTCCAGAAGATTCTAGCAGAAGGCCAGGGAGGCTGCCCCTTGGCAGGGCTTGGGTCACCCGCACCTTGTGCTCAGTCACTGTTCTGGGATGTGGTTGTCTGTGTGGCCCCAGGCACACACCTGAGGGGGTGGGGAAGGACGGTGGGGGTCTGTGCATAGAGGGTCGGACCCTCCTGTTGCTGGGCAGGCCAGATAAAAACCTCCACCTCCCGGCGCCAGTTGGCAGTTGGGGTGGGCTTGTGTCTCCCAGGGCCTGAGATGCCCAGGAAGCAAGTAGCAACTTGCTGCTGGATGTGTCAGAGCTCTTCGGGAACAGCGAGGAAGCTTGAGGCCATTCAGTCCCTGGGCTGTACATGGAGTGACCTCCCCTTCCCCGGTTGTCCTTTTGGGCTCTCCATGAGGGGCCCAAATGTGTTCCCTAAGAATATCTGGCGAGAGAGAGAGAGCCTGGAAGGAGAAATGCCAGAAAGTTCTGGGGTTGGCATCACTAAGGAGGAGGGGTGGGTTCCTGACCTGTGGGAAAGGGCCCTGGCGAGGGAGAGGTAGCCTGGGCAGAGGTCTGGAGGCCAGAACGATCTCATGGGAGAGAGGGACAGTCCACCCTGCCTGACAGTCCTCCTTGCTTCCTGCCCGGGGCGAGGAGGAGAGGAGCAGAGGAAAGGGAGGGTGGAATGGCTGTAGGGAGCCTTGGATGCCACTGACAGGCTTGGACTAGGGTAACAGGGAGTCACTGAAGGACTTTGAGCAGGGGAGGGATGCTCAGAATAAACTTGCTGCTGGATTGATTTGTATCCTGTGACTTGAAGGTTCCATCCCCACAAATGAAATGCAGGGGATTCCAAGATTTTTCTTCCCTCCTTCCCTCCCTTCATCGCTTGCTCTCCCTCCCTCTCCTTCTTTCCACAAATGTTAAGAGGGTCTGCTGTGCATCGACAGGGGCAGCCTGGCACAGTCCCCTCTCATGGCACTTCTGTTCCAGTGGGAGAGACAGGCACGCTGCCAAACAGTGACTGTGCCATGGAGAAGATGCAGAGGATACGCTCGTGGTGAAGGGCAGGGGTGTGTGCGGCCAGCCTGCGAAGAGATGGGCTGCCTTTTCCAGGCTGGCCAAACCCTCTGACTTTCAAGCACAATGGAAACTGCTTCCTTTGCCGGGAAAGGAGAAGCAGCCCGCTTCAAATGTAGTGGGGGCTGAACAGCCAGCTTGGACCATCCCCACACAGTGGAGCGGGGCCTGGCACTGCGTCGGGGACCCAGGGGTTCCCTGGGTATGGACATGTGGGGAGTCACAGCCACCAGCCATAAGTGCTTGGGCAGTTCTACAGCATCCTCGTTTCTACGGAGGGAGTGATAATAACCTTGCTCTTAGGGCTGTCGTTGGGCGGACGTGTAGACGCAGGTGACATCTAACGGGGCCATCCTGGGAGCTCTGGAAGGACAAACAGCCAGGTCCCCCTCAGGCTACTCTCTGCCCCAGGGGTCCCCAGAGCGGTCCTTGGGGACATTGCTGGCTTTATCCCCTTTCCATTCTCTGAAACCCCGGGAGATATGGGGGTCTCCACGGCCTCTGTCTGGGGATGTCACTCTTCCAAGTCCCCATACTCAACATACAGCCCTGTCTCCCACTTCTGGAACATCCCTTCCCACCTGCACTGCTCCAGTCTGCAGCTCTGCGGCTGGCGCTGGTGAGTGCTCCCTCCACCCGAGCTGTGTGAGTCCATGAAGGTGAAGGTCCTTCGTGGCCTGGCACGGAGGACTGTGGTCCTGTCTCCCCAGGCCCTGGGCGCAGGTTCAGGACACCTGCGGGTGGGTGGGGCCCTCTGCTGGAGCACCACTGAGATCCTGGGAGCAGGGTGAGGGCCTGGGGGGGGGGCCGACACAGCCCCCAGGTTGTCCATTTGTCCGCACGCCCCAGAATGCGAGCATTAGTTCTCCCTGTTTGGTGCCAGGGCCGTTGCCAACATAGGCTGTCCTGGCAGGTGTGAGTGGGATTTTTTTTTTTGGTGCAAGAATCCCCAGGGAGAAACCAAAGCCTCTGGGAACCTTAAAAAATAAAAGAAACAACCACACACACACACACAAACCAGAGCTTAACGTTTCCCTGTACCATGATTCTAGGAGCTTCAATGCTCCGGGACTGGGAAGAGGGTAAGCATGGCCTTACGTGTGACTGTGTAGCCCACGTGTCCTTGAGCTGCCCACGGTGGGCTGCCCCATGCCACTCAGCTGGAAGTGTCGAGGGAAGAGAGAAGCCAGGCCCCTTGGCCTGACTGCGCCTGGGGCCTGCTTGTGCAAGAACTTTCCGGAAGGGTGACGCCAAGGGGCATGACGCCATTGGTCGCTGGTTCACAAGGCTGCTGGACCGCCCGCCTGACACTGCACCTGGCCCTTTGACCTCCAGCGCCCCCCACACCTCCCCGTGTCCCCCCGGCTCTGCCCTGCATGCTCCCTCAGCCTAGCCTTCCCTGCTGCCTCTTCTCTTGCCGGCGAGCAGTCCCATCCCCACCAAGTTTCAGCCTCTGGGGCCACCCCGTCCTGAAAAGGGGGTCAGCCCAGCTTCCCCACCCACCTGGCACCGGTTTTGAGGGGACGGTGCCCTTCCTGAGAACCGGTTACTCC
The DNA here is from genome assembly GCA_026826555.1 of Tolypeutes matacus. NCBI lineage: Eukaryota > Metazoa > Chordata > Mammalia > Cingulata > Chlamyphoridae > Tolypeutes > Tolypeutes matacus. Next base: position 1,108,625 of record JAKSZT010053840.1, read on the forward strand.
CCACGTGGTGTCTAAAGGAGGAACTGAATGCTAGTGGTTCATTTGGGAGGTGTCGGGAGGGGAGTGGGGGGGTGAGATGGGAGAGGAGGCAGCCAGTGGAATGTATGCAGTTACCACTGAGGATGCCCCCAGGGGCAGGGCCTGGGTGTTTAGACCTGGCTGGCACTTCCGGCCTGTTGTGCCATCTGGCAAAGGGGACTTGGGGGGGCAGAGAAAAGCCCTCAAACACCTATGGGTGCCGACAGTTGTCTGGAGTTGGGTGAGCGTGCCCCAGAGTGGTCAGGCAAGGGGCCAGGGTGTGACCCAATGCTACAGGGGGACACCAGTGGAAGGCATGTCTGGGCCGTGAGTCCTGGAGCTTAGGAATCCTCTTCTGCGTCTCCCTGTGTGGTTTCCTCATTAGAGGTGAAGTTTTACAGCTGAGGAATGTATTGGTGTGAAAACATGGAAAGCCACCCGGCTGTTGTCAGACACTGGGGCCTCCCTGGGAGTGAGTTTATCAGATCCTGTGTTGAGAAGAGGGTGTGATGGGGGAGAAGACAGAGCACGGGGCCAAGGATGGGGTTCGGCGTTCCAAAGATGCCTTTGTGCCCTGCCCTCCTGAGAACTTGGTGTCAGAAGCCCAGGATATGGGGGCAGGGCACAGGGATGGGTCTTGCATCCATGCCTTCTGGATGGAGGGGGCCCCAGACCCCTGAGCCCCAGGGATGAGCCTGATTTATCACCAATCACTAAAAATACATACAATGGAATGAAAGCTCCTGCCACTGAGCAGGCACTTGCTGGGCATTGTGAAGATAAGTAACAGCGGTTTGAAGGCCACTTAAACTCTTACCTTTGGGGGACAAAGGGGTCTCGGTAGACAGTAAGTCTTTATCGAGAAATGTTTACTCATAAAAAACATAATGAACCTGGGAGACAAAGCACCCCAGCTGACACGGGCTCTTCTGCCTTTATGGCAGCGGCAGCCCCATTTCTAACAGGAGCCGCAAATCAGCCGCCAGGCCAGGCGAGGGACCGAGCGCGCGGAAAAGTTGGTAGGGGCAGTGAAAGTCAAACCTGACTTGCTGCCTGCTCGCCGGTCTGTCTCTCCCTGGGCCCTCCTCCACATGCTGATGGGGTACCATGCTGCTCCGTGTTCGGATCAGCAGCCTGCTGTGGCTCCCTGGTACCACGGAATTGAGCTTGAGCGCCACAGGCACAGCAGCCCTACCCACCTCTCTGGCACCCTGCAATACAGAATCACTAGGGGTTCCGGAACATGCACATGCCCAGCCTGCTTGGGTCTCTGAGACTCTGCACAGCTCTCTATCCCACCCCCACCCCTAGAGTGTCTTCCTCTGCTTTTCTACCAGGCGAGCTCCTGCTTGTCGTTTAATGGCTATTCTGCTTGTCACATGGTCCCCCTGGAGGGCTGCCCCAATGCCCAGGCACTTTTCCACCAATGAACTGGGAATGCCACAAGCAATACAGAGCAAGGGCTTGTTAGGGGTCCAGACTTTACCCAATTGTGGGACCCAGGAAGCCTGTGGCCCCTGCCATGCCTCCCAGAAAATGAGAGCTCATACTTGTCCCCCATCGCTTCTGATCTCGTGCCGCGATGACTGTGGAAGAAGCTTTCCTTTGTGCAGCTATGTTTGCTTCTGGCCCAGGGCCGGGAGAGGCTGAAGGAGGATTTCTGGGGGCAGCTGGACAAGCCGGCTCTGTCCCCATCACCAAGGCAGACCAACGGGTCAGCTACTCCTAGGTGAGTCAAGGTGGCACCTGGTGTGCCCCCACCAGTGGTTCCCATACTTTTTGGACCTTGGACCCCTTTGCACTCTTAAAAAGTATTGATAAAACAAGGAGCTTCTGTTTATGTGGGTATGTCTTGTCTACATTTACCTTCTTAGAAATTTAAAGCAAGAAAAAAACAAATATTTATAACTCATTTGAAAATTACAATGATAAACTCATTATTTTAGAAAAAATACTTTCCAAAGCAAAAAAAAAAAAAAAAAAAAAATTCATGTGGAGAGTGTCATTGATGTACATTTCTGTAAATCTCTTTAAAGTCTGGTTTAATCAAAGACAGCTGGATTCTCAGACCCGCTTCTGCATTCAATCTGTTGCAATATGTTGTTTTGATTGAAAAACATGAAGGAAATCGGCCTCACACAGATAGATAGTTGAAAAGGGAGGGGTATTTTAAAAGCCTTTTCAGATAAAGTAGATATTCTTCTTTGATACTATACCCAAACTTGACATGTGGTTGTTTCCTGATGCTTAGTTGCAAAGTGGAATCTGAAACTGTATCAAAAGCCTTTCAGGCCTCTGTTAAAACCCATTGGTCTGTCTTGCATTTGGGATGTTTTTATGCATGCATTATTTGGTACCATTGTGCATTAGTCATTTGGAAATATCGGTTCCATGTGCCGTGCAGATCTTGCAGATTTGCAGAGGAAAACACTTGTGAGAGAGTGAGAGAGGAAAAAGCATGTGGCGTTTTAGTATGATTAAGAAAGTGGTTTTGCCTGCCAGAGACCACCGCTTTGCACTCACCTTCCTCCCCCGCATGTATGGATTTCTGCCGTAGCCAGCCCTGACCATACAGGGAAGGAATTCTTGGAGATGCAGTGGCAGCGTGGTAGAGTTGCCACGATACAAATCCATCCCGTAATGTGCCATGGAGTCTCTCCCCGAGGCTCCCCTACCTCCCTCGACCCCACTGGCTGCAACTGTTCTTTTCTCCCTCCCCTCTGTAGCGTGGTTCCTTGCTGTGCTCAGGGTCAGCCCTCTGCCCTCTCCCTCCTGCACACACCTATCAGGACGCTGGCTTCAGGAGCCCTTAGCCATCTGCCCTGCTCCCGGCACTGGCCTTCCCTGGCTCCACACCGCAGGTCCCCGCGCAGCCGCCTTCTCCCAAGCTCAGTCCTCGGCTCCCTTCTCTTTGGAGACTCCAGCCACCAGCCAGCTCCTGTGCCCTGAAAGGTCAGACCGTCTCGGCCACCTCTGCCCCCATGACCTGCGCCTTCATGCCAGCAGCCGTAGCCCCTTCCCGGAGCTCCAGACCCCTTTACCCAGCTGCCTTTTCGACACCGCACATGTCCCCACGATGCGGGTCTGCCTTCACCAAGTCCCCAGATGGGCTGGCTTCACCTAGCAGCAATGTATGCTCTCAGCATTCTGGAGGCTGGAAGTCCAATCATGGTGCCGTGAGGGCCATGCCCCCTGACACCTGCAGGGGTCTCCTTCCTCACCTCTCCCAGCTTCTGGGGTTTGCTCCCAGTCCTTGGCATTCCAATCGCTCCCAGCTGCCTTCTCCCCATCTGTCTGTCTGTCTCTCCTCTTTTTATAAGGACACCACCCACACTGGATCAGGGGCCACTCTGCACCCATGGGACTTCATTTTAACTTAACGAATTCCATCTGTAATGACTCAATTTCCAAATAAGGTCCCATTCACAGGTCCTGGGGGTTAGGACTTCAATGTACCTTTTTAGGGGGGCACAATTCAACCTATAACACCACCCCATGCTCCAAATTATCTGTGCACGTCTGAGACTTAAGAGACTTTTGTCCCCAGACCATACAAGGTTCAGGGTGGGACGTCGTCTGCCAAGGTCGCGGGGTGGATTCCCAGGGGAAGGGCCATGACCACACTTTTCCAAAGCCTTAGTGCCCGATGTTACAGACAAGGCCCGGGGTGTCCTGGCTGGCCCATGGCTCTCCACGAGGAAGGGGAAGGTTGGGTTTGGAGGGGTTTCCCAGTCCCCAGCCTGTGCTTCTCCTCTACCCCTGCTGCCTCTCTGGGCATCCTGGTCCTTGATTCAAGGCACTATTGGACCCCAGGCCTGAGCCTTTGCAGAGAGGTGGTTGGAAGAGGCCCCTAAACCCCCAGAGTCCCCAGCAGCCTGCCTGCCCAGGAGTGGGGTGATGCAGACAGGCATGCCTCTGATCGGGGCTGCCACTTGGTCTAGTCACGGTTTCTCTCCTCCAAGGAGAGAATAGCTCCCACCTCCCTAATCAGCCCCATGAGGGTGTGTGCACGTGCCAGGGGCTTGAGGCAGAGCTAGATGGTGTGTGCTGACCTTACCGACTGGCCAGGCATAGTCTGGGTCCTCGGATGGAGCAAGGTGAACCCCTCGAGGGCTCACCTCCACGGCTCCCCTTGGCTAAGCCCAGAGTGGGGGCTGGACATGCAGGGAGGAAGCAAGGGGGTTCCCGCTGCAAGACTGACGGGGTCCCGGAACATGCTGGGGCCGGCTCTCTGTGCTCCTCCTCCTTCCTCCCCCATGGCCCTCCAGCCCAAGCAAACAATACTTCTGAGCTTTCCGAGTATCTGGCTGGGCCAGCAAGCCAGTCTGCCTTCCCTCAAGTACCCCACCACTCATGCCTTCTGCCTCCAAATCCCAAGGCTCCTTCAAGGCCAAATTCAAACCGTCAATTCTGTTTAATTCAAAAAGCATTTCGATGTTTATGGAAGGCCTACTGGTTAGCATATTTCCAAGGCCACCCGGCTATTAAGTGGTTTAGCCAGGGTTTGAACTTGAGGCTGTCTGACCCCCAAGTGCAGACGCCTCTTCCTGCCTAGCACAGCCTCCCTTCTCCCGCCTTTTGCTGGTCACCTGCTTATCTGAAGAAGCCACAGCTCCCTGTCTTCTTCGGTGCACCCACTTCTGGTTTGTGTGCTAGGACAACATCATGTTAGACTTGTTTCTAAACCAAGAATCGAGGAGCATGGAGTAAGGGCCTGAGGGGCTCGTCTGAGGGTGCATTATGAGGACACGGCCTCTGAGGCACAGGTTTGGGGGTCTCGGGGTTTCTTGTCTCTTTCTGGGTTTCTGGCTACCATTGGCAGAGAGTTGCTTTTGAGGGCTGAGTGACTAGAGGCATGAAGTTTGTGCTGCACTTTAAAAATACCGATACTTGAATAATTCAGAGTGATAGAATATCTTTTTTTTTTTGTATTCTCTATCTACCTGCCCCCCTTTTTTTCTCCCTCTGCCATTCTGTCAGCAGCTGAACCCCAATGCCTGATGGCAGGTACAAGGTGGAACACAGAGAGTTCTATGGCATGAGCCTTGTTCTTAAGAGCTGTCAGTTGGAGGGCCTTTGCAGAGGCTGTTTATTCACCTAGTTGCAGGCATTGGCCAGTCCCTCTGCAGTCACCATGCTGGGGCAACATCTCAGAGTGGTAAGGACTCTTGAGAGCCGTCAGCTCCAGATACTTAACTTCCTTCCCCTGGGGGAGGAGAGCAAGGAAGGCTTCCCAGAGGAGGCATTCCTGGATTGGGTCTTGAGGGATAAATAGGAGCTCAGTAGGCAGAAAAGTGGGGCATAAAGAACAGAACATGAGCACAGGTGGAGGGATGGGATGGCAGCAGGTCTGTGGACCTAATGACCTGAGACAATATGAATCCAAGAACTGTTGATGGTTTTGCCAGAGGAAACATTTTCCAGAAGCTTCTCCTGAAGCACCCTGCCTGCCCTAGAAAAACTGGGGGAGACAAAGGTAGGTGAAAGAAAGGTCCCTCTGTCTGGTTTTCCCTTAGCTGAGTCTGAGTTCTCTCTGGCTCCCTTACAATTCTCTCAGTGCCGGGAGGGTAGGTTTTGGGAAAGGTTTGCCTTCCCCTCACCCCACCCCCACCCCTGGCCGCGCTGTCTCCTTTCAGTTGAACTCTCAGCTGTTGCTCTCGGATTTGCTGCGTTCATGGCAACTCAGCTCAGGGGGCCCCTGTTAGGGGGACTGTGCGCTTTCATCCTGGCTGGAGGCCTGAGAGGGTTAACCCACCAGGCCAGCTGGCGGGCATTCATTCCCCCTCTCCAGGAGACCGCGTCCCGGCTGATGGGAGGCCCGTGGCAGAAGGTGGAAAGCTGCCCACTGCTCTCCTTGGGGCAAGCTCCTGGCCTGGGACCACCCCACCCAGCAGCCCCCGGGGATGTAGGCCCCAAGACAGAGCCACCAAGGCAGTTCCCCGGCCTGCGGACGTCTCCTTGTGCACCCCTTCTCCTCCCTCTGCCTCTCTTTGAGTGGTCTCCTTCCACAGTGGCAAAAAATCCCTTGAAAAAGGAAAGGATGTGCGCTGTGGGGCCGGGGCCGAGGGACTTTTCCTTAAAGAAACACTCCAGCGGCCCCACTCCCACGGGCCTTTACCGTCTGAGACCTGGGGACATCCAAGGACCCCGTTTACACCTGGGGACGGCCCCCGAGCAGCCAGGGGCCACGTGTGCTGAGACGGCCCACCGTGCATGTTTCCCAGTCTCTTCGTGGCTGGGAGGCGTTTCCAAGGCACTGTCATATGCCGACTCAGTAAGTGGTGTGTGGCCTCCCCGTGGTTTCAGATGCTCCGCCAAGACCCGTGGGCCCTCCCCGCGGAAATGCGAAAGGCCTGCGCGGGGCCCAGAACACCCAGCCCGGGAGGGCTCGCCTGCCCGACCGGCAGCTGGTGCTGGCGTGGCCGGCCAGGTCCCTGCCGGCGGGACGTGAGGGGACAGCAGCGCGCCGGGTGTCCGTCGGGGAGCTTTGCGCTGCCCGCAGAGGTGTGGGCGGGCCAGGCTGGTTTAACTGGCTCCTGGATTTCATCGGTTGGATTCACTGGATTGACACAAAGGCCTGGTATGTGATGTGTTTTCCTATTTTGACTGAAAGTGGGGAGAAAAATGTCCAATTGGGGCTGGGCCTGGGGCTCAGCCGAGTAGGTCAGTGAGACAACGGCCACTGAGAAAGAGGCTAGCGGCGAAAACAGACGTTTTCGGGACACCGAGGAGCAGCTCAGCTCTGGGGAGGGTGTGTGGTCTCCCTTGGGCCTGGGCGTCTCACTTAGGGTAGACGTGAGGAGGGGACGGTGCGGGTGGGCCCCAGAGAGGGGCCAGGGCAGGGGCTGGCCAAGTGAGGGCTGAGGAGGGGCCCAGGAGGCACGGCTGACTCCCTACTTCCCTCACCCTCCTTTCTGATTAAATGGCCAGGCTGGGTGGGGGTGGGGCTGACTGGAACAATCATTGCATTTAGTCGGAAAGATCCTTTTCCACTGTGCCCCAGCCAACCCTTTAAGCGCTTGTGCTCCGGCCCTCAGAAGAAGCTTTACATTTTACAGATGGGGAAGCTGAGGCCTGTCCAATAAGTTACCTGTCCAGCCTGGCAGTCTGGACAGCATTGGGCTTGAGAGTCACACAGAGCACCCCGGCTTCACCTGGGCTGGCCTGCCTCCCAAAACAAGGGGGGTTCGCATCCGCCTTTGCTTCCACAGGCCTGCAGGGGTGTTTGTGGGGCTGTTGGAGCCTGTGAGCCCCTCATCAACCGCTCATGCTGCTGTGCAGGCGGTGGGTGCTCGAGACTGGAGGGCTGGCCATACGTCTCAGACCTGTCTTCTGAACAGCCCCTCGAGAACAGTAGGTGGCTGCAGTGCTGAAGGCGTTCAGGCAAAGTGGTCTTTTCTGAAGCATGTTAAGAAACAGCCCGTTTGGCTCTGGACTTCCAGAACCTTCGTGTCCTCCAAACTCCTGGAAACCTCACCCCAACACGGGAACTCCTCATGCTCATTTGCCACAATTAATAAAAGAGATGGCGCCACCCCAGTCCCTTTACATGGTCCAAGGTCATAAGGACAGCAGTCGGAAATGCTTCTGTAAGGTGTATGTCTATTATTTTTCTGATTATTAGAGCCATCTGAAAATTTGGTTAATGCAGAAAAGCACCATAGCACCATCATCTTCCTCCCAGGAATGACCGTCATTCCCATTTTGGCATATTTCTTTCCAGTTTTTTCTTTCTGTGCAAAACTTTTTCAATGTTAGTTTCAATCAAGGCATTTAGAGGAATTTAAGGAAACTCAAAACAAACAAACAAACAAACAAACAAACAAGCATCTCTGGCCTTTTGGAATCCAAAGTTTCAGAGAAATGAAACGAAAATGACTGATTTCCCTTCTGATTTTATTTTAGATACCTTCCAAACCCCTCATCTCCCCTCTGAATCTTGGCTCTTTTGCAGGCACCCAGGTTTCCCTCCCATCCCCCAGCAGGCATCTCCATGCAGTGTTGGAGTCCGTTGTGGATGGGGGCTGCAGAGGGTGGGCCCCCCCATAGCTGTGTGCTTCCAGGATGAGGCCGTGTTTGGCATGCAGCCGCCGCGCACCGTCTTTGGTATGCCGTTCGGTCCCTGGGCTTAATGAGTTCTGCAGGGACACTCCGCGGTAGCTAAAGATCACTTACCTGAATTGCTTTTTAATTTCTGCCGTGGGAAGCTGCCCCTGGCGTGGTATAATTACATTCTAATTTACGGCAATCCCAAATCTATAAATTTAGCCATACCGATTGAGGGGAAGGGACCTGAGTTTTGGGGGATGTAGGGGAGGGGAGACCCCCACATCTTTCAATTCGTCTCCATCTCTGGGTGTGGGTTGCAGTTCCTGGCAAAGAGTGGAAGAGATGGAAAGGGGTGCTTCTTACCCAATGAATACTGAAGTTTGCTTTAGCACCAAAGAGGGTCTTGGTCTTCAGTGGGTTTAGGGAAAGAATTGTGTGATATAACATCCCTTCTGATCTGCTGGCTTGCAGTGGTTTTGTCGTGGAACTTGGGGAGCCCACGGCAATGGGTGGCCAGGGGGCTGTCCAAAATGCTTTCCCGCTGCCGTGACCCCAGACTTTACTCCTAAAGGACTTACACATATTGTGATCTTTTCACTGTCCACATCACTGTGTCATCTGCCTGCTCCTGTAAAACCACGCATAGATCAAGTTATCCATATTTTCACGTGCACAAAGGCATTTAGTTAATCATGGATTTCTGGGGGTGAATTCACTTTTTATAATAAAAAGAAAACAGGCTTTTTGGAGTGACCGGATATAGCCTTCTAAAGGTTTGTAGCTTGGATGTTTTACGCTGGGACACTTTCAGAGCAGTGGAGGCCAATAAAGTGGAACTTAGGCTCAGAGAGGTTAAGTCACTTGCCCCGTGGCACACAGCTGACAAGAGGAGATGGACATGTCCACGAATATGGATGACAGGAATGCTGAGTGGATGGCTGTCAAGTGGGGCAAGGGGGAACGGGGGAGCCAAAAAATAATTACTTGTCCGTCACCAGAGTGCAGGGTCAGGGTGCTGGGAGCGGGCACATGCAATCTTTTTTTTTTTTTTTAAGATTTTATTTATTTATTCATTTATCCCCCCCTTGCTGCTTGTGCTCGCTGGGTCAGCTAACCACGCCATGCGGGCGGGCTTGCCTTTACCAGGAGGCCCCGGGAACCGAACCTGGGGCCTCCCATATGGTAAACGGGAGCCCTACTGATTGAGCCACAGCCGCTTCCACACATGTAATCTTGATTGCACTCTGATTCTCCCGTTGATGGAGGTTGCTGGGTGGTGCTCTAGCAATTCCTTCCCCTGCCCAGGATGTGGATGGAGCCCCTCCCTCACACAGTGGTCCCTGCCTCCCACCCCCACCCTGGAAGCTGGTGGTCCACAGGCCTGCCCTCTGAGCTTTGATTTTTACGCCTGCAAGTGCTGGGCTCAGAGCTGGCAAAACAGGGGCTCTGGTGTGAACCCCCCCCCCGCCAGATACCTGCTCCAACCTGTATCTCCCTCTCTGGCTGAAAGCCCACCCTAGCGCCTCCCCCACTGGCTCTGAGGACCATTCTCGGTGGTCTTGGAAAATGTAAGCCCACTTGTGAGGTGAGCTGTTCCCCCTTACTTGGTATCCAAACCCCAGGGAGGTGTGGATATTTGAACTCCCTTCTCATCGACACAACCCGAGCACAGAGACACCCCACCGTGCTTCTCACGCTGCAGCCTCTCTGCTCTGGTGCCACATGAGTGTGATTTGGGGGTCTTGGGGAATCGAGGCCAAACTTGAGGTGTGGCCAAGTAGGGGATCAAGTATGGAGGAAGTATTGGGGTTCATTCATCACTTGAGCCCCCACATGGAAACGACACTTTCCTGAGTATAGTCCCCCCAGTTCCCCACCCTGCTTCTCTCTCTTGTACCTTGGCCCTGTTGCTCCCTCTGCCTGGGATGCACCTGCCCCTCCTTTATCTGCTGCCTCCAGGAAGCCTTCCTTGATCTCCACTGCCTTTTGTTAGATCCTTTCTGTGCATCTCCTGTCTGATGACCCCTCTTTCCAGTGAACCAGTGCTCACCCGGGCACAGGCGTGTGAATACTCACATGGAGGATCCCAGGAAAGTCTCCGTCCTGTGCCTGCTGGCTCGCAGATGTCCCTGCACGAGCCTCAGCGGCTCAGAGCTTTGTGCTCCAGCTGTGGCCCAGCAGTGTCCCCTTGAGGGACAGGACGCCGGGGGGGGGGGGCCTTGCACCCGGGCACTGTGGGAGGCGGCTCAGAGACAGCTGCCTTTGTTATGACAGAGTAGAGCCTTGGGGCGCGGCCAGGCCAGCAGGACAGCTGCGCGCTCGCAGCCAGCAGGGCCGGACAGGCGGGAAAGGAGGCCACCCCTGCCCCGGGCCTCGCTGGGGCCTACCGCCCTACAGCTGCAGGCACGAACTTAGCAGTTCAGCTTGACAGGGAGAGGCAGAGCGAGAGACACTGGGCAAGAAAGAGTGAACGAGCCCGAGAGCGACTGGATTGAGGATGGGCCTGAGAACCACCGGTTTCCCAGGTCGATTCCACTTGGGCTTCCTGTTTGGAGTGAGCTTCTGAGTTGGAGTTTTACTTGAGCTTCTGGTTTACCCGCCCAGATTTTTCATTCCTGGGTCTTTGTGATACAGCCGGCTCCCTCCGTGCTGCTTGGTGGGGAGGCAGGGACTCTGTACACAGGGGATATCCCTGAACTAGACCTGCTGCGGGAGCTGGGCCCCTTGAGGTTGCAAGGATGACTTGGGCTGTTGGAGACTTTGGTCAAAGATGAGGCCATGGGCATTGAGTCCTTGTAGAAGAGGCGGTCTCCCCGCCTTCCCGTGGGGCTTAGACCTGAGACTCAGGGAGAGCAGGTGCTCCAGGTCCCCCAGGTGTGGGAGGTGGTTGGGCCCTGGCCCATCGGATTCCACTGCCCACGGCCTCTCTCCACCAGCTCCCATGGGAGAAATGATTAGAGAATCGATCAGTCTCTCCTCTGCTGTCCCCAGAGATAACCTGTGCAGCCCATTTCCGCCAACCCCCTTCCTCGGTCCTCCCGCTTCATCAGACGCCTTCAGGCATGCCCTTCACCCCAACTTCCCAGGGCCCTTTCCCTCTGGGCTGCGTCTCCACACCCCTCAGCTGCACGGACCCACTGGGGGTTTCCCATCCTCTCGCTCTCTCCTGGCAAGTCCACGGCAGGGCCAGCGCCTGCCTCTAGAGACTGCATTTTCCCAGCACCTAGGACAGTGCCAGGGCTAGTACTGTCGGCAGATGTTTGTTGATTGACTACATGAGCACAAGCACCTCAGGACCTGTAGGGCTCATCGGAGGCCAGCACAGTCACACACACCTGTGGCAAAATTGTCCTGGCCCCAACGCCATCTCCTTCCAGGAAGACGGACCCTGCACCCAGCCACAGCCCCAATTCAAGTTTCTGCTGTGCTTTGGGCATGGGCAGGGATGGAAGCTTGAATGCGACCATCAGCCAGTGGGGGGCAGGTCTCCTTTCCAACGACAAAGGACTTTTAAACCTGTGAAGGACCTTGGGGCCACATGTGCCACCCCCCACCTCCCCCATTTTGTAGTGAGGAGAGCCCCTTCCAGGAGGCAGATTCCCAGCTCTCCTGGCTGGGATGTGCCCCACCCCTCCCCACTGCCCCACCAGCTGACGTTTCAAGGATCCGAGGCCCGGCTGCCTGCCTTCTCTCTCACCAGGAAAGAATGAGTTATCAGGCCAGCCTCTAGTCGGAGCCACTTTGCCCCCACACTTGCACCACATTTGAGTTCTCAACCCTAGACAGATGCCGAGGGAGGAACCTGTGGGAAATAGATTGGTTTTTGAAATTTAAATCTGATTTTTTTCCTTCACTGTGAAAAGAACGAACATCCAGCCTAAGCTTATTACAGGCGGGCTGAGGTTATTTTGGGAAGTAGCAATTAAAGGTTTTATATTTTTCCCTCTCCCTTTTGCCCTTGCAGCTTGCACAGGTCCGTGAAGCTATTAAACCTTCACCCCAGCCCACAGCCCAGAGGAATCTGCCTCTGCCCATTTCTCTTCCACTTCCCTGCCTGGGGAAAGAAAAGAAAGTTAAATTCATATTAATTACAGCCAAATCCGCTCAGTAAGCACAGGCTGAGTGTGCTTGGGGATGAGGTTTGAAGCTCCCCTTCAAACAAAACGGTGAAACGAAAGGAATAATTTATTTGGTCAGATGCTATAATTTGCCACGTCATTCCACTTCTCCTGTTGCCAAAATGGATTCTCTACCAAGGCCGTGACTTCCAGCACCCCAAAAATCATTGCCCACGGTCACTGTTCTTTATGGCTTCCCTGAAATCTATGTCACTCCACCAACTGAGGCTGGGCCCGTTCTTGGAGTGATCACATCGGGCACACTCACACACACTCACAATCACACCCATGTACACATTCAGCCATCCAATATGTGCACATGCACTCTGGGCACATCTGGTCCTCATGCACACTCACAGTCACACACCCCATGCACATGCACACACAGTTGTGCAGTCCAGTCACATGCACTTACATGCCCATGCACACACCCACACACACCCACGCTTAACTCGCTCACATCCCTGTCTGCATGGAGCCCATGAGAGGATGCTTCTGAGCTGGCCACTCAGTGAACGATCATTTCCTGGATACTTACGGAGCAGGCCTCCAGTGGGTGTCTCGGGATGCATTTCTGAGCTCAGTTAGTGTCCTAGGTGGCTGACTTAGGCCAGGGGTCGTGTCGTGAGTAAGGTCGCAGTCCTGGAGTTGGACGCTGTTGAGGGTGGAGTCCCAGCCAGGCCACTCACCAGCCCTGTGGTTTTCCGCCAGCGGAATGAGCTCCCCAGCCTCAGTTTCCCATCTCTCAAAAGGGATACCAAGTGTTGACCTCGCAGGGTAGGTGTGAGGACTAAATAAGATGTGCACAGTAGCTGTTCCCAGAAGGTTCTAACAGCCTTGCGTCACAGTCTCATCCTCATCTTGTAACACTTGGTGTCCCATCCCTTCCTCAACAGGGGCTATGGACCCAGGCCTGGGGTGCAGGAGACCCTGCCCCACCCAGGGTTGCTGGTGAGGAGGGCATGGGGCCTGGTCCATGTCACCCCCCCCAAGCCCCCTGCACTCAAGCTGGGGCTTCCTGGGGCTCTGGGGAGCTCTGGGGAAAGGGCAGAGTCCCGGAACCACAGGCTCCTTGCTGTGCAGTCGGGTGGGAGGGCGGGCGTGCCCTGGTATGTGTGCACTCTTGAATACAGACATTGCTTCGAAGAGGTGACTTCGGGCAGAGCTCCCACAAGTGTGGCAGGTTTGGGGGGCTCAGTGTTTGCCGTGCCCTGGCTGGTATTCTTTCTAACCCGCCACAGGTCCCTGACCCTGGGCAGACCATTGGATTGTCCCCAGCTCTCTGTTCGCATCCCTACCATGTGCCTGGAGGGGGTGAGCATCGTGCACAGCAGAGTGGGGCGTGCAGACCACTTTCAGGTGTGAGCTTGGCTGCTCCGTGCCCTTGTTTCTTTCCCAGGGCTGAGGGCCCCTTATTCCAGAAAGCCTGCCCTGTCCCCATCCCCCATGCTGTGCTCCCTGCCCCTGGCAAGCATGGAGTCTGGTATATAGTAGGTTCTCGGTGCAAAGGGGGACAAATGGGCAGATGAGGAGGTTAGGCTGGGTGTATTAGTCAGACAAAGGTGTTCTGGTGCAAAATACCAGAAATCTGTTGGCTTTTATAAATGGTATTTATTTGGGGTAGAAGCTTACAGTTACCAGGCCATAAAGCATAAGTTTCTTCCCTCACCAAAGTTTGTTGCCTTGTGTTAGAGCAAGACGGCTGCCAACATCTGCAAGTGTTCAGGCTTCCTGGGTTCCTCTCTTCCCAGGGCTTTCTTGTCTCCAGGCTCAGCCGCTCTGCTCGCACCACAAGGCCAGCTGTAGGATATCAGGCAAACGGCTTGTTTCTCTTCCCAGGGCCTTTTCCCTTTCCTCACAGCCAAGCTTCTCTATGTGCTTACTTGCCAGGCTCCAGCTCAAAAAGTCAACTAACTCCTCTGCTCTGCCCTGTAGTTTTATCTCTGAGTCCCTGCCCACCAAGGGGACAGGGACTCAACGTCCTATTGATGTGGCCCAATCTAAGCCCTAATCATAATTTAATCACGCCCAGGTCCAGACCAGTTTACAAACATAATCCGATATCTATTTTTGGAGTTCATAAACAATGCCAAACTGCTGCACTGAGGTATTTGATGAGCCCATACATGTGACCACTGTGGCCACGGCTATTCCTGGGGAGGTCACGTGAGGCAGCAGCATCAGGGCTGCTTGGCGGAGCAGAGTACCTGCTTCCCTGAGGCAGGCAGAGACAGGGTCCAGGGAGTATCTCCTGGGACGCTGGCAGTCATGGTTGTGCCACGTGCAGGAGAAGGCGTGGGAACCTTCAGGAACATGCAGGCTGGGTGGAGGAGCAGGGACCTTCTCTCTCCAGAACCTTCGTGGCCAGGCCTGGGGGCCTGGGGGCCTCCTGCGTCTCTAGGTTTCTCTTTCTCTGGTGCTCTCTCTCTCTACGTCTTTGTTGCAATCCTCTGTCCCTCTGTTTCTTTGTCTGTCTGTCCCTCTCTCTTTCTGTCATTCTCATCCTTTATGTCCCTTTGTCTCTGTCCCACTCTGTCTCGGTATTGCTGTCTGTCTGCCTCTCTGTGTCTGTTTGGTCTCTTTGTTTCTCTGTTTCCCTCATTCCGTCCCTGCCTCCACTTATCTTTTTCTTTCTACCAGCCTCTAGTTGTATCTGTCTGTCTGCCTCATCCTCCCTGCCTGTCTGACTTGTTTCTCTGTCTGTCTGCACGTTGTAGGCCCGTGTCCAATTTTTGCTAACAAGTTTTAAATGACTCAGGCATGCAAAACCGCCTCTGGTACACTCGGCGAGCACTTTCCCCAAGGGAAACCCCACGTCCCAGGGGCCACTGCTGCCGGGTCAGGACTGCCTGGAGGTCTGTGGGATCCTCAGAGTGGGGACAGGAGGTCAGGGACGGCCATAGGGCATCCCCCAGAGTTGACATCAGGCCAGGGACCACCTGTGCCTTCCTGAGAAACATGCCGCGTATTTTACAAGCAGGACAGACTTACAGCAGGGAAAATAAAAGCTTGGCTCTGAGTATTTTTATTCCTTTTTTGCTTGGAGGAGTGTTCAGTACAAAATAAGGAGTTTCTATTCTGAGAGTGTCTGCAGTGTACTGGAACCCGTCAACGGGGCTTATGTATTTCATCTGGAATCGCCGTGTAGCTCCTGCGGTGCATACTCTCTGTCCCATTTTATAAGGGTCAGGAAGAGAGGCAGGGAGTGGCTGGGAGCAGGGTGTGAGTCCTGAGGGCTCTGGATACTCACTGATTTTGCGTGACTGCATGAGATGCAGTGGCTTCCTCTGTCAATGAGGCTGATCCGGACTCCTATCTCCCGGGGCGTGGTAGGATCAGATGAAGCCTGCGGGTACTAAGGGTGAAATAAATGCTGCTGGCTGTATTGCTGCCGTGATTATTATCTCCCACAGTCACAGCTGGTGAAGGGCCCAGTGGGGTCGGACCACACATGGTAAAGCATCTTGCCCCATATGATCAGCACAGTGGGATTCTTAGTTGATTCTCTAGGTGAACAGTAAATAGATGTATATATACACACACTTATACACAGTGTGGTGTCTGCCCAGTGGTGAGGGAATCAGCATGAATTGGAACCACAGGCCGTGCCTAGCTGGTACAAGGCACACTTGAGACCTCAGAAGGACTGATTGGGATGTGTTGGGGAGAGCGGCAGGCCCGGAGGGGCTGGTTCTCCCGGGGAAGCAGAAGGACCCAGGTTTGAGGCCACCAACTCTGCATGTTCTCTCCTCCACCAACCTGCACCCTCTCTGAGTTGCCTTCTTGCTCTCCCCACACCTGATACTTCACAATATAATCCTTCAGTGGCACCGGCTGAAGACAGATGGAAAAAAAGCTCTTCAATGAGGGATGGTGATGAAATGGCATGTGCACAGGCATCCGCCAGAGTAGGAGGAGGCTTCAGGGCTGGAAACCCAGATAGGCAGCTGCCCACACTGTCTTCTCAGCCTGGATTGTTCTGTGGCCTTTATTCCACCCAGCCCCACTGCCCAGCTTTCTTTTCTTTTTTAAAAGTTATTTTTCCAAGCACTCTATACCCACCAAGCAAAAACTCCCTTTCCCCTCTCACCCCATCCTCTGGTTATCTCTAAGGTATTTTCTGTCTCTGTGAATTTGCTATTTCTAGGTATCTCATATAAGTGACATCATATACTATTTATCCTTTCGTGCCTTGCTTATTTCAGTATAACGTTTTCAAGGTGTATCCACGTTGGCACCATATTTTGTTTATCCATTCATCTGTTGAGGGACACTTGGGTTCCTTTCTCCTTTTGGCAATTGTGTATACTGCTGCTGTGAACACAAGTGTCTGTTTGAGTCCCTGTTTTTAGTTTCTGTGGGGTAAATACCAAGGCATGGGATTGCTGGCTCATATGGTAATTCTCTGGCTAGCTTTCTTGGGACCCGCCAAACTGTTTTCCACAGCGGCGGCACCATTTTACATTCCCTGCTTGATGCCCATCCTCTCCCCTTGGCCTTGCTGTCCTATCTGCCCACCCCGCTGCATATCCCCTCACTGTCCTTGGCCTCTTTCTTTTCCTCCAGGGTCCTTGAGAGATGGCTTTGCCCGCCCGGAATCCTGGCCTCTGGGGAGAGCTTCCTGAGGGCACTTCATCCCTGCAAGGGCCCCTTCTGCAGAAAGCAGCCTCTCCCCTCCCTGGGCAGGAACACAGGGGTCTCCACGGAGCTCTGGGCAGCACATCAAGCAGCCTGGGTTTGCAGCCCGCTTTAGCTGCGTGACCCGGGACAAGTCACTGCACTTCTAGAGAGCCCAAGGTCAGGCAGCTTTTGCAGCATTGTCCCGGGGTTTGCTGGGAAGCCTCACCCCACCCACCATGAACAGACAGATGCCTCGTATGGAGTCTTCTGCTGTGCACGGCATAGGTGCAACCACCTCCCGTGCCGAGCTCGCCTCCCTCCACCCACTGATCTCCCACCGGGAGCCAAACTGCCAAGACCTCCCAGGCCAGGAGGATGTCTTCTGCTCCCCACTGGGCTCCTCACTGGTTGTCAGGAAGGGACCGCGGGCCATTTAGGGACACGCAACATTTGAATTTCAGATTCTCTTGTAGCAGAATCCACAAACCAAGGTTTAAAATTCAGTTGGAAGCCGATCCTGAGCCCTGCCCGCATCATCTTCGTGTAGTCCTTCCAACTCGCCCGTTTCCCGGGTAGCACGTCCGCGCCTGTGGTTTGGCTTGTCTTGCTTCGTAGAAGTCGCAGCTCAGCATGCGCCAGCTGGATCACAGTGGCCCACGCGCACAGCTCTGGGGGTACACCCCCACCCCATCGCGCCCTACATCCTCTGCAGCCGCCCTGCTCCCTGCACATCCTTTGCGTGTGTCCCTTTGCCTGGGCCTCTTTGCATGTCTTCTGGTGCCTCTGTCCTCCATCTTGAGGGTGTTTTCCCATGCTGTGGGTGTTCTTTTTTAGAGGGGGATCGTGCTCAAGGCCGCCCCTTGGTGTCACCTTGTGGCGTCCAGGGCTGGGAGCTCAGGTGTGAGGAAAGGTCTTGCTGGCGCTCGATGGTGTGTGCCCATCCCCAGTTTTCTGGCTGAACGCAGGTGGGCCCTCACTCTTCAGTGGCTTCCTTGAGGACCTGGATTCCCTTGGGGCCAGCCACCAGCCCTGCCACTCTCGCAGCAAGCACTATTCATTTCCATAGACTGATGGTGGTTTTCAATAAACATACTAAGCTAATCTCTCCTAAGAAACAAAGGTGACGATCAAATGGTGGAGGCCGGGGCTTGGGGATGGCCTGGAGGCGGGTTGAAGGTGGACTTTCTTCTGGCTGCTGGTCGCTGCAGAGGAGTGAAAAAGAACTGCTGGGATGCAGACTGATGGATCGATCAATTGTTATGAATGGATCACCTGTCATATGCCTATATATCATTATTTCTATCATTGATCTATCTATATTAATCACTTCATCAGTCTATTAATAGATCTCTATCACTCTATCATCATCCTCTGTCATCTCTTTCCGCTATTTATATCAGTTGATTGCTCGATCAATTGATTGATCCAGCTCTGTATCTAAATCAATTGATCAATGCATTGATCTATCTATATCGATCGATCAATCTATAGATCATTCTCTATCATCTATCTATCTCTGTCTATTCCAAGTACACAGGAGAGACACAACCAATACCCATACCTCTTCCATGCTGTGTGCCACGTTTCCATGTTTTAGATCTAGCCATTGAGGTTAGGGTGGTCTGCCCTGGCTTCAAACAATAGGAAGTATGCACTGTGTGTGGAGAATTCAAAAACAACAATCGAACTGACTCACAGTCAGTCCACTTGTAATTATACCCATGTGCTGACAATGCTAAGTGATAAATATCCCCCACTGGGTGGGCCAGGTCCCCTCTCCTTGGCTACCCACAGCGTTAGCCCTCTTCAGACCCCTCCTTGACGCCCCCCAGAGGTAACCAAGGTCCAGAATGTCCTGTTCGACATCCTCAGGCAGGTTTTTATGTTTTAATATATAGGTACTATAAAATGGTTATCTTATCATGTGTGGAAATATATATATATATATTTTTTTTTTTTTTTCTGGCACACAGTATGTTTTGGAGGTGTATCCATGTCCCTACCTGAAGCTCGAGTTCATTCACTGAGAGCTCCGTATGGCATTCGGTCCTATGACACTCACAGCCTGTTTAACTACTTATCTGTGGGGTTATTTAGGTCGTTTACAAGTTTTTATTGCTGCAAACACTGTTGGCATGGGTGGAACCGTCTCCTTGTGAGGTGTTCTTGAGGGCAGGGGGTTACAAAATCAATTTTGTGGGTCACACACAGCATTTCAGAAGATGAAATAGAAAATAGAGCAGTGCACTGAAAGTAGTAAAGGTAAAGTATTGTTTTGTCAAACTTATTTTCCGTTGTCTGTGTGTGCCTGTGTGTGCGTGTGCATGAACACGCATGGATGGCATTGTGATGTAAAATGTGCTTCTTTCTCTGTATCACATCAGGACAGTTTGGAAGACCAATGCCCAGTGTATATACATAAGAGTAGAATTGCTGCGTTTTGGGGTATTTCATAAAGCTGAAAATGTGCTTTATTTTCAGATGTATTAGATACTGCCAAATTGCTGTCCAGGGTCATTTGATAAATTTGCCCCCCATTCTTCATACAAAGCTTGATATTAAATTAAAATTAAAACAAGATATCATTCACACTTATTAGACTTGAATTTAAGTGTGAATGATGTCTTATTTTAATTTGCACTCCTTTCATTTGTGCATTGGACATTTGGGTTTCCTTTCCCCTGATTTGCGTGTTCATTTCTTCTCTCAGTTTCCTACTGGGTGTCTGCCTTTTTCTTGTTGGTTTTTAAAGAGCTGCTCATTATTTATTGTTTAGATTTGTTACAAATAATTTCTCTGCATCTTTGGCTGGCTGTTATCTATTTTAATGGCATGGTTTATTGGGACAAAATGTGTACATTTTAATATAGTTCAGCGTATCATTCTTTTCCTTTATGGTTTGTGGTATTTTTATCTTAAGAGGTTCTTTCCTGCTTTGAGGTCTGTTTTAGTTTGCTAAATGCTGCCAAAGCAGTGTATCAGAAATGGGTTGACTTTTACAATGGAGATTTAACTTATAAGCTTACAGTTCTGAGGCCGTGAAAGTGTCCACATCAAGGCCTCATCAGGAGATGCTTTCTCTCGGAGATGCGGGCGATTAGGGCACATGGCAATGTCTACTCACCTCTCTCCTCTCCTCTGGGCCTTGTTGCTTTCAGCCTCTGGCCAAAGTGGCCTCCTCTCAGTTTCTGGGTTCCTCTCTGTCTCTGCAGCTTCTTTCTGTATGTGCAGATTTTATTCCTCCCTTTACAAAGGACTCCAGTAAGAAGATTAAGACCCACCCTGGGTCAAGTCCTTAACTGTAGTAAGTTAATCAGAAGTTCTCACCTACAGTAGGTTTATATGCACAGGAATGGATTAGCTTTAAGAACAGGATTTTCTGAGGTCTACAAAAGCTTCAAACTGCCACAAGGTCATAAAGATGTTTTCCTGTATTTTCTTCTAGAAATTAACCTATCTGGAATTGACTTTTCTCCTGGCATGATGTAAGGATCAAGTTTTATTTCATTTTTCTCTGTGGACAACTAGCTAGTTATTGTGCTTCCCTAGTGGTTTGTTCAAAGGCAAAGCTGTCACATATCAACTTTCTTTACATTTGTTGGTCAGTTTCTGAGCTCTCTGATCTGTCCCATTGGTCCATTATTTCTCTTTATGCCATATTGCAGTGCTTTCTTACTAAAGCTCTAGATTGTATTACTATTTGGTAGGGGTCTCCAATCATCAGATTTTCTTTCACATTTTCTTGGCTCTTCTTTGCCCCTATTCTCCCATGAGATCTTGAGGATCAGCCTGTTAGATTCCATGAAAATCCCAGTTGGGATTGGATTGGAATTGGATTGGATTTATGGATTAATTTGAGTGAAGATTTCCATCTTTGTCATACTGAGTCTTCCCAACCTTGTTCTTGGTCTTTCCCTCCCTTTTTTAGTGCTTCCTTGGAATCTTTTAAGTTTTACAATTTTTTGTCATGAAAGTTTTCTTCGTTTTTTTTGCTAAATTTAAGTCACTGTTTCTAATTCTTTATGGATGGTGTATAGGAATGTAATTGGTTTTTATTTATTAATGCTGTTTCCAGCAAGTTTGCTGAACTCTTATTAGCTCTAAATTTATCTGTATAGATTTACAGGTATTCACCTCATTTACAAACTATGGAAGTTTCCTCTTCCTTCCCAATGCTTACATTGTTTTATTTTTTTATTGTTTTTTGCATCTTGCTTTGCATGAGCTTGCACACCAGCTCATGTTAAACTTTATATTTTCCTATAGACACATTTTATTATTTTTTTTTAAATTTGAACTGTATTTCAAATTTGAAAAATAAAATAACAGGCAAAAGGCAGCTCAACAAGTTATGGAGTATTACTCCAAAAAAAAAAATTCTGCCCAGGCACTTTTATTTCATCTAATCCCAACATGAGACTCAGTTGTTCCTCCAGTGCTCAGAAAGATACACAGATGAACACAGATTACTTAAATGATGTAATCAAGGTCTCCTTGTTAATGGAGAAAATGAAGAATTGAAAAAAAATGCTTAATCATATTCATATTTCATAAAACAAAACCCCATATTCTTTTTTTTTTTTTGCCTTTAGCATTAATATAGTAACTTTTTTCTTTTACAACAAAAATAGTACAAAATTGTTGTTGTTAACTATATAGACACATTTTAAAAAGTGAAAAAAAAAAAAAGGTAAAATTAATTTTTAAGTTATACATTTGATTTAGCCCAATATATCTAAATAGGATTATTTCAACATGGAATAGACATAAGAAATTATTGATATATTTTGCATTCCTTTTCTCATCGAAGTCGTCAAAATCCCGTGTCTTTTTTACCCTTAGAGTGCACCTCAGTTTGGCCTAGTCAAAATTCAAGTGCTCAGTAGCCACATGTGGAACAAGTGGTTATGGTATTTAGGACAAACCGCTTTCGAATCTTCCGTACATTTTTGAACAGAAGATTTTTGGGTAGCCATCCTTACCTTATTCTTGACTTAAAAGGGAAATATTCTGAAGTTTTACCGTAAGAATAATGTTTAATGGTTTTTAAATTAGATTTCCTATATTAGGTTTAAAAAGTTCCTTTTTGTTCCTGTTTTGTAAAAGCTCCCTAATGATGAATGTGTGTTGAATTTTATCAATGCTCTTCTGCATGTATTGGGATGATCATGAAGTTTTCTTCTTTAACCTCTTACAGCGACGATTTATTCATAAGTGTCTTTTCATTGTGGAAAAAACAACTTGGCTTACCTTGTGCATTTAATGGACAATGTTGCATTTAAGGCTTTTCAATCCATGTTCACCTCTAATTTCCCTTCCATTTTGGTCCTTGTAGTTGGAGTATCAACTAAATTAGCTTTATAACATGTGCTAAGGAAAGTTCCTCTTTTTCCATGATCTTATTTATATAAGGAGTCTCCATTCTGTGAAGGTTTAGAAAAAAGCAGATTGTGAAACTGCCTGAGTCTGGTTTTGTTTGTTTGATAGTGGGGTTTTTTCCTTTTTAATTATTAATTCATTTTTTAATGGTTAGAAGTAATTCCCGTTTTCTATTTCTTTTTTAGTTGTCTTCCAATAAATCAAGCTGTCTATCTATCTATCTATCTATCTATCTATCTATCTATCTATCTATCTATATCTATCTGTCTGATTGTCTGTCTATCTATCTATCTGTCATTTATCTATCTTCAGGAATTTATCCATTTCTCCTGTTTTCAAATGTACTGCAGTGTTTGTAGTTTTATGCCTCCTTTTTCATTCCTCATTTTTTCCATGCCTTCTCTGTCTGCTTCTTGATGGTCTTAATAGACATATGTCTTCTTTATTCGTCCTCTCAAAGTTCTGACTAAGGAGTTGATTCTCTTTCTTGTTCTTGGCTTTCTATTTCATTTATTTCTTCTTGTATACCCATTATATCCTTATTCTTCCTTCTTTAGGCTTCTTTAGTCTTCTTTTTCCAACTAAGGTTGATTTTCAGCTCTTCTACTTTTCTATGCTTCCTAATATGAGAATATATCTAAGTATCGCTTGAGTTACATCTACAAGCTTTGAAATATAGCAATTTTGTTTTATTTTTTAAATCTTAGGAGCCATGCTTTTCTTCAATTTTGGAGAATTTGCATTCATATCCCTTCAAATTATGCCTTTCCATTCTTTATTCTTTCCTTCTAGAACTGCTTGGAATGTATCTTGAATCTTCTCATTCTATCTTCCATGTCATTTCCACTTTTTAAAAATATATATATACTTTTTTTTTAAAAAAGATACTTAGGTTACATAAATGTTACATAAAAAATATAGGGGATTCCCATATGCTGCACTCCCAACCCCTCCCACATTCCTACATTAACAGCATCCTTCATTAGTGTGGTACATTTGTTACCATTGATGAACACATTTTGGAGCATTACCACTAAGCTTGGATTATAGTTTACATTGTAGTTTACACTCTCTCCTGCAATTTTGTAAGTTATGTCAAGATATATAATGGTTTATATCTGTCATTGCAATGTCATTTAGGACAATTCCCAAGTCCCGAAAATGTCTCCATATTTCACCTGTTTTTTCCTGTCTCTCCCCTCAGAACTTCCAGTGGCCACTGCCTCCACATCAGTGATAAAAGTTCTTCCATTGCTAGAATCACAATAAGTCTATAGTAGAATAACAGTAACTCTACTCTAGTTCATCATTCATTCCCCAATCCTGAGGATTCTGGGATGGTAATGTCCACTCCACCTCTAATTGAGAGGGGGCTTAGATCCCATGGGACAGATGGATGAGACTATCTTGCTTGCAGTTGCAGAATCTCTGTTCCTTGGCATAGTCATTGTCCATCATCATCTCCTTGCTAGTTGTCCTGGATGAGTCCAATGAACTGGAGAGTAGGTGTTGCAACTCTGTTGAGACTCAGGGCCCAGCAGGCACATGGACAGCCCAAAGATTTAAGTCTCTTGAACACACACCTATCAACTGTAGCACTAAATATAGGTTCAAATAGAAGGGGCAGAAGAGCCATGTGTAGGGAAACCACAACTGAAATCAACTCTGTCACACTGGGGAGCATAAATCCCCAAGTAGGGCCCATGGGCATGGTGCCAAACTCCTGAGCTGACTGCCCTGCCTATATGTCTCTAGAGCCCTCAGAAGGCTTGCTATGTGAGGCAGTATTTACTGTGGCAGTCAATGAGATCCTGCTGAGATGTGCATAAGCGTAACCTCTGGAATGATCTCCCAGCTCACTTTGAAGTCTCTTAGCCATATAAACTCATTTGTCCTTATCTTTTCCCCCTTTTGGTTATCTTTTTCCAGTTGCATTGCTAGTTGGTACTTGGTAGTAATCCCTTGGTGCCAGGGAGGCTTATCCCCAAGAATCACGTCCCACGCTGGGGGGAAGGTAATGCATTTATGTGCTGAATTTGGCTTAGAGAGAGGCCACATTTGAGCAACAAGGAGGGTCTCAGAAGGTAACGCTTAGGCACCCTATAATACCAGGCTAAGTTTCAATTTCAAAAGTAAAGGTTCATAAGTACAGTTATCAATATCCAGGGGCCATCAGTGGTCCATCCTCCCTTACTAGTCACTGCCCCTGTACTCAGGGGATTCTTGTTATTCCATTAGAGAATTTGGCAGAGCATTTTCACTTTTTAAAAATTTATCCTTCTTTATCATCTTTCTGTTATGCATTCACTAATGCTCCCTTAAGCTGACTTTGAAATACTCTGTCATATCTGCTGACTATTGCTCATGGTGGCTTGATGCGTGCGTGCACATTATGTAATTTCAGATTGTGAGTAGAGATTTATCTGTAGAGAACTTCTGTGGCCCAAGTCCCTCTGGTGGACTCTGCCAGGTTCTGCAGTAGAAACACAGATGTAAGATTGAGTCTGTATTTTCACAGCCTGGGGATTACTTGACCACATGGGAATGGTAAATTTGAACCCTCACCCAAGGAGAAGGCAGGGTGTGGCTCTGCAGGTTCAGGGGAGACTCTTCCAAACCTCCACCCACTTCCCAGGCAGAGGTGCAAGCTCCCCCGTTGGGTCCCTAAGCTGGTGGGCATGGAAGGCTGTTCAGCCTTTCACCAGACATCTCCATCCCACGGCCCTGACTGTACGGGGGACATCCTGACTCCGACCCGGCGTCTCTCCAGGCCTCCCGGGCTTCCCCTGTGTGATCACTACCACGTCGACGGGTACCAAGACTGACGGCCTCCCCAGGGCACCTTGTTACCCAGGTTGCTAAAACTGGAAGGCTCTATGCTGCTGATGTTCATAAGAAAACTCAAGGTCGAGAATGAGGTAGGAGGAAAGAAACCCGTTTTTGGGAAAGAGCTGTAATTATTATCCATTCCAGGCAGAAGACCTGTAGAGTGGGTCGCTTTCCAGGCAAGGAAACCCTTGGCATCTTCCTCATTCCAAAATTCGCTGGCGAAGTCACTAACTAGTTGAGCCTTCTTGGATGAGGCCCTAGGCTCATACACTTCATACTAAAGGAAGACTGTTTGGGCTTATAAAAATAGTGCAGACAGATGGGGGGGACCATGTCAACCCAGGGCCAAGCCCGTCCTGGAAGCTACCTTGCTGTGTGATACGTGCAGGACACTCAAGCATTCTGTGCCTGCCCCTCTATCTCTAAACCAACATTTTTGTCGCAACCATTCCCTTCCAGATTTCCAGATTCAGAGGCTTGTGGTCATCTTTATTGAAGTGTCTGTAATTCTGACATCTTGAATTTCCTCTTCATCTCCATTCATTCAAATGGTATTTGCTGAGGATCCGTGGCGGACACTTTTCTAGGCTCTGTTGGAAACATTTCTCCAGTGTCTTGGGAATGCTGGGTGCTGGGAACTGGACTTGCCTCGCATCCTGGCAGGGCGTAGCAGGGGAGAGGGCCATCCACAGAGTTCCTGTACACATGATGATGTAGGAAGTGTGCTGCTAGAGGTGCAAGCTCGGGCCTCCAGGGCCTCAGTGGGGTAGAACCTACAAAAATCCAGCCAGGAGGAAATGAGTATGTGTGCATGCGTGTGTGCTCTTATAGCGCTGCCACCAGTGGGGTCTGGGAGAGAAAAAGTGTAGTCCCTTCTCCCTCCTCCCTCCTGTTATCAGGGACAGTTGGAGGTATTTGCCTTTTTCTTCCATTTTCATTAATTTCATTACTTTAAATAGAGTAACTCACACGGTTCCAAGTTCAATAGTTAAAACAGGGTAAATGGCAAGAAATCTCCCTCCTCAACCCTGTCTTCCAGGACGTCAGCTGGTTCTCCTCCCTGGAGGCTGTCAGAGTTACCGATTTCTCAAATTTCCTTTCCAAGATAGTCTAGATGTATACACATAAATATATATGTAATTTGTGAATATTTATATATATGTGCATATCTATAAATTTACACACACACATGCATATATATGTATTTTCATGCAATTGTCAACATCTTGCCTTTTTTTTTTTTTCCTGACAATACATCTTGGAAATTGGCCCATATCAGCACCTGAAGCTCTTCTTCATTTGTTTTTATGGCTGTTTGGTATTCTATTATATGGACAGACCATAATTTATTTAACGAGTCCCCCACTGATAGAAATTTAGATTTCCAATCTTTTGCTAATTCAAACAATGCTGCAAGAAATGGTCTTGTGCCTGAGTTACTTTGTACATTTGAGAGCACATTTGTAGGATACAGAATCAGCTTATTGGGAGCTCCTGACATTGTGGAATAATAATGAAAGTTCCATATTAAGACTGTCAGCTGTCCGAGTGGCGGAGGGCGGAAGGGGGGCTGGCCTTGGAGTCCTGTGCATCCAATGGGCAACCAATAGTTATAGGAATTTCCCTAAGAACTTTATCCACAGATGTGCAATGTGTAGTTTCTGAATGAGTGACTGGAAAATGCTTTCACGTCGTATCAATTGCCATTATTGGAAGGCCAGGGGAATAATTTTATCTGTCAGTTTCATGAGACCATCTACAAATGAATTCAGAGGAGGATTTTCTAATTGTTTTTTCAATTAATACATTTTACAAGAGCTGCTGAATTAGACTTTCAGCGGTCCAGGTGGACATCTGGTTGAGGAATTATTAACCGTCTGGTGAAAGTTGGCTCACCGAATCAGAGAAACTGATATGTATGATGACAAAAAAAATAACATGAGCCTAAAACTTGGTAGAGCCTTCAATTTTAATTTTTTACCCAACTCATGACAAGACTTTTAAAAAAAACCTTTTTGTTTTGAAATAATTTCAAACTTAAAGGATGGTTGCAAATATAATACAGAACCCGTACAGAGAACTCCAGTATACCCCCACCTAGACACCCAGATTCATCAACGTTTAACATTTTGCCACATTTACTGTATCCATCCATCCATCCATCCATCCATCCATCCATCCATCCATTTTCTGTAGGTTGTATCCATCCATCCATCTATGCATCCATCCATCCATCCATCCATCCATCCATCCATCCATCTGTCCGTCCGTCCGTCCATCCATCCATCCATTTTCTGTAGATTGTATCCATCCATCCATCATCCATCCATCCATCCATCCATCCATCCATCCATCCATCCATCCATTTTCTGTAGGTTGTTTCCATCCATCCATCCATCCATCCATCCATCCATCCATCCATCCATTTTCTGTAGGTTGTATCCATCCATCCATCAATCATCCATCCATCCATCCATCCATCCATTTTCTGTAGGTTGTATCCATCCATC
>JAKSZT010053840.1:1136157-1212697 GCA_026826555.1 Tolypeutes matacus
ATCCATCCATCCATCCATCCATCCATCCATCCATCCATCCATCCATCTATCCATCCATTTTCTGTAGGTTGTATGCATCACGCTCCTTAAACACTTAATACTGTCACATACATTTCCTAAGAACAAGACTATTAACATATCCACTTTAAGTGCAGTTATCGAGTTCAAAAAATTTAATGTTGATATAAAGCTTACAGTCTATATTCTAGTTTTTTTTTCATATGTCCCAGTAATGTCAAGACAAGACATTTTAGTAAGAAGCTGCTGTGTTTGCTGGCACACACACCCAGGCTTGGTTTTCATTCCTCTGTTCCAGAATGCAGTGACAGCAGATGACCACAATGCAGCCATATCATGGTTCGCCTCTAACCCTCTTACAACTCTTCACTGGGGCGCTCACATTCCATCCTCCCAACAACCTGTCATTATCTCCACTTTACAGTTTGTGGCTCCTGGGGGTCTCTGGATAAAGGAACTTGCCGGGGTTTGGCCCAGGCTTCTGGCCCACAGGCGTGCTGCTGAGAGCAGAGCCCTTCCTGGTGATTGCCCAGCACACCCAGAACCTCAAAATCAGGCCCAACCTGAGCTGCAAGGCTCCGTGTACTTAGAGCCATGCCCAGCACATGTCTTGGTGTCAGTAAAAATCATTCCAGAGGACTACAAGGATGAAGAGTTGCTGTTTTAGGATATTATTTCCCCAGTTTCTTACACGAAAACATTTTGAAAAAGCAAATGAATGCCCACCTCCATCCCGCCACCCTCCATTTAGCTGCTTAGTGAGGTGCCCAGGAGGCTGAGATCCTCTGGGCTCCTTGCTTGCAGGCAGAGGTGCCCCAGGGGCTTGAGAGGGGCAGGAATGAGGCTCTGCCGGACCTGCAGTGTTGTCTGGGGCAGGTCCTCCTGTAGCTGGGCCTAGCTTCCGGTCCTTCTGATGGGGACCTCCTGGCAGGTTGTCCTCGGTATCTCCCCCAGCTCTAAGCAGGGGTTGGCACACTTGTTCCAGAAAGGGCCAAAGAGTGAACAGTTCAGGTCTTGGGGGCCTTTTGGTTGTACTCACCTCTGCTGGTAGCATGGAAGCAGCATGTTCAACCCGTGCACAAATGAGCAGGGCAGTGTTCCAGTAAAACAAGCGATGGCTAGAGTTGGCCTTGGGGCTGGAGTTTGCTAACCTCTGCTCTCATTGACCAATGGCATTAGACTGCATCTGTGTAAAACGTGTGAATCCAGCCTGATTTGGATAAGGACCTCATTTCAGCAAGTGGCTGAGAAAAGTTCAGTCTCAGCCTCCCACCCAGAAGCCTCACTCCCCAGTGCAGTGGGAGCAGTGGTTGGCGTCAGAAGGCCATCTGCTAATGGACCATGTGGCCGCTGCACTGAGCCTCACTTTGCCCACCTATACAATGGGAGAGCTGGACTGTGATCTCTCCCTGCTCCAAAATGTTCTGGTTCTAGTTAGAAAGGAAATGATGGTTCTCTTCCTTCAAGGATGTGGTTTCAGATTGGGTCTTTGGTCACCAGGACAAAGTGGGTAGGGTAATTTTGGGCTATAATCTGTACCCCAGAGGCACTTGCCCCCTGGGGCATCCATCTTATCAGATCCCCCAAAACTTCAGGAGTCGATGATGATGGTACGTGGTACGTCCTTAACCCACGTAGTGTCATGAAAAGAAGGCTTTACCTCTGAGTTGCTGGGTGATCCCAGGTGAGGAATGCATTCACCTCTAGGTGGTTTCCACTTGGAATTGCCCCCTCTCATAGTCTGGATGGAAGGAGCAAGTGAGAAAGAGGTGCTTTGGAAACAGTGCTAAGGCTTTATTATGACTCTTACCTGTTTTGGGGTTGTTCCAAGGGAAAATTTGGCCTTGGGAGGCTTTTCTTGGAAGTCAAAGATGACCGATGAATGGAGCAGCTCTGCCTGAAGGTGTTAGCAGTTGGGATGGGAAGAAATATTCCTGCTTTGACTCTAGAAGTCCCAAAATTCCAACCCATCCCAGCCCAGGCGGTTGGCTGTCCCTCGAATCCAGGGATGCCGTGCACCCCTGGCTCAGCAGAGGCCCAGGCAGGCCCCTAGGGTCAGATGTCCTGCTGGTGCTCGCACAGCAGCTGCCAGTTGGCTGGGGCCAGCTGCCTCCAGTCTGGCTCTCAGACACCCCACCCAGCCGTGGGTGGCCTTGGGATAGAGGCAGCTCCCTGGGAGAGCTGGAAAGGAAACTGCACACCAGTCGGAGCCCCTCGGCTTGTGCTGACTTGGCTGATTCTACCCTAATGAACTTGGGGCTTGATAGGATGCTTCAGGCCCGAATTTTCCAATTTGAATCATGGAGTGCATGATACCTGCATGGACATGTAAGGTGTCATGGCAAATCATTCCCTTAGTAAATATTTATTATCTGTTATGTTCTGGGCATTGTGCCAGAATTTATATAGTAGAGTTATAGATACTATTACTCAGCTTTTCCTAATTGCCACTGGGCTAAATATTGCACAGAGTAGTTCATTTTTTCCGTTTTACAGGTTTAAAAACCGAGGCTTAGTGAATTTGACTGGGCCTCAAGCATGCACTAAACCTAGCTGTGTGTTCTGATTTGAGGATTGTGTGCACAATATAAACTCCCCTGTCAGCTCTTCTGCTTTCTTGCTGGGGCTCGTCTCCTCTCCCCCTTCCCTGAAAGCTCATTTGGGTCGTTCCTCTGGATTTCCGGGCAGACCTGGTTAAAATGTGGATTCTCCATCCCGTGTCCATCTGCAGAGAGAGAGAGGTTGATTCTGTTCTCTTTGTTTCTGGCTGCTCTGCAGACTCACTCAGAAGAGGTTTTGTACAAACCTTCAGATTTGCACCCCTGGCTCACTGGGTCTGTGAGGAGCCCTGGGACCTGGCTTTTAAGGAGCTCACTCTGCAGCTGCTCAGGGTGGCTCCCGGTGGCTGAGTGCATTTTAGGTGCTCTGCAGGGGCTTGGGGGGGGGCAGCGCTGCCCCAGGGTCCCCCATCCCACCTCTTGGTCATGCCAAGGCACCCGTCCTGCACCCACCTATCGACAGGAGGAAACAGCAGCAGTTTTGGTTTCCCCTGAATGCTTTGGCCCTAGAATAAGCCCCAGCCCAGCCTTGGTCCTTGGCTGCAGTGAGCTCTTAGAGGTGCGCTTTTCTCTCCTATAAAGTTCATGGTCGTAGTGGCATCTTGGAGTTGTTGCAAGTGTGGAAGGGTCGCCTGGAGTGGCTGTTTGTTCCCAGTTCCAATCCACAGGCCTGGCCTCTCGGAGGCAGGGGTGGGTCTTCGCTGAGTCTCTCCAGCTTCCAGCAAAGTCCTGACCCATGGGAAGCGCTCGGCCACCTCTGGGTCAGTGGCCAAGCAGCATGAATTAAACAGGTCAAGGTTTGGGGCTTGGGGTAGATACCCCATCTTGACCCCTGGGGTCTCTGAGCCTGAAACGGGTCTCTGAGCCTGAAACGGGAAAGGGCATGTAGGGTGACCACCTGTCCTGGTTGGCCTGGGTTCAAGGGTTTCCCAGGACATTCCTGGATGGACCTGGATGAGTTGGTCACCCTAGGAGCAGGCTGGCCCCAAGGCTCCAGCGAGAGCGGGGGCTTCATTATACCAGTAGGCACAGTTCCATGGACCCACGAAGCTGTTAGGGGCCCACAAAAATGTTTTAATTTTTTAAAAATCAGAACAATAACAAAAATGCATGTAGTACAGCCCAGAAGCCTGGATCCTATTTATCTTTATAGTAACACAGTCATCCAACATATTTTAAATATATGTTACGGAGGGAGGGGCCCACCAAGGCAGATGCCCAGGGCCCACCAGAGGTGTCATGCAACCCCCGGGGAAGGACGCTGCACCCCAGAGACCCCTGCCCGCCTGGGCTCTCTGCCTGAGGAAGGAAGAGAAGAGGGCCAAGCAGAGGGGCAGACAGCTCCAAGCCCCCCTGGGTGGCAGGTTCCTCTTGAGGCGCCAGCGAAGGAGGATGTGTGCTTCAGGGCCTGTAGCCCGAGAACTTTGACCGTGAGGCTGACGACAGAGTGGTGGAACGACAGCGCTGAAACCGCCGCCCTTCTGGCTGGCCGGGCTGAGCCAAGGAGATTCTGATTCTCAGATGTTCCTGTCTCGGCTGCGTGGGGGGCAGAGGTGGGAGTCCCCGTTTGGAGCCAGGGAGTTGATTTAACACAGCTGAGGCTGGAACCAGCATGGAGGCCCCGAAGCCAGCTGGGGCCCTGCCAAGCCTCCTCCCCACCCCATACATCTCTCCAAAGCCCAGAAAGTGGGGAGAGGGGCGACCTGGAGGTGACATTGGGAGCAGCAGATGTCACCATCCCTGCACGGCGCTTCTTGTTTATCTTTTATTAATGGCAGGAGCTGAGGGGTTGGGGGGCTTCGAGTGGCACTTACGGGCCTGGCGGCCTCCCTCCGAAGCCTAGGGGAAGGGGGAGCAGGCATGAATTATACAGGCAGCGTCTTGATGGAGCTTGCGACTCAGACTGCGGGCGCACACCTGAGGGAAGCCTTCCAAGGCTCCTGGCCTCGGAACTGGAAGACAGTTTCCCCAGCGCCCAGGACAGGCCTAACAGCTGCCTGGTGGGAACAGCCACTGGGTAGCTGCTGCAGGAAGGTGGGAAGTGCTGCCCTGCCCTGCCCTGTGGGTTTGCACCCAGCTGGAGCTTGGGGCTCCCCATTTAAGCATCTTGTGCTGTTTGCAGTTTTGCAACCCCCACCCCTCACTTTCTCCAACAAGGAAGCTGACATTCCGATTGAGGGGCTTACAGAGCACCATCCACCAACCTGACTCTGCCTTGGGTCCATCCCCCTTTCATCCCCCTCCCCCAGCCTTTCTCTCTCCTTGGGTGGAGGTGGGACCCTCAGGACAAGGGAGAAGATTTAGGTCTGGTTTTCCTTGTCTATCCTATTCTTGGCAACTTTTGCAAAAGGACCTTGCAGGAAGTGGGTGTTGGGGAGGCAGGAGTTGGGAGGAGAAAAAGTCTCCTTGGACTCTTTGCCTTTTCTGTTGAAAATGGTGGCAGTTCTGCATTTCCAGTAAAAGTAGCTAGTCCTCTGTCAAGAAGACCACCCATACCGATGTCGGGGCCTGGCTCAGGCCACACCTTCTGTGGAGAGGCCTAGAAGCTCATAGGTGGACACTCTCTTTAGGCAAGAGGCAGAGAAAGGGGGAAAGGAGGTGAGGTGATGGCTCAGAATAAACTGGCAGCACACATGCTTCCATGTGGCGTCAACAAGTCTGCCCTCCTGGTCAGGTATTTGTTTAAGGTGCTTTGAGAGTGAGTTGCGCTTGATCTGTTTCCTCCCTTGATCCTGCTTTGTAGAATGGCTGGTATCCAGGTCTTTTCTGTGATGACAACAATGATGATAGTGGTTGGATTCTCTGCAGAGAAACCAAACTACCTTTCTCAGGTAACCAGGGCACATGATGTGGGTGATGGGCCCCAGAGCCAAGCCGGTGGGCTTTGGCATCTAGCGGTCCCCCGGTGTTTTAGCTGAAATTACCATTAGACAAGCCCCACTCAGCCATACAGAACTTCCAGCCAGGTTTCTAGTTTCTCACATTTAAATGTGAGTGAGTGTTCAAGCTTTCACTGAAGAAACATCTGAAGAAAGCCTACTGCACAAGAGAGCAACATCCACCTAAACAACAGAGAAAATAGGGTCCCTGAAGAAACATAATTCAAAGAGAGATGAAAATGTGAGCAAAAAACTCCTCCTCATTTTTGCTATCCTTGGAAGGATCTGAGACTGCATTGCATTCACAAAACAAGAACAGAATGTTATGAAATGAGAATATTCAGAGAACAAAAAAGAGTTGTTGGATATTAAAAATATGAAAATAAAAATATCAAAATAAAAAGTTTATTAAGGTATGTATAGAAGGTGACTCATGGATGCTTCATGGAGAGAAGAATGCAAAGACAGAAATACATGAAAGCCAAGTTGAGAAAGGTTGAATAGTAAGCCAGTGATCAAGCATATAACTAATGGAGGTTCCAGAAACTGAAACAGAAAACAGATGGGAGAAAATTATAAATGAACCAATATAAGAAAATTGCCCGGATAACAAACTTAATACACACAAAAAAGAATTAATACAAGAAAGACAGAATTAGAAGGACAGAAATCTGATATTAAAATGGTTTCTAAAAACTTCCAGAGAAGGGGAAAACAAACAACTCAACTCAGGTCCTCTACCAAGAAAGGAGGTTTTACCTGTGTCACCCTTTTTGCCAGCAGCAGAACTGGTGGGGAATTGTCCTGGCTGGTGTGAGGGGAAATGGTTTTCAGTTTCTCCTCAAGCTGTCCATCAGGTGTGAGGGTAGACTGAGGACATTTTTAGTCATACAAGGAAGGGCTTAAAATTTTTAACTTTCTGTGGAAGTTACTTGAGGATGTTCTCATGTAAAATAAGGGGATAAATGGAGGGAGGGAAGACATGGGATCTGGAGAGAGCCCCACCCCCACCCCAGCAGGGCATGGGAGGTAGGGCAAGCTGTGAAGCTGTCTGGGGAAGTCCCAACACAGGGCCCATGGAGGAAGGACTCTGGGGAGGCAATCTGAAACAGATTCTAGAACCTAGTACTCATGGAAGAATGGAAAGCCATGCTGTCACTCCCCTGGGAGCCATCCACAATTGGCCTCGTATGCAATCATTTGTTGTTTGTGTGTGCGTGTTTGGGGGAGAGATTCAAGGGCATCGAATTGTCCTCCATGTAAATAACATACTAAGTTTATAAATCAGAAACATTGGGCTCCTGGGATTAAAGCATCAAAACATGATGTTTTAATATATGCCTTATAGAGATCAGATAACCACCAGAGGAATTAAAAGTAGGAAAAGTTCAAAGGCGTTCAAAACGGTTGCCTCCAGGGAACAAGGAGGGGACTCGTGCTTTTCATTATAAGCCCTTCTGTACCATTTGATTTTTTTAATCACGGAGAATTGCTTACTTAAAAAAAGAAACCAAAAAAAATCATAAAAATGAAAACAAAGCGTCTTAAATGGGACCACTTGTTGGGGCAGACTTGGGGAAGCCCCGGAAGGGTCCTGAGAACTTCCACCGGCTCCCGACGGGGCCCATGGGATTGCAGGCTCGGGCTCAGCTCAGGGTGACTTGACAGTGATGGGCTTTCAGTTCTGCCCTTTTTCTCTGTTTAGGTTTCCCTTTTTGGAAGGTAACTATGCCCAAACAGCAGCAAGTGGCCCAAGCCGGTGGATTGGTGGGCTCTGTGCGTGTGGCCCGGGAGGCCCTGCTGGGGCCGCCACGTGCCTCAGGTTTCGTTAGGGGCCGGGGGACCCTCTGGCAAGTGAGGCCTGAGCCAATGTCGGTTCAAGAGGGACAGCAGCCCCACCGCGGAGGTGGTCTCATCTCCCTGTGCCTGGAGGGGCTAGCGGAGGCTGACTGGGCAGTGGGCAGCAAGCTAAGCAATGCCAGTGCCATGTGGAGGAGGAGAGAGTCTCCAGAGAGACACAGAGTGGGATCATTTCAGGTGCAGGTGCTGGGAAGTGATGAGAGAGAGGGGCTTCCCGGAGGAGGCGACACCAAGAGCTGAAAGCAGTGGAGGAACAAGGCCTGGGGAGGGGAGTAGGGGGGGTTCAGAGTCCAGGAGAAATGACACGTTGATGCATGTGGTAGGAGCATCATTACATTTTAGAGAAATGCACCAGCCAAATAGAGAAGGAGGTAAGCCTGGACATAGGTGGGAGGTGGGGCAGCAGGAGCCTGGAATTCCAGGCTAAGATTCAGAAACCCCAGATCGGAGCTGTAAGCAGGCCCTGCAGGGGTCTTGACAGGTCTGGGATTAGAGCCAAGTCTCCCAAAACCTCGATGCCATTTGTCTGCATGGAGGGCACCTGGGGGCAGATCTCAAGCCTGGAAATCCAGAAAAGTTGGAGGACAGACTGGAACATTTGGTGTGTGGCGAAAGGTACCTGGAGTTGTCCCCATTCTGCCCAGACCTATGGAAAGCACTAGAGACAGAGAAGGGAGAGCCATTTGCAGTGCAGCAAGGAGGCCTGTGGCAGACGCCCCGAGCCTTATTTGTAGGGTCTGCTCTGTGCTGGGCCAGGGTGGGGCCACTTTGGGATCAAGGAGGTGCACCCCCTGGGCTGAATGAGCAGGAGCTAGATCTGCCCGCCGCCCCCCCTCCCCCCTGCGTACACCCCAGCTTTGGATGACGTCTGTGTGGGTGCCGATGAAGTTAACACAGCACTGAGGGATTTCGAACCAGTGCCAGCATTCCAGAGGCAAGGCCGCCTGTAAACACAAACAGAGGAGGCAGCTGTTTACGTGGTTGATGAGGAAGGCCTCTCTGCCCACAAACACCTCCACTGCCTCCCCAGCCCACTTGCGGCTAAAGCCTGGAATTCCACCATTATAGGTTCATTCCTTTGGCTACGGATACAAACGTCCCAATGAGGAGGTGACCCTTAAGCCACCGCTGTTACTGAGCACCCTGGTACACCTCTATAGTTCGTCAAGACCTTGTCAGCGGAACAGCCAGTACTTGCACGTGCCTCCTCTAGGCCAAGCTGGAGGACACAGTCCACCCCACTCTCTGGGGGAGACAGATGTGGGAAGGCAGAATTATGGTGTAGTGAGTGCCATGAGAGAAGTGGCCAGGAGTTGGAGGAGCATGAGGAAGACAGCTTTGGGGGGTTGGTGGAAAGAACGCAGGCTGAGGGCCTTCTGGCCTGGTCACCCCGGTTGTGTGTCCTTGAGCAAATAGCATGTTCTTCACCTTCTCTGCATCCTCCATTTGCCATCCCCACAGAGGGAGTAGATGTGCCTTCCATGCAAGGCAAGTTGAAATGCCAGCACAGTGCTGGCGTACATGGGTGTTCAGAAAAGGGAAATGATTTGCTGTGCTTGTGGAGTTAGGGATGGTTTACAGAGGGACAGTATGTGCAGGCTAGGCCAGGAGATGGCCAAGGAGATAGAGGACTCCAGGCAGAGCCCCGTGAGTGGCCGAGGCCCAGGGCTGCCCAGGGCAGGGTGGACGAGCCAGGGCAGCAGCAGGACCTTTGAGTCCAGGAATGACCCATGGTCAGGCCATCAGGGACGGAGGCGTGGGGAGAGGAGGGGGGCCGTGTGAGAAGTGAGATGTCCTGGAGGACAGGTGGGCTTCTGTGCAGAGAAACTTCCTGACTTGGATCCACCAGTCTTGGTAGAAATGCCCCTGCTGAGTCTCCAGGCCTTTCAAGGGAGAGAAAAGGGAGGGAAAACCCTAAGGTGACATTGTTGTGTTTTTTCTGCATTTTCTAATAAAAGGTCCCTGTTTGCTTTTCCAAGCAGTTGAAATCGGGAGGGAGAAGCATGTGTTTTCTGCACATGTGCCAAGCCTCGGGAGTCCCCTCCTGGGCTCCTTGCTCTGTTTCCCCCTGGTGTGTATGAGGGGTGGTGGGATGGTTACAGTAGGGCAAGGAGGGATGGAACCTCGAGGCTCCCAGCTCTTCCTGCCCATGGTGACCTGTGCTGTTGCCTGAACCCATTTCTGTTCGCTCCTTCCTTCATACAGCAAGAAATGAGTGCCTGTTGTATACCTGCGGCTGCACAGTGTGATAGTTACATTGTGGGGAAAAGGGGTGGGGATAAGTGCAAGGAGTGCCCCAAGGGCAGCCCAAGGGGCAGAGCCTGCAGTCATGGAAGACTTCCTGGAAAAAGTGACCCTGCATTGAGTCTCAAAGGATGAAAATGAGTTTGCCAAAGGGTGACAGTGTTCTAAGAAGAGAGACAGCAGGTGGGAAGGCCCAGGGACAGGGGGCAAGCGTGACGGGCCTATGTGAACCCTTCTTGTCTTCTTGGTCCCATTCCCGTTTCACCTCTGGGAAGGTCTTACTGCCAGCCCCAGCCCTGGACAGCCTGCCTGTTAGTGAGGCCCACTGATAGGACATGTCGTATGTGCACATGGCCCTACTTCAAGGTGTGATTCTCGGTACTCCCTGCTGTGTGTGGGCCGTCTCCTCCACAAGGGCTTTGCAATCTGGAGGGCTTATGGCTGTGTACAGGGTCTCCCCCATTAGTTAGGTTTCCACTATGTATGTGCTGAATTTTTGAGTTTTTAATATGGGGGGCAAGTCCCAGGATGAGGAAAAACCAGGAGGGCATAGACTCCAGTTGACTTTTTGAGTGCCTGCTGTTGGCTCAGCACATTGTTTCTCAAACTTAACATGCATCAGAATCACCCAGAAGCTGTGTCAAAACATGTTTCTGGGCTCCGTTGAGTCCCCAGTGGTTTCCACCACCCATAAATCATCCATTCATCCATTTGTCCACTCATCCCCCATCCACTCACCCACCCAGCCACCCATCCACCCATCCATCCTTCCATCCTTCTATCCTTCCATCCATCCATCCATCCATCCATCCACCCATCCATTCTTTCATCCTTCCATCCATCCACCTGTATATCCACCATCCATCTACCCATCTTGCCACCCAGCTACCCTTCCACCCACCCATCCTTCCATCCATCCATCTGTCCAGCATACACATCTTTATTCATAGCCTATTAAATTCCAGCCATTTCCTTCCAGGTCCCACCTTCTCCATGCAGCTCCCAGTGGACCAACCCCCACCCCACACGTTACCACTTTCTGATCTCTTGTTGCACTCCCAGTCTGGTCACCAGCCTTGGCCCTTGCAAAGCCTACTTACAATTTTCTCATCGTAAGCCCTTCCCCTTGGGTCCCTGATTGCTTTTAATTCTCATGTACCTTTCTTAGAGCTCTCTTTGGAGGAGCCCTGCAAAGCATCTTTAATGCAAAGGTTGGTGTGAAAACTTAAATTCCTTGAGATTGGGATTGCCTGGCTTCTGTTTAGGGTAGTTGAGGTGGGAAGGGAGTTGATATTTTGGTGACCACTGCCAAGTGCTCAAAAAGCCACATTTTGGAGCCAGTACAGTTGGGGCTGCTGCCAGCTGTGTGACTTTGGACAAGCCACTTAACCTCCCTGGGACTCAGCAGTCCTATAGAAAGGGAATGAGATATGAACAACTCCTTGACAAGTAAATGTGCATGTAGCACTGCCTGGTGCCTGGTGCCTGGTTGTTGGGTGACAATTTTTGGACCCCTCCTGCATCCCTTTCCCCTTTATTCTGCTCTCCCTTATGTCCAAAGGTGGACATAAGGGAGACATTGAATTGGGGTGGGTGGAGCCAGGTCCCTTTGAGACCGCCGGACTCCAGACTGGGGCAGGCTGCTGGGCAGCAATGGGCAGCCTCTGGGTTCCCTACCTCGCCCTCTCCTGGCTGCACCCTTGTCCCTGCACATACTGCTGTCTTCCCTCTTGGCTCCACAGTCCCCAGAGTAGGACAGGGGAAGAGACAAGCCACCGAGTTGCTAGACGGCAGGGTGGCCTGGATACAGCCAGGCGAGCAGGCTGGTGGAGGTGAACTCAGCATGAGCAAATGCTATTAGTTTCCCTTCTGCTAAAACAGTTACCATACAGCGGCTTTGTATTAGTCAGCCAAAGGGGTGCTAATGCAATATACCAGAGATTGGTTGATCTTTATAAAGGGTATTTATTTGGGGTAGAAGTCCACAGTTACCAGGCCATAAAGCGTTAAGTTTCTTCTCATCAAAGTTCATTGCCACGTGTTGGAGCAAGACAGCTGCCGACGTTTGCCAGGATTCAGGCTTCTGGTGTTCCTCTCTTCCCAGGGCTGCGTTTCTCTCCGGGCTTAGAGCTTCTAGTTCCTCCACAAGGTCAGCTGTAGACTATCAGGCGACCGGCTCACTTCTCTTCTTCTGGGGCCTTTTCTCCAACATCAAAACTGCTCTCAAAAACTTCTTCAACTCTTGCCATGTCTTTTATATTTGATTCCCCACCCACCAAGGGGTGGGGCTCAATGCCCTACTGATGTGGCCCAGTCAATGCCCTAATCATAACTTAATCATGCCTGGATTAACAGATCAGTTTACAAGCATGATCCAATTATATTTTTGGAATTCATAATTACATTAAATTGGCCAACGGCTACAGGCTTAGACAACAAATTTGTTGACTCATGGTTTTGAAGCTAGAAGTCCAAAATTAAGGGGTCAGCAAGGCAATGTTTTCTCCCCCAAGACAGTGGCACTTGGGCTGCTGCTGGCGATCCCTGGTCCTTGGCTTTTCTGCCACATGGCGATGCATGTGACTGTGTCTTCTCCTCCTTCCTCTGAGTTCCATTGGCTTCTGGCTGCTCCCCGTGGCTTCTCTCTCGCCTGCCTCTCATTCTGCTTATAAAGGACTGCAGTCATCCGGCTCAAAACCCATCTGAGACCAGAAGGTGGCAAGGCCAAGGGCCTGTCCAAAGTGGGCAGCGCATCTGGAGACCAGGGGCAGGAGGGTCGGCTCTGGGCAGGGCAGGCAGCGCTGGGGCCATGGGCAGCTAATCACCTCAAGACCCACTGCCCTCTCCCGCCTCCAGTTATCACCTAGTAAATAATTATCTCCTTTGGAAAGTGTTTCTCAGTGTAGGGCAGACTCCACCCCTGAGGCCACGGGTTTTGCAACAGGGCTGTTTCCTGAGTGCTCCGTGCTTGCCCTGGCTCTGCCTCCACAGGAGCCTCTGGGCCAAGCCAGGCTCTTCCAAGGCACGCCTGCCTGCCCTCTCTCAGAAGCATCCTGGAGAATGGCTTCATTACAGTATTTCTTCAATCAGCCTCCCCTGGTAGTTGGCCTGTGACTGGCTACACAGAATCCCCAGTTATTGTCTTTTTCTGGGACCCTGCCCCTTGGTTCCCTAAAGCATCAGGAATGCCAGAGGGGGGAGGGGCCTGCTGCTGCCTGTCTGTCCAGGTGAGGCCACCCGGGCCCTGAGCTGGCAGCACAGTCAGAAACCTGACGATGCAGAGCTCTCTACTTCATCCTCCCTTTTACTCAGAATGTCATCGGGGATGATTCCTGAAGCAAGAGGAGGGGAGCTGTGTTGGATGAATAAATGAATGAATGAATGAATGAATGAATGAATGCAGTCTAGCTTCACAGGCCTACAGACTATTCCCTTTTTGTGTTATTTTTAACATTACACCTATTTTAGAACATGTGCAAAGAGTCCTGATGCATACACAGAATTGCAAGCCTCCCTCATCTGTCTCGCTCTGTGGGGGCCAGTGGGGGGCCAGGCGGGT
This sequence comes from Tolypeutes matacus, assembly GCA_026826555.1. Lineage (NCBI taxonomy): Eukaryota > Metazoa > Chordata > Mammalia > Cingulata > Chlamyphoridae > Tolypeutes > Tolypeutes matacus. The sequence continues at coordinate 1,149,276 of JAKSZT010053840.1, forward strand.
AGTCCCCTCCCCTTGGCTACAGTCTGAGAATGGATTGCAGGGGCCCACGGGAAGTTGGGGAGTAGTAAATGAAGTCCTCCAGGCATGAGGCAGGGTTGTGGACCAGGGATGTCCAGGTGGCATCTCCCCGACTTGCAGGTGAGGAGAGGGAGGCTGAGTAGTCTATCCACCTGCCCACGGCTGGGGGTCTGCACAGCTTCACGCCCAGCCCCTCCAAGGAGAGGTGGGAACTTGGGCATACCCCTTCCCTTCTTACTTAGCCTGAGCCTCTTCATCTTTGGGGGTGGGGAGTGGGGGTGGGCATCTCATTGTCCCTGCCCTGTCTTCATCACGGGTCCTGAGATTGCATCCAGGTTGGCTGTCAGGGTGACATAATTCCAGAAGACGGAGAGGCCTCACTTGGACTCAGCTGTTGTCAGGATTCTGGAAGCGGGTATTCAGTGGTCCCTGTGGCCTGGGTGGTCCGGGAAGGTTTGGGGGAGGTGGCTGGCCTGAAGGAGGAATGTCCTAGCTTCATGGAGGGACCCCAGGAAGGCATTTCAGGCAGCGGTTCCAGTGGGACAAAGATGAACCAGGGGGTCTGGGGGTGACCTAGTGGCTTGGGAGAAGGCTCCTGTGTTGGAGAGGCAGGTGTGGGGCAGGACTTCTTCTGGAGCCTGGGCCTGGGTCCATTGTGAATAGGGAGCTATTAAGGGTCTAGAGCAGTGGAGGGAGACCCAGAGGGTGAGTCACATACTGTGAATAGGGAGCTATTGAGGGTTCTAGAGCAGTGGAGGGACAGGCACAGGGCGAGAGTCATGTGGTCAGAATCCTGGCCCTGGCCCCTGGTTTCCTGAGACCGTGGAGGAATCACCCCACTTCTAATTTGGGGTTAATGTACTGACTTCCCAGGATTGTGGTGAAAATTAGAGCTAGTTTGTTATGTGAGGCCCACAGGCAGGGAGCTTTTGGGGGTGGTGGTGATGATGTAAGTGACATAACGAATGATGAGCAAGGAAGGCCAAGGCTGGACTACTAGGCCTTCCCAACCTCGGGCCCCCAAGACTCCTTGTTCTAGTAATAAGAGCTGCCATTTATTGTGCGGCAACTGGAGGGTGGTGGGTTAGGTCCTAAAGACATGATCTTATTCCATTGTCTGAGTGAGGGAGGCTTTACCACCCCCATTTTACAGATTAGGAGCCTGAGGTTCCTGCTTTCCCCACACCACATGGCCCGTGGCCGGGAAGCCCTGCATTCCATCCCAGCACTGTCCGCATTTAGGTGGCAGCAGCATAGGGCCTTGTGCAGTGAAGGCTGCGGTGAAGAGACCCTGAGCCTCAGTTTGCCAGGGCTGCTATGACAAATACCACACAATGGGTTGGCTTACCTGATAGAAGTTCATTGTCTCACGGTTGGGAGACTAGAACTCCCACATCAGGGAGTCTGCAGGCTGCGCTTTCTCCCCAAGGCTGTAGTGTTGCGGTGTTGGCTTGCCGCCATCCCTGGGGTTCCTTGGCTTGTAGATGCGTCTCTGCCTCCGTCACATGGCTATCCCTTTCTCCTTTTCTCGTTTCTAATTCTGTGTCCAGTTTCCTTTGCTTATAAGGATGCCAGGCATACCGGACGGAGGCCCACCCTCCTTTAGTGTGGCCTCACCTTGCCTTTTTTTTTTTTTTTTTTCCTGAAGTACCAGGGCTGGGGATTGAACCCGGGTCCTCGTAAGTGGGAAGCTGGTGCTCAACCACCAAGCCACATGGGCTCCCCTGAGTTGGTTTTCTCCTTTGTTTGCTGTCTGGTTTTTTTTTTTTAGGAGGCACCAGAACTGAACCCGGGACCTTCCATGTGGGAAGCAGGCACTCACCCACTTGAGCCACATCTACTCCCCAACCTTGACTCTTAGCATCTTCAAAGGTCCTGTTATCAAATGGGTTCATGCCTCCAGGACAAGGGTCAATCCTTGAACATGTCTTCTGCGTGAGGCACGAGGCCTGCGAGCCCCGCGTCCTGGGCAGGCCTCTCAGAGTTGCCTTCTGAGGCCCTTCCTGGGGCCACAGCCTTGCTTTCCCGGGCTGTGTGGGTGACTATGGCTGGGGCCCACTGCCCTGTTACCATCTTGGCCCCCTCTAAGTGCTCCTGCTCACTCACTTCATTTCTTTTCTTTCTTTTTTTTTTTTTTTTTTTCCTTTTTAAGGATTTATTTACTTTTATCCATTTAAACCCCTCTCCACTCCCCCACCCCCCCACTGTTATTTACTGTTTCTGTGTCCATTCGCTGCCCTCTCTTCTCATCCTTCTCCCCCTGTCTTCACTGGGATTCGATCCTGGGGACCTCCAATGTGGGAGACAGGCATCCTACCGCCTGCACCACCTCAGTTCCTGGTTTTTCAGCCCGTCTTATCTCGGCTCTCCCTTGTGTCACTCTCCTATTACGTCATCATCTTGCTGGCTGGCTCACCAGGGCCTGCGGCCGATGCTCCTTCTATATTTTTCTTTATTTTACCGTGAGGTCCCAGGGATTGAACCCAGTTCCCTCCATATGGGATTCAGACGCCCTAGCATTTGAGCCACCTCTGAATCCCACTTACTTCTTTTCTAAAACCAAAAGGCCTTCAGGCACTTCAGTCCCCAAGTCCAGTGGACTCCCGGGACACCCTGGGACTTTGTTCGCGGTGGACTGCTGATCCCTGCAGCAATATTAGCCCTCCACTGCCCCATGACATTCTCCCGCCCCTGCGACTCAGAGCCTGCTGAGCCGAGCCCCTTTGTTAATACAGATGCAAAAGGCATTAGCCTGCGTTCCCGCAGCGGGCAGAGGTGATGTCCTCCTCCCACCCGTCCAGCTGTCCTCTGACGCTCATGATCTGGCCCGTCCGCCCACTGACGCATCACGGCTTGACCACAGAGGAATTGCCGCGCCAGGCGGAGATAGTGTGTGCAGGCTGCGGCACGGCGGATTTCAACGAGCTGATCACTTGTCATTTTTTATTAATGAGCGAGGGCCTGATTCATTATACATCTGAGTGCCGAACCACCCCCAATGGGGTGGAGGAACGCGGAGAAGCTGCAGCTGCCACCAAAGGGGTGACGGGGCTCTGTGCACGCGTCTTCTCTCCCTTTTTCTCCCCGAAGGAAACAAGCAAATAAAGGTGTCCGGCTCTGGGCAGGCGAGGCTCGTGTGACCCATGTGGTGGCAAAGGGACAGTGCCTTGATGATCCTTGAGCCCCAGTTCTAGAGAGCTGGGGATTGGCTGTGGCCACTGTTTCCTGTTCTCTCCCATGCCTCTGCCCTTTTCCTGCTCCCCTGTGCCTGGGGGAGCAAGCAGGGGAAAGCCAGCCCCTAGCCCTTTAGGAAGGAAAGTGTCATCTCTAGAGCAAATTACTGTGCAGCAGCCATCAGAGGGGGCCTGGGGTGAGCTTGGGATGGGCTCTTGTCCAAAAGGCATTTACTAACTGTTGCAGAGTAAGAGGTTGCCTGCGAAGGAAATGCTCCCCAACCAGTTGCGCTCCATGCCCCGCTCTCTGTCCATTCCCCTGCTGTCTGCCAGGCGTCGTGCCAGGCACTGGAAACAGAGCAGGCTTCCTCGCCGGCACCTCCCGGGAGTCCCAGGTTATCCCCTTCCCACCACTGGGCTGTGTATCCCGTCTCCTTTTCTATGAAGGATGCTGAGCCGTGCCTGCCCTGCCTGTTGCTCCAGTGGGGTGGATTAGAATGAGCCACAGGAGCCCACAGACCTTTGCAGATGTCATCAGTCCATCATGAGAACTTGGGGAGTGTGTGTGTGTGTGTGTGGGGCTGGCGGGATGTCTTCCTCGGTGGGAGGGGGTGGGGGAAGAGCACTTGGCTTCCCAGCTCTTTGAGCAAATCCATGCAATCTTACTTGTCACCCTTTTGCAGGTGGGGTGCAGAGCAGATGCACCATGATTCTGGGTGCAAGAGTGTTTTTTTTAACAATCTAGATGAAACTTAAGTGGCCCCATCTGTGGAGCCCTGGCTCAGAAAGGGGCTGCCCCCAGCCCGAGAGAGCACTGGCTTGGGCCCCGCTGACAGCTGATCAGGCTTGCTGTAAATTGTGTTACGTTTTTTGGTAGCATGAAATTGGACCCTCTGTGGAACCAGCCTGCAGTGGAAACTAGAGGCCATCCCCAGCTCACTCCAGTGGCCACGTGGCTGGCAGTCGGCTCTGCCCCTTTGCAGCTCTGAGACCCTAGACGAGTTACTTACCTGGGGCCTTGGGTTTGCACTGGTGTTAATAGGATCTCCCTCATAGGTCACAGGATGCTGGGAGCACCTCTCAGTGGCCATGTTCGTGGGCAGGACTCAGCTAACACAACTACACCTTGGCCTTGTTAGAAGACAGAGCCTTCTGCCTCAGAACAAATGGCCAGTGAGGAGCCAGTGGAGGACCCCCGAAGCACAAGTCCTGCTTGGAGTTCCGAGGGCTGTTCCAGATCCTTATGCAGCAGCAGCCTGCTGCTCCTCAGCACCCCCATCCCGTCTGGGCTCCAGCCTGGGCCCCATCATCAGCCTTGACCAAGGCCTGCCTGACCACCCCCTTGCCCTGGTGATTGCACAACCCAGGGTCTGGTGTGAGGGCTGCGAATCCCACCATGGCCATCTCTGCTTTTCGGATGAGTGTTTGCTTTGCTTCAGGTGCCAGGACTCAACACGGAGAACACACAGTTCTTCATCCTGTTGTCATCAAGCACCTAGTTGTCTCTGGTCTGCTCAACGCAGTCTGGTATTGCATTTGGAAAACAGAAGTGTTAGCCACAAATGGACAGCTCCTCGGCCACATCAGGGCTGAGCTCTGCAGGTGTGGGCTAGCCTGGAAACCTACCCAACCTAATGGTGAAAATGCATTTGGATTCCAAGTCACTGGGTTGCCACAAGCTGACCTTTCAGAACGTGGCTCATTTGTAAGTGGGAGCAGTGTGTATCCGTAATGAAATAGGAGACCCCACACAGGTGGTCTGGCAGGGGAGGGCATGTGGGCAGGAGGCAGAGAATGCCAAAACTGGGGAGAAGAAGGTCAGTTAGGTAGCAGAAGGCCCCTACGTGGGCAGAGCTCCCTACGTGGGAGGTAGGCAGATTCCCCAGGGCAGCGATGAGATTGGGACTTTATCTTCTGGGCTTCGCTGGGACCAGTGAAGGTTTTGGTGGGTGGCAGGCCCTCTTGCGAGCAGAATTGGGGAGGCTGTGTGAGGAGTGGGGTGGGGCCAGGAGCCCTGTGGTCATCCTGGGAGACCTGCCTGTGCAGCTTCAGTGGGTGCTGCTTCTGGTCCCTGGGGTGCCTGGCTCAGGGTGCCGCCTGCATTGGGGATCCTGGTGGTTTGTCGTGTGGTCTGTGTGCCGGAGTAGGAGCGCTCCCAGCCTCTGGGTCTGTGACTCCTGCTGTTAGTAATTTTTTGATCTGGGAAGAACCGACATCTTTATGAAATTGTACTTCCTATCTAATTTACCTAATAGGTGTTTTTTCATCCTTTTGCTTTCAACCTTTTTTTTTTCTTTTTAATTTTTGTTTTACAAACACCCCTTTCCTCCTTCCCCACAACCTCTAATCTTTCTTTCCCCGAAAAAAGTGACATCATACCATTTTTGCCTTTACATGTCTTGCTCATTTCACCGTGCACAATCCTTTCAAGGTTTTCCCATGTTGCAGCGTATCTCAGTGCTTCCCTCTTTCTCGCGGCTGAGAAGTATTTCATCTTGGGTGTGTAGCACATGTTGTTTGTCGTGAGTCCTGTTCTGTGCAGGCCATGTGTGTCTGCGAGGGAGAGGGGCAGGAGGCGGGCTTCCTGAGACCCCAGTTAGACCAGCGCAGCGTTTGCTCTCCGCGGGCCCTTGCAAGTCACAGGAGTGAATTTCTTTAAATGCACCCCCTCAGCCTGGCAGAGAGAATGGGCTGGGTCACCGGTGGGGAGGCGTCTCTATGTGAGTGGGTCCCCGGTGTTGATGCTGGGCCAGCAGTCTCTTCTGTGAGGTGAGGGCTGCTCTGTGGCCCAAGGGCACTTCCCTGAGGCCTTTCAGGCCATGAGGGTCTCCTCCAAGAGACCTCGCTCACTTCTTCTGTCAGTGGTGCCAGGGGGTGGGGGCCGAGGGATGGCTGATGAACTTCAGTTTGCATTTTTGAGAAAGTCGGATTGCATTGCTCCTGGAGGAAGAACCTCACTGGGTCAGCTCACCGTGTGCACAGAGGCTGCTGGCCTGTCCCTGGGGGTCTCTGTGTGACCTCTCCCCTCATCCATTGGGACTCTGAGCCCAGGGTCTCCAGCAGCCTCGCTGGGCCCCAGGTGCGTCGCCCCCGTGGCAGAGGAAACATTTGGTTCACCCCCCTTGTTTGCCTTCTGTGGCTTTTGTGGTGCACTCTGAGGCAGTGCCACCCAAGGAAGGGGTCTGCTTTTAAGTCCTGCTGATCCGGCAGGTTTGGGGATGAGTTCTTTGTGCAATTGAGCGAGACAAACCTCTGACCGCTTTGCCTCTGGATGGTTCTAGAAGCAACAGCCATGAAATGGCAGCTGGTTTGGCCATCTCCCTCTCCCACCCCACCTGTCCCGGGATCCAGGGGGCCTGATGCCCGGCGGTGGGGAGGGGTCTGGCCTAGGGCTGCCTGGGTCCTGTGAATGCAGCACGTCTGGGTGCTGGGCCCTGGGCCCTCACGGTGGGCCCCAGGCAGCTGGGCCCCCCAGTCTGGGCTCGGCACCCCCTCTTCCAAGGGAGGGGCAGAGCTGCTGGGCAGGCAGGCCTCCTCCTTGTGGACCTTGGGGTGGGGAGCGCGTGGTGTCCTGGGACTCTTTGCTGCTTGTGCCCAGGGATGCCTGCAGTTCCTTTGAGACCCCGAGGGTCCAGGATGCCTGGGCTGTGGAGTGGGTCCCCCAGGCTCCCGCCGCCTGTGTAGAAGCCATGTCTTGTTTCAGAGTGTGGTGGGTGGGGGCATAGAGCTGGATTTTGGGCACACTCAGGTGCCCCCAAAGGACCAGGGCCGGCCAGGGTGGGAGGTGGCTCTGGAGCCTTCCTCTACCAGGTCCCCTCCTGTCCTGTCCTGGGTCAAATCACACACATCTCAGCATCTCATACTTGTGTCTATCCTCTCCCTTAAGGCAGAACCTCCCTTTTGGGGACAGAAGAGGTGTTTTTCAGACTCCTTTGGGGTTAAGTGGGAAAGAGGGTACAGATTGTCATTGGGAGTGGGAAGTGATGAAGATGGCAATGACATTGACCCAACCACTCCATCAGCACAAAAGAGGGTATTCTTAGGCCCTATTTTGTGTCCACATGGAGACAAACAGGGCTGGCTGAGGGGAATCAGGGGTCCTTGCAGACCTTACCTAGGAGGTGGTAAGGTTCTCGTCTGATTGGAACTCCCTGCCCAAGGTACCCCCATGTCACCCTCCCTGCCAAAGGGAAAAGGGTGGGTGGGGTTTAACTGCCTGGGATAGCTTACAGCTTCAAATTTCAGTCTGGGTAGGGAGCAGGATGGGGCTGGGGGTCAGATGTGAACCTTCCCCACCCTCACTCCTGCCTATAAGGGGTCTCCAGGCAACCTGCTCTGTCGGCTCTGCCTCTCCGGCTCTCAGTGCCCTCAGAAAGCTGCAGGGAGCCAGGGAATCTTCTGAAGAACCATGCTGTGTCCCCTCGGTCCAGAGATCCTCTAAGTCCCATGCAGCAGCTCCCTCTGCCTCTCTTGGGCCTCCCTGCTGGGGACTTCTGCCCTGGGACAGCCCCTACCACTGGCTGGTGGGCAGCTTCTATGGCAGGGAAGCTGGCCCGCTGAACCCAGCTGCCCCCAGCTCCCCCCAGCTGCCCCCAGCCTTGACATTAGCCAGCTTCCCTAAACCTTCCACGGGGTCAGGGTTGTAAATGATTCATGGGGCTGCCTCCCTGGAGGCCACTTGATGTTGCCTCTCACCGCTCTGGCCAGCAGCTGCCCCCTCCCTCCATTGGCCAGGCAGAGCCCTCCCATCACCACTGTCTTCCCTGAGCTGCACCCCAGCTCCCTCCCTTCTCCCTCCAGGCCACATGGGGTAAGTTGAAGGGGGAAGGCAGCTGCTCTCTGGGAATGAGGAGGCCAGTGCTGGCTTGTCCAGACCCAGCCTGCAGCTCTCCCCTCCTGCTCCAAGTTTGCAGCCACAGCAAGGGAGGAGAAGGAGTTGGAGGGAAGGAGCGGGGAAGGCGGGGAGGGAAAAGGAAAGAGGGGAAGGTGAGGAGCGAAGAGAGCTGGGTGGAGGGAAGGGAGGCGGCCTTGAAGGGGAAGGGGTGGGAGAGAACTTAAAGTGCCTCCTGCTTTGGGAGTTGGCAGGAAGATTCATACCTCTAGTGTTTCTTCTCTGCCCACCCCCACCCCCCACCCCCGCAACGGATGTACTCAGAGCCTCTCAAACTCTTGGGGTTCCAATGAGAACTTTTTCTTCTGAGGTCTGGGGAAGCTGAGCTTCAGAGAGCTCATCTTTGCCACTTCAATTCCCTGGTGGCCTCAGTGGCGAGGAAGACTCGCAGACAAGCGTCTTTATTGTCTGCCGAGCCTGGACTCAGAATTACTTAGAAAAACATGTGCGTCTTAAAGCTGAGCTTCCCTCGGGAAGATGCTGTTTTCACATGAGGAATGAATTTGGAGAAAGTTGGGTTTAGGAGAGAAGAAACAAAGTCATAATGAAACAGTGTTCTAGAGACTTGGCAAAATCTAGAAGCCACTTTTATGGTCCCTTTTCTTCTGAAGGCCCTTTTGAATCCTTCTTCTTGCAGCTTTGTAAAGGCCCAGCAGGCTGGGCTTGCAGGGCCCTGCCCAGAAGTTTGAGGGTCCCTGGAGGTCATGAAAGTTCTTGTTCCAGTGGGGTGGGAGGTGCTGCTGCTGCTAAAGCCTTAGAGCTATCCCCTGGCAGAGAGGAAACCGTATCCCTCTGGGAGAAGGCAGGCAGAGGCAGAAGGCCTCCCCCTCAACCCTCTCCCTGTTCCTTGGAATGGGAATTTGCCTTTGCCAGTCCAGAAACAAAGTTAGGTAAGGAGGTGAAACATTTCTGGTGTCTGCTTTGGGGAAATTGGGCCAGGGGCTGTGTATCAAGTCAGAGGAGAACTAGTCCATGGAGGAGGGGGTGGTAAGGTTGGAATCCCACAGGTAGGAGATTGTGGGAAACCCTCAGCTGAAAGATGGCTTTCTTTATTATAGTGGGAAAACCAGCCCAGGCAGAGGGAACAGCTATGGGCTCCCTCCAAGGGGGATGGAGAGTATCTACTCAAACAACAGAAAAGAGCTGTTGCTCCTGGAGCTCAGTGAGGGGCAGGTGAGGTGAGATTCGAGGGGAAGCGGGAACCCCAGCCTGGAGACAGTGGGCAGTGATAGATAGGACCAGCGGGTTACAGTGTTGAGACGGCACTAGAGGGACAAGAGCAGAAGCCCTGAGGCCATGGGGATGTGGGTGGGGGCAAGAATAGAAGAGAGGGGCCTGGCGGGCAGTGGGGGCCCCCCGGCCCCGGGGTGCATGCCTGGGGCAATGCTTCCTCCATGTAGCTGTTCAGGAGGCTGCAGAGGGCTGTGGGCTGGGGACCTGGCCCTGCAGCGAGAGTGCCCGGTACATTTGAGTACAAAATGCTACTTGGTATAATTGGCACAGCTCACTCTGGGCCATTTGTGGTTTTTAAACAAATTATGGTCCCCACCTTCCAAACAATTTAGTTTTTTTTCCCCTAGCTGGCCCTATCACAAACTTTTGAAGCATGAAATGAATTTTGCTGGCCCCTGCCAATAGGATCCTTTCCCTAGATAATGGATTTTATGAAATGGCTATAATCCTCTCAGGTAATGAGCAAAAGCTACACTCTCCAGTTGGGCCCAGCATTCCTCTTTCTGATTTATGATATATTGGTTAAAATTGTAAACTGATAGCAGTCACAAAATAGTCATCAATCACCAGGCAATGTGGCTGAAGCTATAGAAAGGTTTCTAGAAGTGAGGTGCTGGGAGCCAGCGAAGGAACAATTTGGCAGTCCCAAAGGCATAAAGCACCTTTGAAATCAAACCTATATATCTGTATTCTGAAATCAGAGGAATGGAATGACCGAGTGTAGGAAGGAAGTGGGGAAATGCATAGCACACTTATCCCCAAAAGACAAAGGATGGCCCTTCCAGTGCTCCAGACTGCTCTTTCCAATTGGGTCAGTATTCTGTATCTCTTTCTAGAAAGTTCTAGAAAGTCCTCAATCAAAATTTCTAATGGATAAGCATGTATAAATATGCTGGGCTAATATGTAGTATTGAGTTTTAAAGCAAAGCCTATCAGAAGTGTAAGTAGGGGAGCAGGTGTGGCACAAATAGTTGAGCACCTGCCTCCCACATTGGTGGTACCGGGTTTGGTTCCCGGTGCCTCCTAAAGAAAAAACAGAAAAAAAAAAAAAAAAAAAAGAAACAAAACAAAACACAATAAGGAGCAGACAACAGGCAAAAACAACGAGCAAACAGGTGAGGGCACCATCTTGGTGGGGGAAGGGGGAGTGTAAGTAACATCTGTATTTTTTAGCTAGAGTTACAACACGAGGTGGGCCAAGGTCAGTGGGTGTGTGAGACACTAGTGTTTTGGGAGAGAAAATGAAGTTTGAAGCATTGTTTTCATGGAGTTGACCCAGTCTTCATGAGTAATTTCATGGATGTAGATCATTTGTATCATCCTTTCGAAGGAAACATTTTCCTTCATTGGATGAATGAACAAACGACCACATGTAGCATCTAGTCAATACCCTCATGTTATGGGTAAGGAAACTGAGTCCCATGAGGGGGCATGACTTGCGGTGCATCCCCGAGGGCATTGGTGACAGATTGAGTGGGGCCAGCTGTGGTCCAGCAGCTGAACTTTTGGGGTAGCACGTACACTGTCTGTGTCAGCCTAGCGGCAGCTCACCCACCACCTCCCCACAATGAGGACCCACCTGTCCCTGCATCCTCCCAAGTGGCCATGCCCAGGGCCAGCTCCAGATCCGCCCTGCTGAGAGGTGCACCCAGCTCCCGGGTGCCCCTGGGCCCAGCGCTGAGGGTAGGGAATGCCATAGCCACCACATGGCAGGCCTGTGATTTCCCACAACTCACGCCACCCCCTTGAACCTCACCTTCCTTATCTGCAAGATGGGAAACCCTGCTGTACAGAGCTTATGATAAACACAGCTCCACACCCACCTTTCAGTGCCGGGAGCAGTGATCTGGGTGTGAGTGCCAGCACAGGAATTCAAAGTCGAATAAGAGACAGCTGAAGGTCAAGGGCTGATTAGCATTTTGTCCTTCAGGCCAGGATTCCCAAATCAAGGAAGGCAAATCCCAGAACTTGCACCTGTCTGCAGAGTAGCACCGGCAGTGCAAGAGATCAAGGAGCCTTCCATCACTCCTCAGTCTCCAGGCTGGGACCACTTGGGCTTTCTCGCTACCCCAGCCCCTGCAAGAAGCCATCCCCGAGCATCCAGGGCCGAGACAGACGCCAATGGAGCTTCCTCTATCCCACCATCATTCTTTCTCTGCATGCCCCCTACAGACCAGGGCCAGCTTGGGCTGGCTATAGTGGGTGCTCCTGGAGGGCTCATTCAACAGAGCTGACTCCTGGCAAATGGTGGCCAGACTTCTCCAGTGATCCTTTAGGGCTGGAGAGCATGGCCTGATGCCCTAACCCACTCCCCACCCAGGCTTCTCCCAGCCTCCCTCTCCTGCTCTGCCTCTTTGTCCGGATGCTCTGCCCCACCCAGGACAGAGACTTTTCTCTGCTCCTGCGCCCTTTGGGCGCTCACTGTGGGTGCCCATTGTGGGCCGGGTTTGCAAAGGACGTCTTTTGTTCTTGTTAGAGCAGCTAACCTCTAAATCTAGTTAACACCCCTTCCCTGGTTGTCCATCATTATGACACATGGTTTTCCAAAGGATTTACTATTAGTTAGCAGCACAGGGCTTTCTCCCTGGGGTAGCAGCTCCTTGCAGTGAAGAAAATGCAGTCCAATGTAGCAATTTGTCTTTTTTTATATATTTATTATAAGAGTAAATGAGTTATTGTTGGAGACTTCAATATTATTGCAAATTAGGTGCTGCATACGGAGCTGGGCCCATTTATTATGTTTCTCAACTCCCCCAGCAAGCGCACCAGTTCAGCAATCAGCGGAGAGTTCCGGCCCTTCCCAGAGCGCAAGGGGCTGGCTCCGAGTCACCTGGAGCCAGGGGCGAAGGAGACGGGGCAGCCCCAGGGCAGGCAGGTGGGCGTACCTGGGGCGGGCAACACGGAGTTTGTCACTTTGGCAAGGTGGCAGTAACTTAGCGCACATCCTCGAAGCACTCGGGAGGGCTGGGCCAACAGGCTGGAGGTGACGCTGCCCCCACGACCTGCTCTAAGCCCCCAGCTGAGGTATCGGAGCTGAGATAAACCTGTGCCTAGGTTAACCCCTCAGCTCTGACTTCACTTCCAAGGTACTGGCAAGCCAATGGGGGGGTGGGAGAGAAGGGGTGGCTGGGGCCAGCCGCCTGCATTGGGCTGCCTTAGGGCAGTGTCTTGTGGTGGATGCTAGCTGAGGCCCTGCTGCTGCCCGCTTCTGTCCCCTTGTCACCGGCCCAGTCCCAGGTGGACACAGGGCCTGCATGGAACTGCGTTGGTCCTTGGCCCACCAGAGAGGTAGGCAGAGCAAACAAGCCGTGCATGGTCGGTGCCGAGGAGGGGGCAGGGCCAGCGGTCAGGAGCACGAATCCGGTGGCAGCCCAGCCCAGATCGTGGTCACCTGATGGCCGCACAGTCATGGGCAAGATGCCCCTCTCTGCCCTGGCTTTGTTTCTCGTCCTTGAAATGGGGCAATCCACAGGTGTCTGTGGGATTAACGCAGCTCACATCCCTGAAACACTTCGTGAGGTGACTAGTGCCCAGTAAGGCCTCAGAAATGTGACTCGTTTAATTACTATTCTGAATGTGATAGGCTAAACTTTAAACATGAATTATTCATCCCCTCCACCACCATCTACCACCCAGAAAGAGCCAATGTCACAATTCTGGAACATGCTTGCAGGCTTCTTCGGTGTTTATAGATTACATGCACATGGGCATCTCCTTTTTACAGAAAAATGGCATCCTGTTGTAGTTGCTGTTTTGGAAACTTCCACCTGAAGATACCTCCTGCGGCTTAACGACCCCTCACCTTCAAATTCTTCTAAACCCCGGTTCTCAAATTATCAAGGACTCCAAAGAGTATGGTTTTTGAAGTTTACAACTACTAATCTTTACCAATTCAGAAATCAAAGCTGAAACGTTTTAAAACTATTTTAAATTTATTTCTTGTTGACATAAATAGCTGGTCTTTATGAAAAATAACTATCTTCCCCAGGATGAAAAAGCAGGAGAATGGCATTGTTTTCATTTTGTGCGTCCCTTTACCGTCTAGCTCAGTAGAGGACAGCGTTCTCGAATCTGCTCTGCATTCAGTCTGCTTGCCGGTAGCCTCAGCAAACCCCCACTATACCCCCAGAGAGGAGGAGGATGGAAAGGGCAAATCGTGTCTTAGTATTGGTGTGAAAGTTGTTTTGACTTTGTGGGCTCCCTGAAAGGGTCTTTTTGGGGATCCCCAGGGGGTCGCAAGGTTATACTGAGATCCTTTTTTCAAACGCCTACACGATGACCTTTTAGCCTGAGGCTGGGCCGGCGAGTATCCCTCCAGCCGCCGAGCGCTGGCTGGGGCCTTCTCTGGAGCAGAGCCATGTCCACGGGGGCTTGACCACCCCGGAGAGCCTGCCCAGCCACGTCGCTGCCACACGGGCCCAGGGGTGAAGTCGTGCTTGTTGGAAGAGCGTGCCATCGTGGAGCCGGTGGGCTGGGGGTACAGCCTCCTGTGGGCCTCAGGGAAAGACGTTAGAGCGCAGAAGGCCTTGCCTGGGTTACGCAGAGCATTTTTTTTTTAAAAGCAATTTTATTGAGATATATTCATATACCACACAATCCATCCAAAGTGTACATTCAGTGGGTTTTGGTATAATCACAGCATTGCACATTCATCAATATTAGAGCATTTTCACCACTCCACAAAGAAACCTCCCACCCCTTAGCAGTTACCTCTCAATCCCTGTATCCATCCCCTGCCATACAAATCTGCTCATCTAATTCCATCTCTATAAATTTATTTATATTTATGTTTTATATAAGTGGAGTCAAGCAATATGCGGTACTTTGTGCCTGGTGTCTGTCACTTAGGATAACTCTCTCTCTCTCTTTTTTTACAGTTGATGAAAAATATTTATATTACTCTTCATTGCAGTCCATAGTTTGCTTTAGGTGCATTTTGGCTCAGATACCACCCTATCATTAACATCTTGTAATATTAACGTCCACTTGTTCTGCTTCAATGAAGAACATTCTTAAATAATTTGCTCTGTTAATCAAACTCATCCTCTGCAACAGGGTTCACCCTGCTCTCTGGTCCCATGTTTCATCCTTCGGCTTTTCTTCTAATGACATATACAACCCTCACCTTTCCTTTCAGCCACAATCCTAATCCACATGGGTGCTGCTAATTGTGTTCACTCTAATGCTCTGTCGTCACCTCTGTCCAATGGCAAAGCATTTACACTCAGCCTTATTAGCAAGTCCGTGCAGGGCATGGCTGCCAGGCCCCCATCTCCAGAGCCTGCTGCCCAAGCAGGGGCCTCATCCCTTTATCTCAGTGGAGGAGCCTGACGCTTGCCTGGTCCTCACCCCAGGAGCCTCCCAGCTTCAGGCTGGCAGTCGCAGCTGGCAGCCCCAGGGCCAACACAGAGATTTCCATCGCATGGGGCTGCCCCTCAGGCACCGCCCTCTGTCAGCCAACAGAGCCCAGTTTGTGCAGGCTCAGGAGGTCTGTGAAGAGGCCCTGTTTTCTCAACTAGCTGGCCAGTCCTTTCCAAAAATTACCTTGGGATGTTTTGGAACTTTATTTTTCAGAGAGGAAACTTCATCCTCCACCTCTCCCCCTTCCCTGGATGTATAGCAATAAAGGAAAAGAGAAAGTTATAATAATCATCATCAAAAGGACCAGTGGCCGATGTAGACTAGAGAAGGTTTGGAAAGTTGAGAATAGAACCAGAAGAGGACAGAGCTCCTGCCAGGAGCCGGAGGGGCCGGAGGAGGCCGTGGCCCCTTTCATGTGCGAGCTGCGGCCTGGTGGTGCTCCCGTGTCAGCGTTTGGGGAAAGACGGATGCACAGGAAGTGGGCCTCGACTCTGTCTGCATGCGTGGGGCCCTCGGGGCTCATCTTGGGGGAGGGGGCATCCATCACCCTGACCTGGAGCCTTTGTACTTGTTGTTTATGGTCTCCTGGCATGCGTTGTTTTCTCGGAGCTGAAATATAGCATGCTAATGCAGTATCTCTGCTCAGGAGGACACGGGCAGCCCGGAAAGACAGCCTGGCAGCCCACCGACTAGTTTGTCGACAGCTGCACGCCGTGGCAGCCGCTGTCCCCGCAAAGAAGGAGTGGGAGAGGCTGGGAGAGGCAGCGGCTGGGGGCCTGGGGTCGGTGCCCAATTGAGGTTCCGCCTGGAAGTTAACTCACGTTGGGGATATTGTTTCTGGGGCATTCGGCCCACCGGGGCAGGCGCTGCGTCAGTCACTACTAGCTGGGGAAGTAGACCACCGTCCAGCTTGTGGCCTCACCCGTCACGTGGGAAGTGATATCGCATCTCCCGAATGTTGTGAGACTGCGGTGGCCTGTGCTCGGACAGCGGCCACCGGGAGGTGGTTACTGGTGCCTGTGGCTGGCTTGGGGTTAGTTACGTTCATGTAGGTTTCCTTCCTAGGGGGATGGGGATGGCATCCCACCTGCCAGCATTTATTGGATCCTGGCTGTGTATTATTTGCTCAAAGTAAGTCTACACAGTGCCCTTATTCTCCTTTTACACAGGAGGGAAGTGAAGCTCACCTGGATCCCTCCCCTAGCAGGTGGCAGAGCCCAGATCCCACCTGAACTCTGCCTGGCTGCAAAACCGTGACTCTTCCCACCACATGGTTAGAATATTCCAGGCATGTAAAATGGAGCCTGCACATAGCAATTGCTCAGTCAATGTAATTCCCTCCCCAGCCCCCGTTTTCAGATGTTGGTGTTGAATCAAATACGCTAATATTTAAAGGGATGAAAAACCTACAGAACAAGCAAACCACTTCATGGCAGGATGAGAAGAGAAGGGATAATGTCCCGGGTGACAAACTTTGCAAGAGGGCAAAATCTTCTACCATTCACGTTATCCTCTCCCGGCTCAGAGACACAAACAGGGCCCAAGGATTCATCAGGGCACGCAAAGCTTGCCGATGCCCTCCCACTGCAAAGCTCTCGTCAGGATGAACCCTTGGAAATCATTTACTATGGTTTGAGAAACTCTGCAGAGAAATAAGATGGATGAGGGATGACAGGCGTGAGGGGAGAGCTTTTCTTCCAAGGGTTTGCTGTCTGGAGAGGCCATGGTGGGTGGGAAGGATGGGTAGCCAGATGGCAGAGGTAGGGGCATCCGGGAGGGGCTTCTTTCCACAGGGCCCTCCGCATGGCGGCTCGCAGCTTGGCTGGCCGGTGGGGAGGAGCAAGGCTGTGCAGACCCCGGCTGAAGCAGGTTCTGGAAGGCACAGCAGGATAGGGGAGGAAGTCTGGAGCGTGCAGCATCAGGGACAGGAGCCTGGGGTCCCGGCGAGGTGGAGACCCTCTTAGCAGAGGCATACCTGCTACAGGCCCGTGTTTGCATGGCCCCTTCCAAGGCTCTCTGCTTGACTTTAGATCCATAGTGTGTTTTGTTTTTTAATTAAGAGGCCCCCAGCATAAGCTTCAGGGCCACCCCTCAGGCCAGTGGAGGGAAAGGTGGGCAGTTGGGGGGAGGGAAGTAGCCTGAGGTCTGCAGGGTGAAGCCTCTGCCTGGGGCTTGACCCCTGGCATGACCAGAGAGGGCTGCTTACCTGGCCTGCCCTGCTTCCCCAGAACCACAGGTGGGAGGCCAGCGTCTAAGCTCTGTGCACGGGGCTCGCCGTCTGCACGTCCAGCATCCCACGTCAGGCGGAACATCCTGGTGAACAGGTCTGGTGTCCTTTCCTGCTTTCTCCGTGCCTCGCACACGTATGTTTTCTGGCACGGTCGGGCTCATTGTCAGGGCCTTGCACTTGCTCTTTCTCCAACATCGGCCCTTATTTCATAAAGCAGTCACATGTGGGAGGGTTCCACCGGATGGTCAGTATGCCTGTCCAGTTTTTCCAAGAATGGATCCTGATCAACCTCCAAAACCTACCCCTTCCACAGGGTCCCCCAGCAATTAAAGTCAATGTCGTATTTTCTGGACTTGTCTCTTCCTTGCACATTGTATTTGATGGACACCATATCCTTACAGCTCTGCCTTCCGTTGGGGATTTCCAATTTTTTTTTCTGATTTAACTTTACTTTTGAATATGTAAAACATTTACATGATTTAAGCCTAAACTGTATTAAAAGATATCTTTAGAGAAGTCTCACTCCCCTCCCTATACCCTTTTTTACAGTTTTTTTTTTCAAAAAATAAGCAAATATATATGTGTATATATTTCCCCTTTTCTTTTCTTTTCTTTTTTAGTTTTATAAAAACTCCTCCTTTCCTCTCCCCCCTCCTGTGACTTCTAGTCTGCTCTCTATTCCTAGCCATCTCTTATAAATGTTATCATAGAATTTTTGTCCTCATGTGTCTTACTTGTTTCACTGAGCATGATGTTTTCAACTCCTTCCATATTGCAGCAGGTCTTAGAACTTCATTCCTTCTTATAGTCAAAAAATATTTCATTGTGTGTATGTACCATGTATTGTTTTTTTTTTTTTTTTTTTTTTTTCAGACAAAAAAGACCTACGATTAATTTTATGTTTATTCTTTGGGGTGCAACTTAATGGGAAGGGCCTGACAAATGAATGAGAGGGGCTGTATTAGTCAGCCAAAGGGGTGCTAATGTAAAATACCAAAAATGGGTTGGTCTTTATAAAGGGTATTTATTTGGGGTAGAAGTCCACAGATACCAGGCCATAAAGCGTTAAGTTTCTTCTCTCACCACAGTCCATTGCCATGTGTTAGAGCAAGACAGCTGCTGGCGTTTGCCCAGGGTTCAGGCTTCTGGGGTTCCTCTCTTCTCGGGGCTGTGATTTTCTCCGGGCTTAGCTCCTGTTTCCTCCACAAGGTCAGCTGTAGACTGTCAGGTGAATGGCTTGCTTCTCTTCTCCTGGGGCCTTCTTTCCAACATCAAAACTGCTTCTCAAAAGACTGCTCCACAAATTGTTTTTCACCTGGTGATGGGCACTTGGGTTGTTTCCAGCTTTTGGCTACTGTGAATAATGCTGCATAAATATTGGTGTTCAAATTATCTGTTTGCAACCCTGTTTCATTCTCTTTCAGTATATACCTAGAAATGAAATTGCCGGGTCAAATGGTAATTCTATATTTAATTTTTATAGGAACCACCATCTTGATTTCCACAGTGGCTGCACCATTGAACATTCCCACCACTGATATATTAGAGTTCCGATTTCTCTGCATACCATCACCTCTTATTTGCTGTTTTTTGAAATATGTATAACAACCGTCCTTGGTAATGTGAACTGGTATCACATTGTGGTTTTAATTTGCATTTCCCCAATGGCTAATGATGTTGAGCTTTGTTTCATGTGTTTGTTGGCCATTCATAGATCTTTAGAGAAATGTCTATTCAGATCCTTTGCCCACTTTTAGATTTGATTATTAGTATTTTATTATTGAGATGTAAGAGTTCTTCATATATTCTGATGGTAAACCTTTATCCAATTTATGGTTTGAAACTATTTTCTCCCATTCTGTAGGTTGTCTTTTAACTTTCTGGATAATTTCCTTCAATGCACAAAAGTTTTTGATTTTGATGAAATAAAATTTATCTATTGTTTTGCTTGTTGCTCATGCTCTTGGTGTCACATCTCAGAATCCATTGCAGAATCCCAGGGTCATGAAGATCTGCCCCTCTCTTATCTTCTAAGAGTTTTATAGTTTTAGCCCTTATATTTAGGTCCTTAATCCATTTTGAGTTGAATTTTGTATATGGTGTGAGGTAGGGGTCTGACTTTGTTCTTCTTCATGTAGATATCTAGTTTTCTCAACACTGTTTGTGAAAGAGACTATTCTTTCCCCACTGCATGTACATAGTACCCTTGTCAAAAATCAGTTGACCATAGATGTGTGGGTCTATTTCTGGACTTTCCATTCTGTTCCACTGATCTATTTGTCTACCTTTGTGCCAGTACCACACTGATGTGATTACTGTCACTTTGTAATACAATTTGAAATCAGGAAGTGTGAGTCTTCCAACCCTATTATTTTTTCTTTGGCTCTTCAGGGCCTCTTGTGGTTCCATATGAATTTGAGGATCAGTTTTTCCATTTCTGCCAAAAAGTTTGTGTCTTAGTTTGCCAAAGGGCTGCCAATGTAAAGTACCAGAAATGTGTTGATTTTTATAAAAGGGATTTACTGGGGGTTAAAGTACAGTTCTGAGGCTGTGAAATGTCCAAACTGAGGCACCATCAGTGATGCTTTCTCACCAAAGTCAGCTACTTTTGATCCTGGGGTCCTGCCACATGGTAATCAGCCTATGGCAGGGCTTGTCTCCTCAACCCTGAGATGCTCCGTGGGCCCAGCCCCTCGGGAGCCTCTTTCTGTGCCTCTGTGCTTAGCTGGTTCCAGACTCCAGGACCTCTGTCAGCCTCTCAGGGCTTCTCTGTTTTCCTGCTGTCTTCTCTCTCATGTGGCAGGATCAATATGGCAGCTTCCTTTCTCTCTCTGTCTCTCTCTCTCTCTGTCTTTGTTTATATCAGACCCAGCAAGAAGGCAGAGACCCAAGCTGGCTCATGCCTCACTGATGTAGTCCAATCAAAAGCCCTAAATTGATCTTATCAAGTAATCTAGTCAAAGGCCCCTCAGTTGAATTTAATGCAATCAAAGGGCCTCATACCCACAGGAATGGATTAGTTCAGGAACATAATCTTTTTCTAGGATTCACAAAACTCAAAATGTCCCAGCCTACTTGATTTTTAATAGGAATTTCACTGGATTTGTATATTGCTTCAGGTAATATTGACATATTAACAATGCTAACATGAGATCCACATCTTGCCATTTATTTAGATAATTCTTTCATTTTTCTTCAGCTTTGTTTTGTATACAAGTCCTTAGCTAAATTTTATTCCTAGGTATTTTATTCTTTTAGGTGCTGTGGTAAATGGAATTGTTTTCTTTCCTCTTCAGATTGTTTATTGCTAGTGTGTAGAAACATAATTGTGTGTGTGTGTGTGTGTGTGTGTTGAGCTTGTACCCTGCCACTTGGCTGAATTCATTTATTAACTCTAACAATTTTCTTGTAGATTCCTATGGGTTTTCTAGAGATAAGACAATGTCATCTACAAATAGAGATAGTTTTATTTCTTCCTTTCCAAAATACATACCTTGTTATTTCTTTTTCTTGCCTAATTGCTCCGGTAAGAACTTCTAGTACAATATTGAATAGCACTGGTGAAAAGTGGGCATCCTTGTTTCATTCTTGAGTATGATGTTAACTGTGGGTTTTTCCTAACTAGCTTTTATTATGTTGAGACAGTTCCCTTCTATTCTTACTTTACTGAGTGTTTTCATCAAGAAGGAGTGCTGGATTTTGTTGACTGCCTTTTTCTGCATTTATTGAGATAATCATGAGTTTTTTCCCCCTTCATTCTATTTATTTGGTGTATTACTAAATTTTTGTATGTTTACCCACCTTTGCATTCCTGAGATGAATCCCACTTGGTTACGGTGTATAATCTTTTTAATATGCCATTGGACTGGGTTGGTGAGTGTTTTGTTAAGGATATTTTGCATCTATACTCATAAGGGAAACTCTCCTGCAATTTTCTTTTCTATTGATGTCTTTACCAGGCTTTGGTATCAGAGTAATGTTGGTCTCATAGAATGAATTAGGAATTATTCCCTCCTTTTGAATTCATTTGAAGAGTTTGAGAAGGATTAGTATTAATTCTTTAAATGTTTGGTAAAATTTGCCAGTGAAGCTATCTGGTCCTGGACTTTGCTTTAGTGGAAGGTTTTTGATTATTGTTTCAACTTCTGTACATGTTGTAGGTTTGTTGATGCTTTCTATTTCTTCTTGAGCCAGTTTGGGTAATTGATATATTTCTAGAAATTTCTCCATTTCTTCTACATTATCTAGTTTGTTGGTATTCAATTGTTCATAATAGTCTCATAATCATTTTTATTTTTCTAAGGTCAGTAGTGATAACACCATTTTTCTTTCTGATATTGGTTAGTGCATTTTTTTTTCTTTGTCACTCTAGCTAAAGGCTTGTCAATTTTATTTGTTGTTTTTTTTAAACCAAAGGACCAACCTTTGTTTTGTTTATTCTCTCAATTGTTTTCCTATTCTCTGCTTCATTTGTCTCCCCTCTGATTTTAATTATTTCCTTTCTCTGCTAACTTTGGATTTACTTTCTCTGATTTTTCTGGTTCCTCAAGATGTAGAGTTAGCTTATTAATTTGAGATCTTTCTTCCTTTTTAATGTAGGCATTCATAGCTATGAATTGTCCTCTGAGCACTGCCGTCACTAAATCCCATAAGTTTTGGTATGTTTGTTTTCATTTGTTTCTGAGTATCTTCTAACTTCCCTTATAATTTCTTCTTTAATCCTTTGGTTGTTTAAGAGTTTGCTATTTAATCTCCATATATTTGTAAATTTTCTAGTTTCCCTTCTGTTACTGATTTCTAACTTCATTCCATTGTGGTCAGAGAAGTTAATTTTCATGATTTCAAGATTTTAAAATTTATTTAGACTTCTCTTGTGCCCTAACATATAATCTGTCCTACAGAATGGTCCCTATGCACTAGAAAAGAATGTGTATTCTGCTGTTGTTGAGTGGTGTTCTATAAATACCGGTGAGCTCTATTTGGTTAATAGTGTTGTTCAGGTCTTCTATTTCCTTATTGATCTTCTGTTTAGATATTCTATCCAGTTTACAGTGATATATTGATATCTTCAACCATTATCATAGAACTGTCTACATTTCCCTTTAATTCTGCCAGTGTTTACATCACATATTTTGGCACTCTGATGTTAGGTGCATATATGTTTACAATTGTTAAATTTTCTTATTTCATTGACCTTTTTATCAATATATAATGTCCTTTGTCTCATGTAACAATTTTTTACTTAAAGTCTATTTTTTCTGATATTTATATAGCCACCCCTGCTATCCCTTGATTACTATTTGTGTGCAATATTTTTTTTCCATCCTCTTACTTTCAACCTATTTGTATCTATGGACCTAAGAAGAGTCTCTTGTAAATAGCATATAGTTGGGTATCATTTCTTTATCCATTCTGCTAATCTGTACTTTTTAATTGGAAAGTTTAATTTATTTACATTTAAGAAAATTGCTGACAAGGAAAGATTTCTTCCTGTCATTTTGCTAATTGTGTTTTGTATGTCGTATCTTATTTGCCCCTCCTGTCCTCCATTACTGCCTTACTTTTTGTGTAGATGATCTTTTAACATGAGCTGTTTTGAATCACTTATCCTTTCCTTTTGTGTATAATTTTTAGATATCTTCTTTATGGTTACCATGGGGATTACATTTAGCATACTATAAGTCTATTCCAATTTTGTTTGTGTTGATTCCAACTTGACTTTAATAGCTTACACATAAACAGTACCTATATTGCTCCCTCCCTTTTATGTTGTTCTTGCCACATAGTATATCTTTATGCATTGTGTGCCCAGTACCAAAGATTTGTTTGTTTTTGATGTAGTTGAAAGTTATGCCTTATAAGAAGTGAAAGAAAAAAAAAAAGAAGTGAAAGAGCATTAAAATGAAAAATGAAATAATACTGGCATTTATATTTACCTATGTTTTTACTTATATCAGAGGTCTTTATTTCTTTATCTTGCATTGAAATACTGTCTGGTGTCTTTTCCTTTCTACATGGAGTACTCCCTTTAGCATTTCCTGTAAGGCAGGTCTAGTGGTAATGAATTCCCATTGTTTTTTTTTTTTTTATTTACTTTATTTTTCTTTTTATTTATCCCCCCTTCCCCCAGATGGTTCTCTCATCTGTCTGCTCATTGTTTGCTCGCCTTCTCCAGGAGGCACTGGGAATCGAATCCAGGACCTCCCACATGAGAGGGTAGTGCCCAACGGCCTGAGCCACATCCGCTCCCTTCCACTGTTTTTACTTGTTTGTTTTGTCTCCCTCATTTTTGAAGACAACTTTGCTGGGTACATTATTGTCAAGCAACAGTTTTTTTGTTGTCTTTCAGCACTTTAAATATGTCCTTCCACTACCTTTTGACTTACATGGTTCTATTGAGAAATCAAGTATTAATTTTATTAAGGATCCCTGGTATATGAAATTTTGCTTCTCTCACTGTTTTTAAGGGTCTTTGTCCTTGGCATTGGACCGTTTGATCATAATGTGTCCTGGTGCAGGTATCTTTGGGTTCATCCTGCTTGGTATTTGTTGAGCATCTTGGATGTATATTCATATCTTTCATGAGATTTGGGAATTTTTCTACCGTTATTTCTTCGAATATTTTTTCTGCTCCTTTATTTATTTCTTTTCCATCTGGGACACTTATGAGGCATATATTGGTCCAGTTGATGGTGGGTATCCTATAGCTTAGTGAGGCTCTATTCTTTTTTTTTTTTCCTTTTTTTCTACTTCTAATCTGGAAAATTTTAATTGTTTTGTCATCAAGTTTGCTGATCCTTTCTTCTGCCACCTCCACTCTGCTCTTGAACCCTTCTATTGAATTTTTCATTTGATATTGTACTTTTGAGTTCCAGAATTTCCATTTGGTTCTTCTTTATTACTTCTATCTCATTACTGAAATTCTCATCTTGTTCATATATTGTTTTCTTGATTTATTTTAGTTCTTTGTCCATATTTTCCTTTAGTTCATTGAACCATGAGAATTAAAACTTGTTATAATTATGAGAATTGTTCTAATGTCTTTGTCAGAGATAATACTTCCACTAGTTCCATTTAATTCTTTTATTCCTGTCCCTGGGCCATACTTTCTTGCCTCCTTGTATCTTTTTTTTTTTTTTTTTTTAATATTTATTTATTTATTTACTGCCTACCCACCTCGTCGTTTTGCGCTCACTGTCTGCTCTCTATGTGTTCTTCTGTATCCGCTTGTCTTCTCTTCAGGTGGCACCAGGAACTGATCCTGGACCTTCCGGAGTGGAGAGAAGCACTCAATCTCTTGTGCCACCTCAGCTCCCTGATCTGCTGTGTCTCTCATTGTCTCTCTTCTGTGTCTCTTTTTGTTGCATCATCTTGCTGCACCAGCTCTCCATGCGGGCCAGCACTCCTGTGCAGTCCAGCACTCCACAAGGGCCAGCATTCTGCGTGGGCAAGGTCTCCACATGGGCTAGCTCGCTGCACAGACCAGCTTGCTTTTCAACCAGGAATTGAACCCTGGACCTCCTATATGGTAGGTGGGAGCCCAATCATTTGAGCCACATCTGCTTCCCCCTCGTATGTTTTGTAATTTTTTTGTTGAGAAGTGAACATTCTGAATATTTTGTTGTGGTCACCCTGGAAATCTAGTTTTCCCACTCTTGATTCTGCCAGACTAAGAACATGAAGGGAAAAAAAGGAGAAGAAAAGGAAAAGAAAAAAATGTTGGGAAGGAGAGAGAGGAAAAAAATGAAAAATTCCTAACAGAGAAAACACCCACAGAAAAAACAAGTAAGGAAAAAAATATTGCCATGCACTGTCTCTGCAAGTCTCTCATGTGCTGGTGAGAAGCCAGAAGTTGCTGTTTTTGAGACCAAAACATAGACCAGAGCCCCTGCTCATTCTTTTACATTGATTTCTAGCAAAACCTGTCCCGGTGGAGATAGGTATATTAAAGTGATGACTGAGCCTGGGTCCCTGATGAGAAATTAAAGAATTGTAAACTTCAGAAAATAGATCTTGGGGAATATTCACCAATACACTGACTTGTGTATTTGCCCCTCCTTCAACCACAAACATCATTGTGTGCCTCCTCCCTACTAAGAGCTGAACAGAAAAGAAATAAGAAGACAGAGTCCTTGCCCCTTACGAGCCACAGCCAACTGTGTTAGTTACTCTTCTTGGCCAATAACTTCTCTAAATGAGAAAGGCCATCTCTTTATATAAACAATTAAGACCAAGAGGAGCTGCATAAGCAGAATCATGGTTGTAGTAAAATTATTTTATAGTGTTTGAAGTCTTGGCTGAGTAAAGGGAAAAGTTTAAATACATGAATGCCTGTTTCTAGAATGAGCCAATATGAATCCACTAAAATGATAGTTACAAAGACCTTTATTGACATAGTACAATGTTAAAAAGAACAAACAGAAAACAGAATTATATATGCTGTATGAAACTTAGTTTTTTAAACTCACATCCTGTAGCAAAAAAGGGGGAGGGTGGAATACTTGGTTGATTTTTCTGGTTTTAAACATTCTTTTTCCTGGAAACCCTCCCACCACACCCCTTCCTGTCCAGTTCTGCTCTCTCAGCACCCACCGAGGCCCAGTGTGCGTTCCTTCTGGCATTGCCCAGTGGCATCTTGGGGCCTGGGGGTGGCTCACGGATGGCCACCGTGGGTCTGTTTTCTCCCCAGGAAGGCAAGGGCTCCACTTCCTCTGGCTCCTGTGTTCCTCTCCTGCCCAGCCCTGGGCCTTTTTGTGGCAGGCTCTGGCTTGGGTGAGAGGCCCTCAGCTGGGGAAGTGGGGGCAGCGGAAGAGGGTCTGATATTAGCAGAGCAGAAGGTGCCGAGGGCCCAGGGGTGGTGGTGGTGATCAGACTGGTTAGAAGTCTTGCTCTGATGGAAGAGGGGAGCCCAAAGCTGCAGACAGACACAACGGTTAGGAGGCTACTGCAGGGGGCTGGTGGTCCCAGCTGGAAGACTGGAAGGAAGAGGGCCTGGGTAGACAGATGGACACCCCCCCCACCACCACCAGCCTGGCGACCGGCACCTGGGCGGTGCTCCTGGACTGTGCATCTGCTTGTCTGCCTCTCTGGCGGCCACCCTGCCACGTGCCGGACGCTGGGTGATTCCAAGTGGCAGAGACCATCCCAGGTGTCCTCCAGGCTAGGCTGTCACCCCACAGGAACCCATAATTACTACTTAGGAGTTTGTGGAAGAAAACCGGTAGATTCCAATCCGGCGTGTTCAACTTGGTTTGTATGCATCTGTTATGAGGAGCTTTGAACCTGTAAGAGCTGGTGCCCACAGGCAGACCAAGGATGTTATTCACTGTCTAGCTGAGCTTTTCCATGGGCTGTATTTCGGCATTTAGCATTTTAGTGCTGGTTAAGATGCCCCTATGGGGAAGGATGTGTGTGTGTTTTATATTTCTACATATCCTTCTGGGAACGAGGGGTGGGAATAAACCTGAGTGTCCAGAGATGCCTCATTGGGCAGAAAGAATGTGCCTGAGCCATCCACTGTTGTCCCACTAGGTGCTTTTATTGGTGGTGGTGGTGGGGGGTTGTCTTTAGGGCCCCTGAAGTGTGAGGGGGGTGGGAAGGCAGAAACGGGCAGCATTGCTTTTCCAGCCTGGAGATTCTTGTCTTCTTACTGTGTGTTACGGTGGATTTCCAGAGCACAGCCCTTGGGGTTTAGCTATTGGGGAATTTCAATTAGAAAACTGGGCAAACGTAATTACTTTCCATTCAGGTTTGAAGCAAGGGGGCGGGGAAGAATCTCACGCGCACGCGCGCGCGCACACACACACACACACACACACACACACCCGTCTTTCCCAGCCTGGTCAGGGCCCCTCTCCCTAGGCCCATTCTCTGCGGTTTTATCCCGTTGTCTCAAATCTCAGTTCTTCTAAGCCCTGCTTTCCGCCTTCCCAAACAACAGGCCCTCTTTCCTCCACCACCGGGGCCCCTGCCCCCAGTTCTTCCCTCAGGAGGGGAAACCAGGTCGCAGGTGCGGTTAGTGGAAAACAAACAGGAACCTTGTTCTGCCCCACCAAGAGGTGAAGCTTGTGGGTTTTTTTTTTTTTTTTTTTTTTTTCAGTCGGTGCTTTGGAACACTCCAGACCGAAAAAGCAAAAAAAAAAAAAAACAGACTGGGTTAGTACAATTGAGATATTTACATCTGAGAAAGACTTGTAAATGCATGCCCCTGGGCCACATTATGTCTTTGTAAAGCAGGGTTCTGATTTGAACTGGTTTTGGAAGTTAAATTTTTTTGCTAAGTGTGGTGAACTTGAGCTTAATTGTGGGTGTTGGAGGATAATTGCTTTCCGCCATCTACTAAGGCCCTGCCTGCACAATCTGGGGAGTACAGTTCCCTTATCTAACTAAGGTCCACAGGGATGCAAATGAAATACCCCCAACCCCAGGAACATGCCAAGAAATTAGTCTTTTTCTTGAGCATCTGTAGAAAGCAGCACCTCCTGGTAGGAAGGGCTACTCGCATTGTCATGGTAACCCGACCCTTTGGAGTTTCAGCATCCGTAAAATGGGGATGACAGCGCCCACAGTGCAGGATGGCTCACAAGAGAACTGGTCAAGTTCACAGAAAGCATCATGTCGCGTGTACAGATGCCCCACTAGTGTTGTCTCTTCCTCCCTGAAGGACTTGAATGTGACGCTTCCAGGAAAGGTGGCTCAAATGCAGAGCCACTGGGCCTCATTCCCTGATGGTCAGTCCTAGCCGACACAGCCCTGATGTTACCGGAGCCACAGCCAGAAGTGTTGAGACTGCCCTACAACACTCTCCCCAAGTGCCCCCTGAAGTTGGGAGGGCAGGTGCAGCCTGGCAGCACAGCCAGGGGAGCCAGGCTCCAGCATCCCAAAGACCCAAAACCCAATGGTGCAACATCCAAAGACCCAGCACCCAAAGATGCAGCACCCAATGATGCAACATCCGAAGACCCAGCACCCAAAGACCCAGCACCCAAAGACTCAGCACCCAAATATGCAGCACCCAATGATGTAACATCCAAAGACGCAGCACCCAAAGACCCAACACCCAATGAGGCAACATCCAAAGATGCAGCACCCAAAGACCCAGCATCCCAGCATCCAAAGATGCCTCCCAAGGGGCCAGGTCCTTTGGGATGGAATTCAGCAAGGGACCAGTAAGATCTACAGGTTGATTCCAGAATAGCACCTGTCCAGGTACAGAGTGGGGGAGAGAGAGGTAGCTTGGAAATGAAATAGTTCAATATTTTCAGGGGTTTTACTTGACTGTGGATTCACAACCAGTCTCTGTTTGCATCTGGCTGCCAACAAGTTCCTTTGACTTCTGGGGGCCTTTGCCTTGAGGGAAAGGGAGGTAGCAGTCAGTCCTGGAGCTCTGCAATGGTTTGGGGGCGGGGACTTTCCCATTGCAGAGTAGCTGGTTTATACAAACTGTGTGGGGTGAAGGTAGACTCAGCCCCTGGCCTTGTCTCCAGACATCTCTGGGTGGCCCATGGGGCTTGAATAAGGAGGAAGCAAGGAGAGAAATCTCTAGAACAGAGCTGGGCTGGGCCGCACTCCAGCCTCTGCCAGCCTTGGGCCCCCCCTGACGCTCTTTACTTCCTAGGGCATCAGTTTCCTTGCAGAGGGAAAGAAGATAAAACCCAAGAGAGGGTAGGGGCTGCCCCTAAAAGGCAGAGCTGTCAGCCCCCAAGGGAAGGCCAGCCTGGGCATCTTTGAGCCCTGAAGGATGGCGCCGGCCCAGCTCCCTTGATGCCAGCTCCCTCGATGCAGAATCCCACTGCCAGCCACGATGCTCCAGCGTGTGTTCTTCTTCCACGCCTGGTCTCACGTCTTGTCTTAGCTGGGTCTTTTCTGAATTGGGTTTATTGAGGTGTAGTTTGTACACAGTAAAATGCCCCCTTTTTGGGAATAGTGTTCCGTGAGCTCTAACAAACATACAATTGTGTAGCCAGCACTGCAGTCAGAACATGGAATGTTCCATCTCCCCACAAACGTCCGTCCAGTCCCTTTGCAGTCAATTCCCAGCTCCCGACGTCCTTGTCCCTTGGCCCTTTCCAGATGATCCCACAGTATGTTTAGCTGGGGCTTTTGCAGGAGAAAGAGCAGGGTCCCTTCAATCCCTGAAGGGGGTTTAGCTTTTATTTGCACCTGCTTGGAGGAAAAAGCCCATACACCCAGCAGGCCTAGAAGACAATAGCCTGAGGCCAGCCAAACTTCCTTTGGTAAAGGAAGTTCTGAGGTTTGCATGTGGTGCTGAGCATTTGCTCCATTTGCTCCTTCAGTCTATGCAGCAGTCTTCCATGGAGGATCACTGTGGTCCCATTTAACGGATCAGGAAACCCAGGCTCAGAGAGGCTCAGTAATTCACGGTGGTCACATAGCTGAGCCTGGAGCTCTTCTTCACTATTTCGTGCAGATCTAGTGCTGCAGCTCCAGTGGGTGATCCTTACCAGAGACAGGTCCATCGCTGGCACCTGGGGCAGCTGGGGGGTGGGAACAGAAGAAATCCTCTAGAACTGAGCCTCCTGCCCCCTTGCCAATTAGGGGGGCCCCCTTTCAAGTGAAACAACCTTGCTTCAGATCCTCCCTAGGAGATCAGGTGTTGAGGTGTGTTTTGTAGGCATGGGGATTTGCACACTGTGTCCTATGTCCTACCTGTGAGGCTGGGGCAGCTTTGTCTCTCCTTTGGGGCAACCCGGCCATGCAGGGGAGAGGGTGCCCGGCATGGGAGGCAGGGCAGGGACATCTGGGACACCAGGCCTGAGTTGTGGGGAGAGTGAAGCCGTCCTCACAGGTGCCAGAGTGGACGGAGGCCACTAAAGCCTCAGCAGCCATGCATGCTGACCAAGGGTAGAGCTCAGGGAAAGGACAATAGCGCAGTCTGGGGCCCGAGCGCCACTAAACCTTATGGGTAATGGGTTTTTCATCCCCTGGGTAATAGGAGACACCAAAAAATGAGGACATTACTAAGTGAGTCCCTCACCTCCCTGGCCCTGTTCAGCAGACTTGGACGAAGGACGTGGCCCAGCCTCGCGCTGTGTGCAGATTTAATGGGGTTTCCAGCAAAACGTTCCATCAAATTTACGGCTGTGCCTGTCTCCTGACCTTCCCCCTCTCACACATACTGTTTGGAAATGGAGCTGTGTGCAGGCTGTGAGGTGTCACTTCCCCCACGGGAGAGATATACAGCTGTGGGCCTGGGTGGAGACGGTGGAGTTAATCAGGCTGGGTCCCCACCGCTCACCCACCCCAAAGCCCAGTGGTACGAGGACAACCATTGGGGTCACTTGGGGGTGGGCGGTGCAGAGTGGGCGAGGATGAATCGCACCCGCCGCAGACCTCCGCCTCCTTCCTGGAGCCTGACACCTCTTCTCCGCCCTGGGTCAGGGGCAGGGTCTCGGTACTGCACACTTCCATTGCCCCCAAACTCCATCATACTGCCCCTGGCCTCATGCTGCTGCCTCTGCGATTCCTGCAGCTCCCGCTCCCTCTCCATTGTTTCTGGCTGCCCTCGTTGGTGGTGCCCAGCCTCTTCCCCCAAATGTCCCCACTGCCTTCCGAGGCCCAGCCTCCACGTTACGGCCTTCAGGAAGTCTTCCCTGACCCCTTCTCCCCCAGCAGGCAAGAACCCCCTTCTCTGAACTGTGAGGGCCCCAAGAAGTAAAAAGTCCCACGGAAACCACATCCCCAAGTGGCCTGTGGGTTCTCAAGGGCTGGGCCTGGCTCTGTGTCCAGTTCCTGCTGGACCTGGTCCACAGAAGACACCCAATAAAAAGACACTGCTACTGTCACCATCAGACCCAACCCCAGGAGTGGGAACCAGTTTCTGCTGTAGTTTGCTACAGGCACCCATAGGCAAAATACCAGAAATGGGTTGGCTTTTTTACTAGGGAATTTATTAGGGTGCTAGCTTACAGTTCTGAGGGTGTGAAAAGGTCCGTATCAAGGCATTGTCAGAGATTCTGTCTCACCAAAGGCCAGCTGCTGACAGATCCTGGTCTCCTGCCACGTGGGGAGGCATGATGATGGCCAGGCACGATGATGGCCGCTCTCTGCCTTCCCCTCCAGGCTCACTTTCTCCCCAAGCTCAGCTATGGGCGATTAGGCACATGGCTTGTCTCTCCCTCTCCTCCGGGCTTCGTTGCTTCTGCTTTGGCTGCTCCACTAATTCCAGCCTTCAGCCTCTCTCAGCCACTCAGGGATTTCTCTCTCTCTGGCTGCAGGTGAGCCAATGCTCGCTCATGTGGCGGAGTAAAATGGCAGCTTTTTCTCTCCTCTCTCCTCCATTTATATAGGACTCCACCTCGTTCCCACAATCTAATCAAAGGCCCTTAACTGAAACGATCTAATCAAAAGTGATTTAATCAAAAGGTCCCACATAAATTGGTTTACATGCACAGGAATGTGTTCGCTCAAACACATAATTTTCTGGGGTCTGCAAAAGACTGAAACCAGCACATTCCACCCCTGTGGACCCAAAAATACATGTTCTTTCCATATGCAAAATGCATTCATTCCATCACAGTATTTCACTGTGCCAGGCCCACCAGGCTTTGCAAATGCCCACCCCATCCCCCCAATCTCAAATGTAGCAGTCTTGGGCTCTGCACACAGCCCCCTCCTCACATCCAGGGTGGCGGGGTTCCACGGGGGACACCCCTGCACCTGGCTGCCCCTGTCTCAGAGAAGCAGACTAATCCTTGCCGGCCTGGACAGCCCCTCTGGCCCCCCTCGTTTCCCTTCTGGACGCAGCATGTGTTTCCAGCCGTACCTTTGTGGGCTCCATGTTTTTCTCACTGGTTGCCCCGAAGGGCTGCTCTGGCCACTCGGATAAACAGATCACGCAAGGTGACTGCTGGCACTGAGGCCCTGTCAAGCAAGTGGCCGGAGTGACTCTGGCTAGAGGCTACATGGAAGGATTAAAAATAAAACCGGGCTTGCTTCCTGGAAGCCCCGACCCTCAGTGCTTTTGGGTTGGGAGGAGAATGTTCAGATCTAGAAAGAGAAAAGCTGGTTGCACCAAACCCTCCTGCCTGGGGTGGGAGGGGGCACTTCCAAGATGGGCCATTAGCATTAGCATTAATGATTAACCAGGCTTTCTCATTCTAAGAAAGAGAAAAAGGGAAACTCTTGTTCCCTTTCCCCGGCTATTGGCATGTCATTTCTGGGCAGCCTCAGGGGGCGGGCATTCCTCTTCTCATTTGGCCAAAGCATTCACAAAGGGGCTGCACACCCTGTGATTTGTAGTTTGGGAAGCTCATGCTTGCCTCCCTGAGGGGACGGCTCTACGATTTAGGCCAGAGACCAAGAATGCTGGAGCCGGGCCACGGGGACAGGGTGGCAGGGTGCTGGTGGCTGGCTTCGAGGGCAAGGAAGGATCAGGAGGCCCGTCCTGGCTGTGTGGACAGCGGGGACTGCGCCAAGTGACGGACAGACAGGCCCCCTGCCCAGAAGAGAGAGACCCAGAACCATGTAGTGAAATATGCACTGGCGACCTGCCCACATTTCCTTCTCTACAGGCGACACTTTAAGGAGGCCCCCTGGCTTCTGACGAGGCCCCTTGGTGGTCCCGAATCGGGAGCGCCCCGTCCCAGGGCCCTTTCCCTGGCCAGGCCGGGTGTTGGTCTTCCAGCAGGCCTGTAAGGAGCAGCGGGGAGAGCAGTCCCGAGGCCCGGGCAGGCCGCCGCTCGGGGTCAGCCTGGGGTCAGCTTGTACCACGTACTTGGGAGACTTTCAAAGGAGGCGGGCGCACACACAAATCATTACGCGGCTAATCAGAAGTCCGGGCGTTTAGGGGCCGTGTGTACACAGCCATCATTGTCGCCAGGCCCTTCTCCCGCGGAGGCCATTATTCGGGAGCAGGGTGCTGTTTGCCTGGTTTTGTTTGGGCCCCGATTTGCATCCGCTTGATGGATTGCCAGGGTCGGGGGTCTCCTCCTTGGGAAACAGTGGAGTGGCTTCTCAGCACACTCTTAAGACGAAGGGAAACACTAATACAGCGTTTGCCCAGGTCCTTGAGAGAGCCGGGACGAGCGCCGTGCTAGATCAACGTGACAGGCGCTTAAGCAGCTCTGGGCAGGCATTCACGAGCTCCTTTTATTGCCTGTTGCAGCCAGGGACCTGGGAAGTCCACTCCGAGGCAGGGCGAGGACGCAGCTCGCGGGCAGCTGGCCCGTGAGCTCCGCGTCCGTTTTTTTGCCATCGCCTGGAGCCCACGGTACGGTTGGAGTCTGCCAGCATGATCTGGAGTGGCCTGCCCCCAGGCCAGCCCCTCTTCAGCCCTGTCACCTGCCTTCTTTCTGTCTTGTCTGGATGCTGAAAAGAAATCTCCAGGAGGGAGAGAGCAGGGCAAGGGGTGGGCGGGAGGGCGGCCTGTGCCCACTGGAGGAAGGGCAGCCTGCCTTGCCTGGGTGAACAGTTGCGGTTGCCAGACTGCCCTGCAGTTCGGTGGTAATGCTGCCTTTTTACTTGGGGCGGGCGATGTGTTTAGTCTTCTTGGTGTTTCTCCGGGCCACCTGTGACACCTGTTGCCTTTGTGTGTTCTCTTTGATGGGCCATCGCTGCATCAGGAACAAAACCTAGGCTGTTCAAAAAAAAACAACAAACAAACCAGCAGCGCCCTCCTATTTGTCTCCTTATTTTTCATTGCCTTTTCTTCTTCAGACTCAAAAGCCTTAGCTCCTGTGCAGTGTGATGCAGAGGCATGCTACACATGCGTGTTTATAGTGGCTTTATCCATAATGGCCCCAAACCCAAATCAGCCCAGGTGTCCTTCAATAGGAGAACGGCTGAGCAGACTGGGGTATATCCATGACACAGAATCCAACTCAACAATAAAAAGCAATGGACTGTTGAGGCACACAACAACCCAGGGAAATCCTCAGAGGATTACGCTGGGTGGAAGAGCCAATCCAAAGAAAACCGTAGATGGTGCAATTGCATTCATGTAATACTCTGGAAATGACAAGATCATAGACACGGGGAACAGATTCCCATTACCAGTGGACGGGAAAGGTAATTAAAAGGTGACACAAGGGAAGCGGATGTGACTCAAGCAGTTGGGTGCATGTGGTAGGTTCCAGGTTTGGTTCCCAGTGCCTCCTAAAGAAGATGCAATAAGATGATGCAATGAGCTGACACAGCAAGATGGCACAATGAAGAGACACAGTGAGGAAACACAATGAAAGACACAACAAGCAGGGAGCGGAGGTAGCTCAAGTGATTGGGCACCTCCCTCCCACATGAGAGGTCCTGGGTTCGGTCTTAGGGCTTCCTAGAAAGAAAAGGAACAGAGAGCAGACAGCGAGCGCAAAAGCAATGGAGGTGGGGGGTGGGGGTAAATAAAAATAAATCTTAAAAAAAAAAAAAAAAAAAAAAAAAGGTGACACAAAGGGACCCGTGTGGAGATGGAACTCTTCAGTGTCTTGACTGCGGTGATGGCTGTGAATCCACACCCGCAATAAAATTGCATTGAGCTAAACACACAGATGCGTGCTCGAGTACAAGTGAAACTGGGGACATGTGAACAAGGCAGGTGGGTTGTATCCATCTTGGTTGTGAGGTTGCTCTCTAGTTTTGTAAGACATTATTGGGGAGATCTGAGTGAAGGGTCCTGGGCTTTCACACTGTTATTTCTTATAACTGCCTGAGAATCTAAAATGCTCTCAAAATGAAACATCCCATTTGAACAGTTCAGCGTGGCTTAAGTCCCGTGTCTTCGTGAGCGCCTCACCAAGCAGGTGGCCTTGCTGTTTCCCTTGGGGTCAGGCCCACTTCCGACACCTGCACTTTCGTGGAGACTGTTGGGCTGTAGAGGTGGGGGCAGGGGTCCCCCAAAAGCTGGTGGCCAAGTAGTCGGGAGGGGCAAGAATGAATGTCCTTGGCCTTTCCCCTCACCACTTTGTCTGGGGTCTGCACCTCGGGGACAGCTTTCTCCTTCAAGCTTGCCCAGGACTGCGCCCCTGTGTTCAGCCTTCAGTCCAATTGTCAGCACCTCCGGATTGGTCCCAGGCATGGGTCCCTGCAATCTCGGGGTGCTGACAGGATATGGGAGGGGTGGGCAGGGAGCCAAATGCTGTAGCATATCCGCAGGTGACCCCCACCCCAGTAGTGGGTGCAGGTGGGGAAAGAGGAAATCAGGAAGACTTCCTGGAGGAGATGGTGCTTGAGCTGCCCTTCGAAGAAAGAATAGACGGCAGGCAGAGTAGGATTCCTTGTGAGGCGGTATCGCCTAGTGGTTAAGAGGTCCTTTACTGGTGCTGCTCGGCCAGCTGTGGTCCTTGGGGTCCTTTCCTATGAAATGAGGGCATGAAGAGGACCTACCTTAGAAGGATTGGGCTGAGGGTTAAAGGAAGTGGCTCCGAGTGCTTTGAACAGTACCTGCTCCGTGGTGAGTGGGGTGTGTTTGATAAATAAGATAAGACAAAGGGATGAGGGTGGCTCTCACAGAATGTCACTGGAGGGAAGAAGTTGGGGCTGCAGGGCCAGGCTGTCCTGCAAGAAAGCAGGTGCCAGAAGGCTTTGCAGCCGAGGGCCGGGGGCTGGAGTTTACCCAGAAGACTCTTGGGGTGCCTTTCCCTGGGGGTCCTCCCTGCTCATGTTCCTAAGGATTTTAGAGTGGAGGGAACGCGTTTGCTTTCTGTACAGTGGGGAGGGCTACTTCCTGCTTCGTGACTCGTGCCTACTCCTGTAGTTCCCAACTCCATTTGGAGTGCAGCAGAAAGGGCCGCTTCCATTTGCTAAGGACGGAGACCTGGGGCCTTAGGAGAGGCTGCACACTACACTCCCCCACTCCAGATCCCACTGAGGCACGATGGGTGGTGCCCCCGCCCCCCCCCCCCCCGCATCACTGTTGGCTGCTTGGCCCTGCAGATGATCTTTGGGTCCTGGATTGCTTAACCCCGTAAGCTGGACAGAGATTGGCATCTGAACAGGCATTCCTTAAAAATATCATCTGCCACCCACTCCTCCCATCCCAGTCAGTGAGGGGTGGGAAAGGATGAGTCGTCCTCTCTTTTTTTGACCTCTTGAAGAATCTCCTGGGTCTTGGGGGAAAGAGCTTTGGGGAAAAAAAGTTTGTTTCTGAAGTGGTTTCTGCAGGTGGTGAGTTTGAGACCCCCAGGGCTGAGGTCTGGGCCGAGAAGTCACACGGTCCCGTTCAGTGGTGGTCCTGCTGGGAGGCAGTCCAGGAGGCTTGCCTGTAAAGTGGGTACACAGAGCCGCCCTGGGCCTCAAGGCTAGCACGTGACCACTTGTGCCTGCAGTAGCTGCTGCCGCACCTGTACTTGCTGCTGCCTCCTTATAATGAGCAGATGCTGATTAGCCCTGACTGACATCCAGCTGCTCTCCTAGTTGCAGGCCAGGATGATAGGAAATCAGCACCCAAATCAACAACCCTAATTCTCAAACTACTGTTGAGGTATTGGAGTACAAATTCCCCAGTTCCCTCATGCCTCAGCTGAGCTTCTTTGCTGGCCCCCTGAGTTTCCACCTGACTTGTATAATGTCCTGAATCAACCAACTTCCCTTGCTTGTCTCCCTTCCTCAATGCCCTATGAGTGTCCTGTCACCTCCAAAACAAATCCCTCGCACACAGGTCCTGGTCTCAGGGCTGCTTCTGGGGAACCCAAACCAGATGCCGCTTCCCTGGCGGACATCACGGCTTTGCATTCAGGCAGGATAGAGCGCCACTAACCCATGGCCTGAGCCCATCTCCCTAGGTCTGCATGCCCCCCTGCCGTAATCCCTGCCCAGCAGAGCTCTTGCCACCCCATACCCACAGATGTTAGTTTTGCTTTTTTTACTAAGATGTCTTAAAGTGACTATTTGAAAAACGCAGTGTCCCAGCCTGGCTCCAAGTTGAGAGGAAGCCTGAATTGCACTGGGGCTTCCATCTCTCATTTCTTTTTCGATTTCGTTTTTGTTCTTGCTGTCTGGCGGAAGTGGGGGGGAGAAGGATGGGCTCAAGGTGAATAACCAAACCCAGTTGCCAAAGGGAGGGCGGTTTTCAAAGCCCGGTGACCCCTGCCCCTCGGCTCCCCCTCCCCACCCAGGGTATGTGTGTGGCACTGAGAGCCGTCTTGAAGGGCCTTCTGAGAACTGGTTCCTTTCTGGGCGCGTTTGTAAGAGATTTCTCATGGCTGAGTTCCCCTATAGAAAACTGGGAATTGTAAGGATTACGTAGCTCAAGGAAGAAAGCGGAGGAGTGAGTCAGAACCACACAAGAATAAGTTAACAGTATTCGTGACAGCGTCTTGGGAGGAATTACCTAAATTTAAAAAAAAAAATTTTTTTTTCTGAGGAAAAAAAAAAAGAGAGAGAAAGAAGAAAAGCTGAGCACAAAACCAACCATAAAGAAAAAAAGAAAGAAAAGAAAAAGCTTGAAGCAGCCTAAGAAAAAGTGGCTAGGAGGCGTGCAAACGTCCTTCTCTGGAAGCATTCTGCCCTCAGCCCAGTCCTTTGTGGGCCTGCTTTGGGGGAATATTTAGCCAAGCTGTTTATTTTGCATAAACCCGAGTAATAGCTCAGGCCGAGGGGAGCCGAATTGTGTGAGGCTGACAGCAGGGTGATTTAGGGATTAGCTACCTGACCCCTTGCACCTTTGCAGCCCCCTCTGCAGAATAAATTCATTCTTCTGAGCCCGCTCAGCGCTCAGCAGAGGCTGAGCCCCCGCCCCTCCCCAGAGGCCCATTGTGGGGAGAAGATTCCTGAAAAGGGTGGCCT
The DNA here is from genome assembly GCA_026826555.1 of Tolypeutes matacus. NCBI lineage: Eukaryota > Metazoa > Chordata > Mammalia > Cingulata > Chlamyphoridae > Tolypeutes > Tolypeutes matacus. Next base: position 1,186,918 of record JAKSZT010053840.1, read on the forward strand.
GGGCTTCCCCAGGGGCTTTGTGCAGCTCCAGCTGAGTTTGGGGCGCTCGTGAGTCATGTTGCCGACTCTTTACCTCTCGCCTGAAAATCCGACTTGCCAGAAAGCCTATTTATCGTGCTCCTGCGCTTCGTTGCTTTCCTGGTTCTTCCTGAGTATTTGCCAGAATTTGCTTATGTTTTTATGCAGCTTTTGTGAAAGCTGCCGTCAACTTAGCACAGACAAAGACAGCCGCCCTGGGCCCACTTGGGTTGATCGGACAGGGAGGGAGCGTAGCTGAGGCGCCTCTAGTTCTCCCGAGTGCCTGCTCTGTTCCCTTCTCGCGCTCTGGTGCCCTTCTGGCCCCTCATCTGGAGCAGCAGCACTGGCTTATCCCTGACTGCCGGTGGGGAGGGGGGATTCTCTGCATTGTCAAGAGGGAAGGCAGGGAAGCCATCAGGCGGGTGCAGGCCACATACAAACCCCTTTCCTCCAGAGGAAGATCCGTTTTCCTGCTTTCTGGCACCTTGGGCTCCCTTTGCCATGATGCCAGCAATTCTTTCCTCTTTTGGAAACTGGGGGGGAAAAGACAACCACCATGAAAAAAACAAAAACAAAAAACTCCAGCACAGCTGCAAATGCAAACTGGGTCGTAAATACAGAGCAGAACATTTTGCTCGGGTTTGGTGCTGACTGAATTTATGGAAGGAACGGTCAGAACGTTAGGGAGGGGGAAGAAGGGGAATTTGAGTCTTTTCTTTTTAAAATCAGGGTGAAACGTGGATCCATCAGTAAGAAATTCATACTGCCCAGTGACTTGTAGCAGAGACAAGGGACTTTCCCAAGCTGGTGGGTCTAGGGATCAGCGAGCCCTGCTTGGAGTCCCTGGTCCTCCCCCATCACTGAACCCCTCGGGGTCTTCCTTTCTCCTTTTATACAGTGAAGGCATCCCTCCCACAGCAGCTGCTAAGGGTCTGCAGTTCTGCCACCTCTGGTGTTTGCAAAGTGTCATTCACACTCGTTCTCCTTTATCACTTCTGGTGGGGCACATGGGGCACTTTTGCCCACTGTGTGGTGAGGAAACTGAGACCAGGAGAGCTCATAACAGATGAGTGTCAGGGGCCTGACCTGTGGTTGGAGGTTCTAGGCCGGTGGCTCCCACCAAGTCAAGAAGGATGCACGGCACGGTTTTCCCTGTCCCCACCTTGCCCTTCTGTGATCCTGGCAAATTGGCTCTCACCTGCCTCATTGGTCAATGCATCTCAGGGAGTTACATGGCTCAAACTTCTCCCTCCCTTCCTCCGTCTGCCCTTTCCCGCCCTCCCTCTCTGTGCCCCACTGGACTTTCTGGAGGGAGCCCCGCCCCATCCCAGGCTGAGTCCCGGCCCCGAGACCCTATGGTTTGGTGGGTGACCTGGTTTGAGTCTTTTGTGTACCCCAGAAAATTATGTTCTTAAGTTAACCCATTCCTGTGCATGTAAACCTATTGTGTGTGGGACCTTTGGGATAGATTCAGTTAAGGACCTTTGATTAGATTTCGGGACAGGACCTATTCCTTTTACTGGAGTCCTATGTGAATGGAGGAGATGGTAGAGAAGGAGAGCTGCCATTTTACCCTTTCATGAGAGAGGATTCCAGGATTGCCTGCACCTGTGGAAAGAAGGCTGCGAGAGAGGCCAGAGGCTGGAATCAGCAGAGCAGCCCAGAGGGGAGTAACGAGCCCTGTGCCTGATCACCCACACTGAGCTCAGGGAGAAAGCGAGCCTGAAGGGGAAGGCAGAGTCTGGCTGCCATTGTGCCTTGCCCCGTGGCAGGAGGCCAGATCGCCAGCAGCTGACATTCTGTGAGACAGCATCTCTGATGATGCTTTGATTTGGACATTTTCAAAGCCTCAGAACTGTAAAGTTTTTTTTTGTTTTTTTTTGTTTTTAGATTTATTTATTTCTCCCCCCCCCCTTGTTGTTTGAGCTCACTATGCTTGTTCTTTATTTTAGGAGGCACTGGAACCGAACCAGGGACTTCTGATGTGGGAGGGAGGCACCTAATCCCTTGAGCCACCCCCACTCCCTGCTTTGTTATGTCTCTCATTGTGTTTTCCCTCCTGCATCCCTTTGTTGCATCATTTTGCTGTGTCGGTTCGCCGTACCAGCCCATCACACCAGCTCACTGTCTTGCTTGTCTTCTTTAGGAGGTACTGGGAACTGAACCCGGGACCTCCCATGTGGTAGGTGGGAGCTCAATCTCTTGAGCCACAGCTGCTTCCCAGAACTGAAAACTTTTTTTTTTTTTTTAAGATTTTTTATTTATTTATCCATTTATCCCCCCCTTGCTGCTTGTGCTTGCTGGGTCAGCCAACCACGCCGTGCGGGCGGGCCTGCCCCCACCAGGAGGCCCCGGGAACCAAACCCGGGGCCTCCCATATGGTAAATGGGAGCCCTACCGATTGAGCCACAGCCGCTTCCCGAACTGAAAACTTTTAATCTAATAAATTCCCATTATAAAAGCCAACCCATTTCTGGTATTTGGCATATGGCAGCCAATACAATGGGAGTCAGAGCCTCAGGACCAAGGGGCATCCAGAGCTTCTGTCAGAAGGTGCTTGGGGGATGTCTTCCCTGCCCGAGATGGGGTCACGGTCAGGAGGGCTCTGGAGGGGAGGAACGGAGGCTCGGAATGTGTCAGCCAGGCAGGCAAAGCTGGGGGAGGGACTTGTACAGAAGAAGGGAGCTGGCCTTCCTTCTGGAGATGAAATACTTTCTAAAGGCAGCCAGTGCCAGGGTGTCATGGTAACAAGGCAAACTGATTTCCCCTCCACACACACGATTGGCATTTTGTTGTAAAGGTGAGGGTGTTTTGAAACCTGTATGTACAAAACTCTTTTGAGGCCTGGTCATTTTTTCTCTTTCTTAAGGAATCCTAGCCAGCTTGGGTATTGATCACCCAAGAGTTAACCCTGGTGAGATCTGTTTATGAACTTTACCTCTGTGTCGTTCTAGAGGCAGTCTCCAAAAATGCCTCGTTAAATAGAGGCAGATAAAGAGAGGAGGAGAAGAGAGTAAAGAAACAAAGGGGGGGAGGCGGCTGTGGCTCAATCAGTGGGGCTCCCGTTTGCCATGTGGGGGGCCCCGGGTTCGGTTCCCGGGGCCTCCTGGTGGGGGCGGGCCCGCCCGCGTGGCGTGGTTGGCTGACCCGGCGAGCACAGGCAGCAAGGGGGGGATAGATGAATGAATAAATGAAATAAAATCTTTAAAAAAAAAAAAAAAAAAAAAAAAAAAGAAACAAAGGGGGTCATAAAATAAAAATTAAGAAGTCGAGATGGATGCCAGTGCATGTCCGTCGTGCCAGACTCTGGCTCTTTCCAGGGGCCCGGTTGGGGCTGGGGGGGAAGGTGACAGCCTCCCTTGCCTTCGGGGTGGGGGGGCAAATGAGGGAGAGGTAGGGGAGGGGGCTGGGGGAAGTGCCTCCACTGCTGCCGTGTGGGCAGACACACACATGATGCTTGTTGGGAGAACACAACTCCCTCTTAGGTCTCTCCCAAATGTGGATATGCTCACCCAAGCTCCTCTCCCATTGGTGCTCCATCATGAACTTGTCTGTTGCAAATATGTGCAAACTTCCTGACCTTGGGATGGCTTGTCAGAGCTGGCATACTCCTGCTGGGGAAGGTAGGGCTCCATCTCTTAGATCCTACACCTGTCCTTCAGTGTTGAAATTGTGTGGGCCCCTGTTCCCTCACTCTCTCCAGATTCATCCCAGGTGTAGAGAGCATCTTAGAGGCTCTCAGTTTCGCCATTCCACGTGGAACAGCCTGAACGCTTCACGTTTCCTCTAAGAGGTCAACATTTAAAAAATGGCAGCAACAATAATAAAAACAATTGAAATATTAATTTCATCAAGACAGTGGGCCCCAGGTTTCTGTTGGATTTCCAGGTTTCTGCAGGACGCTCCCTGGGAATTTTGTGAGCCTGTCTCGACATAGCTGCTGGCTAGACACTCGTCTGCAGGGAGCATTCTCTACCTACCTGACTGTCCACACCAGTATCATCACTAAGGACACTTGACATCATTGTCTCAGACACACATCTCACAACTCTCTTCTGGAAAAAGGCAAAGGCAAGGGAAACACACTATCTTAGGCTTTGGTCACTAACACGTGTGCTCTGAGGAAAGCAGGTAACCTCTAGGAGCCTCAGTTTCCCTGTCTGTGCAATGAGTGGTGTTGACTGCTAATGTCTCAAGTTGAACTGATATCTTTGATCCTATGCAGAACTTGACCACCTCTTTAGGTCCCTAAAATTTTATGAGACTTTTCTCACCCAGTTGTATGATACTGTCTAATAGTTCCACCCCATGGAGTGGCAGTTTAGTACCCAGTAGACCTTACTGTCTAATTCTGTAAGACTGACCTTGGCCCTGATGCTTGGAGGCCCACATTTCCAGCTTGCACCATTTGAAGGAGTGAGTAGGGTATTTATTACCTACCCCACGAGGATCCTTTTGCCCACTGTCTTTTCATATTGTGATATGGTTTCCATTACACAATAGCAGTGCCACCCCTCCCCCCCAAATTAAGATGTGATCCAATGGCATCAGGCACTGATAGCGTAGATTTTTGCAAAAAAACCAAAATGATAGTCATTAAAAAAAAATCATTCCGGCCCTATGCAGTTGGGATTGTACTCTCCCTGGGCGTTTGCTTTGTTTACAGAGAAAAATAAAGATCTCTGTAAATATGTGTTATGTTTATGGTGAAAATAAACATCTAAATGAATATTGAGCTTTTAAAATTAGAGCGCTCACAGAAGTCAAGGCACATGAATGGGGGCAAGGGCTGTCCTAATTCGGGGGCACTTTCCCAGATTTGTGTAACTGGAGTGTTTGTCTATCTGTCCATGTGGGGCATGCAGAGCCTGGCTTTCGGGGGGGGAGATGAACATTTATTTATGGAGCATTCACTCTGGGCTCGACACTTTATGTTCAGGATCTCATTCCATCGCCATCCAACCTTGGGGGGGGGCAAGAATTTTTGAGGAAACGGGCTCAGACTGCTTAAAAGCTTTGTGCAAATTGACATGATAACCAGTTGGTGTAGTTGGATTTTTCCGTATACCAGAATGAGAGAGAATTACTGACTGCATGCATGGCATGTGAGAGGCAGAGAGCAGTGGCAGTGCTAGCACACTCCAGCTCCATGCTATCACATGCCAGCGCCACACCACCACATGCCAGTGCCATGCTAACACTACCAACTCCATGCTAGCGCATGCCAGCTCCATGCGAGCCTTCTCCAGCTCCATGCTACTGCATGCCAATTCCATGCTAGTGCACACCAACTCCATGTTACCACATGGCAACTCCATGCTAGCATGCAGCAGCTCTGTGGGTCTGCAGAGAGTGGGCGGGCACTCTGTGAGTGAATTTGCAGCTGGGCATGGTTTGTGTTTTACAAGCGGGTGTCTTGGTGGGAGATGAGTTTTGCAGATTCCTGTCATATAGAAGCAAACCCCAAGGGAGAGCCGGGAGACCGCATTTCGCACTTTAGAGCTGACTTCTGAGGGCTTCCTTTTCTGCAGACGGGTTCTGCCTCTGTCTGTCTCTGTCTCTCTGTCTTGCACACACATCACCACACATTTCTAGCGGTTACTCCGGTTGCATCTGTGGAGTCAGGTTGCCCAAGGAAGGTGCGTGTGCGAGGCTGGAGTAAACTGCTGGCCGTATGGGGGCAACGTCCAGTGAACTGAGGGCGATTATGAGAGCCCTGGCAGTCAGGCTGGGAGCTGGAAGCCCAAGGGCCCGCGCTCCTCGCAGGCCTGGCCTGGGAATTTACAGGACGGGGCCTCAGCGGCTGAAGATGAATGGCATGGCCACATCCATCTTGCCTCTCTCTGGTGGCCCCTGTGAGGGTTAGATGAGGTAAGAGATGAAAACACGAGGCCTGCTCAGCGAGTACAAATGCAGACTGTTTTTTTCTCCCTGCCCTCCAGCCCAGGTGCAGGCCTGCAGTAAAATTTAAATGGTGCTGGGAGCAGACAGTGGCCCTTTGTGGGCATGGGAGGCCTAGGAGTTTCCTCAGAGTTTGGGCATTGCCTGGAGCTTGGTAAAGCCCAGACTGCTGGGCCCCACCCCCGGTTCTGACTCAGCACGTCTGGGGCCTGAGAGTCTTCATTTTAACACAGGAAGTGATGGTGCAAGGACCACACTCAGAGTAGCAAGACATAACAATTTCCAAATATCGAAGTCACTTCAGTGTGGAGGCCTCGGTTGCCATTTTCTCCATGAAGCTCTCAAAAGCACCTCACCCACTAGCCTGGTGAGCCTGTGCAAAGGGTCTGGGTGCTGTAGAGCAGGAGGGATGATGATAAACTGCCTCGGGGGATTGGGGGAGGGGGATTAAATGAGATAAGAAGGAAATGTCCAGTTCATTTTCAGCTCTGGGTAAACATTAGCTCCTGCCCCTCCTCTGAATAGCTTTTATTTTCATAGCCCCTCGGTGAAACAGCCAAGGACTGTGTGTGGTGATTCGGGTTGTGTCAAAAAAGTGGAGGTCGGTGAGGTGGAGCTGGGGGTCTTGGGAGGAGGTCTGGGGTCCCCGGTCCAGGTAAGGCTGTCTTGAGGGTGAAGAGGGGAGACCTGTCAGAGAATCTCCCTGGCCTAACTCTTCAAGAATTTGAAATCATTCTTAACTTTTCTTTTTACGGTAAAGAGGGAGAACAGAGCATTTTTTGCCTGACGGGTATAAATCTTAGCTTTGGGGCTTGCTAGTTCTTTCTCATCCTCCCACAAACATAGCCTCACCCTCCATTCGTGTCTGTAAACATTTTTTAAATGTGTATTTTCTTTCAAAATAAAGCCACTTCATCTTTCCCCAAATGAGTTGCTGACATGGAATTCACGTTTGGCAACCCTGTCATCCGTGTTTTACTGAGTGTGGACTATTGTAAATTAAGTGAAGTCACCGCCCCACCCCCAAGTGGTTCTGGAATAAGAGCTGTTCCTAAGTAAAAGATAAATTACAGCTGGAGCTAGAGAGACATCATTTTAAAAGTGTCAGGATACAATTGGGTTCTTAAAAACCATGCTGCTAAATTCCCATGAAAATGGAGTGTTGAGGGATTGCCTGGGGTGACAGTGCCCTTGGCACTGATTTATCCCATCTGCTTGGCCATCCCCATTACTCCAGGCCTCTGGTGCAAGAGGCAGTGTCTGCCCAGGAAGGCTTCTCTGGGTGTCTGTGTGTCCTCATGCCCCCAGACTCCAGCACGTAAAGAGCAGGGACCCCTGAGAAAAGAGAACGATGTGTGCAGAATTGGACTTTGGAGAGGCAACCTCGACAGGGAGAGCACACTTTTCTCCCTTATGATAAAATCCTTGCCACATCACCTAGAAGGTGGAGTCTAGACTCACTCTAACCACGTTTACCCCTTGTTGAGCTTTTAGGTTGTTTACAATTGTTTGAGCCAATAATTTCTCCTGAGATTTTTGTATAGCAGTTGATTCCCAAAAGGTGGAGTGACTGAGTCAAGGGGTATGAAACTTGGGATAGATTACCCAATTATTTCTGGCAGGGTACTTCCTGATACCCTTTCCAGCATTGGATATTCTTGTTAAGAAAAAAAAAAGTCTTGGTAATTTTTTTGGTAGAAAATGGTATTTGGTTTGTCAGAAATAAAATCAGATTTTGTTTTGTTTCAATTTAAGGAGAGAATCCTTGCTTTGGGAGGCTTTGGGGACACGGAGGCCTGATTTGGCAGGGGCTGTGCTGGAGCCTGCTCATACCAGCTCTTCCCAGCTCCATATTCAGTGACTCTCTTGTTGGCAGGTTGAAATCAGCCGTAGTAGGAGCATTTAGGCCATGGGAATCAGCGGGAATATTTACACCAGGGGAATTGGTGGGAGTGCTCACAACATGGTTATCAGTGGGAGTGTTTGCACCATGGGGATTGGTGGGTGTGTTCTCACCTTGGGAATCAGTGGGCGTGCTCACACCATGGGAATCGGTGGACGTGCTCACACCACGGGAATAGACGGGTGTGCTCACACCATGGGAATCTGTGGGAGTGTTCGCACCAGGGGAACTGGCAAATACTATAAGCCGGGCTCCCTCCCCCCACCCACCCCCAGACACACACACCAGACCTGGTTGTTAACATTTGTCAGCACATCACTGCAGGCATTTAACAACTGATTGTAGAGAGCTCCTGGAGAAACACATAATACTAATAAGAAAAGCCTTAGAGTCTAGTTGAAGGAGAGGTAATGAGTCAAGCAGAAGGAGCAGTGCTGGTTAATAGTAACTGACATTCTGTAACCAGGAGCTGCAGCTTTGCAGTGCATAGTCCCTAAATGAGACAGGAAACATGCCCATCTGACTTGAGTATTCCGGAAAGGCTTCATGAAAGAATGAAAGCTTAAGCCAGGTCTCCAAGAGTGTGCAGAATCAGGTGGGTGGGGGGAAGTGAAGGCTGGGAAGCATGGTGTGCTCACGGGCTGCAAGGAGACACTGGTTTCTTCTCATAGGTGATGGCTAAAATTAAACCTCCAGCGGATGCTGTGAAATGAGCCAGAGCCCCTCCAGGGTCTGCGGGCCCCTCCCCAGGCCCTTCTTGGCAATGAGTCATGGTAGAGGGACGCTGGGCACCTCCAGTTCATCCTGGCATCTGGTTCCTATTCATCAGAGGTTGTAGTTCATCCTTGGCAACCTACAGCATGAATGCATTTCAAAGGAAATGCTTAATTGGTCCCCAGCTCTGGGCTTTTTTTGCTTCCCTGACAGATGAAGGAGGATAGGTAGAGTTTGTGAGTAGGTTTGGAAGTTACAGAAGACTTCATTTTGAGGACTCTGAAATAAATGGTTCAAGCTGAGGTGGGGAAGAGAAGTGAGCATCCAGAAATGGATGGCAAAGGGGTGCTTATTGAGGCCAGTTCTCCCCAGCAGAATTTGGGGTTAGTGGCTAACCAGGGGGAAAATTTCCAAGTTAAGAAATGCAATTTAGACAGTTGCCTTAAACGGCCCTGAAGGTGGGCCTTGGCCTCCTGAGAAAGTTCTGGAAAACTGTCTCCAGAATCCTCTGCCTTAGAACCTTTGGCTTTGGCCCAACCTGAGGGTTTGTGAGAAAAACCAGCCAGGCTCTGGAAGTCAGACTTGCACTTGTCGGTCCCTTATTTCCTTTTGTGTCTTCAGATCTGAGGCAGGTGCTGTACAAGGTGTGTGACATCGTTTCTAGCCACACTCAAGGCATAAACCACATGCCTGAGCTACCGATACAGCCTCCACAAACCTGCACACGCCCTCCCCTCCTGCCTCCTGCTGCTCCAACCCCTGCTTTCTTATGGACCGCATTTCTTACTGCTTGTCCCGAAGGACCCAGATATGGAACAACAGAACCTGTGAAAATGGACTGGGGGAAAATGTTCCAAAGGGGACCCCAGCTGAATGCCTTGGGGAAGTCTGACTGGGGTAGTTTCTCATGTGCAAAGATATCGAGGCCAGCAGGTGTGTCAGGGTGGGGGGAGGTGAGGTTGGTGGGTGGTAGGAAAGCGTCCGGGAGGGCAGCATGGTGAGCATGGAGTGGATACAGAGTGGGACTCACCTCCATCCCAGGAGCGTGTCCATCTGGCTCAGGCCCAGCTCTAAGTGTTGCCAGCAGAGAGTGGAAAGACAGAGGCCCTGCCGCTGGGAGTTCTGGAACCTGGTAGAATCTTCTGGAAAGTGAGCATTTTGGGAGCACCCAAGCACTACCCCTCCTTGTAGGACACCGAGTTGGTCGAATCCATTTTGCGTAGCTAGAAGTCATTCACTTGCTCGCTCATTCTTCCTCATCCCTTGAATACAAACACTCGAAGAGCGGCCCCAGATCACCCTTCCTCCCAGATCATCACTGCAAACGTGGCTTGTTCTGATGGAAAGAGCACCGTGTCATGTCGACATCTGGCTCTCTGTGTGCCCTTGTGACTAACGGGTATTGGTTCTCTCACCATCACAGAAGTCATGTGAGGGCAGGAGTGGGCGTCTTTGGGAACATGCTGGGAGCGAGGGAGGTGGCCCACCCAGGGCAGGTCGTGCAGAGACGAGACCAAGGACCCCCTGCAGGAAGGCGGCACAACTTCCACACAGCGAGATCACCTGGGGAGCTGTCACAGTGCAGGTGTCCAGAGCCCCTCCCAGGGAGACAGTCCAGTTGGTCAGGGCTGGGGTGGGTGCTTCAATTTGCACCCAGGACCTGTGCCCACTTGGGCTGAGAAACGGGAAATAGGGCAAGATGCCCCCAGCGTGCCCCTCTGCCGTGGCCTCTGGCCGAGCGGGTGGGAGGGGAGGGAGGTCTGCTCAGCTGCAGCTGGCCAGCCGACACGGGGCAGGGAGGCGGGAATGGACAGGAGAGCCCTGAGCTGCAGGCTTTCCCCCGGCCGTTAAAGTTTATTGTTGCCACGGACAGTGATTGAAAAAGGCTTTTTGCGGGACTGAAATGTGAGCAATGAAACTTGCCAGTTGATGCCGACACAGGGCACTTATCTCATAAAAATATCCTCTGTGTCAAAAGGCTTCAGTAAATGTGCCTGGAAGTATTAGCAGTCGTTTCAGCCTGCCTCATGCTCCCCCGGGACCTGCAGCGAGGGGCTGTAAAAAGGGGGGGTCTTAGGAGGGAGGGAGAGAGAGAGAAGGGCAGAGGAGGCTAAAGCCAGCCAGGCCTGCTGTGAATGGGGAGTGGGCCCAGATCCTCCCAGCAGGGGCCTCCCTCTGTCTGCCAGTTGCCAGCTTGCAGAGCAGGAGGGCACCTGGCCACAAGCTAGGACAGAAAGTGATGGATGTGTTCTCTGCAAGTACACCCAGTGGCCCAGCAAGGGCAGGAAGTTTCACAGAGGGAAATGGAGGGTCAGAGAGATTAAGTGACTTGCCCAAAGTCACACAGCTAGTAGGTGGCCCAGCCGGGATTAGGAAACTGAGCCCTGCCCCTTGTAGACATCCAGTGCCTGGGGTGGGCTCTCTTGCTGATCAGAAGCGATGGAGTTGCCAGAGACCCAGGCTGACTTGGGGAGGCCTCTGCCTCCCTCACCCCCACCCCCGGGGCTGCTTAGGGGCCTGGGCTTGGTGGGCAAACAGGCTGAGAGGTTTCTCCCCCCAGGTGGGGGACCGTTCGGCAGAAACACAGGTGTCGAGGCAGGCCCTGGCTTCTGTGCTCTTTTTATTCCGTGCAGGACCCAACCTAGATCTCAGCCTACAGTTGGTGCTTACAATGCAGACATCGGCTGCCTCCCTGGGGTTCCCAGTGGTTGCCTGAGAGTGGGCTTGCACCAGTCCACGTGTCCTGCTGGTCAGACCACCCAGGCCCCCACCCCTGCTGGGCACTCTTTCCCATTTAACCCAGTGTCCACGAATGTGGACTCTGCTGCCTGTGGTGGAGCCACCTGCCTGCTCAGCCATCTGCCAGCATCCCCCTGGCCAGGTGGGGAATGGGCAGGGGCATGCATGCCTTCAAAAGGAGGGCCTTCTCATCCAGGACCTGGTCAGGGCCTTGGGCGTGGCTGGGGCTCCTGAGCCCTGACACTGGGGTGCTGGGGGATGGCTGGGGGTGGGGTAAGCTCAGCCCCAGCATGGCTTCCTGCTCCCTGCCCACACCAGGTGTGGGTGATGATGGTCACCTGCACGAGTCAGGCATTGAGTCCTAGGGGATGCTGGGCACAGAAGTGGGCGGAAAGAGGTCAGCCATCCTTCTGCCTTGGAGACCAGGCCGGCTGCCCGACCACCCAGTACTCAGGACCTGGGGCCAGCTGTGCATTCAGCCAAGCCAGCAGCTCACAGGCTCTAGCTCGATGTCAGCAAAACCAAGGGGCCAGGGGAGCAAAGGACAGCTCAGGCCGCAGCCCTGCCCCCCAGCCTTGGTCTCGGCTCACCCCTTTTCTTTAACTCTCACCCCGTACAGTCTTATCCACACTTATGGTCACCTCCACCAAAGGCTCACCTCCCCCAGGTCATGGCCTCCAGCCCAGATCACCCGCTTGCTCTGGCTTCATTTTGGTAGCTGGTCACCGGCCACAGCCTCCTGATGCTCCCTGGACATCTCCAGCTCAGCAGGTCAGAAACCACCAATCATCCTGCTATTGGGTGATGCCACCACCCTCCTGAGCCCCCAAGTTTCACCCTGGCCTGGCCAGCTGCACTCACCCACCACAGCCACTGAGCCACCAAGTCATGCATACTGAGCTGCTCACGAATGCACACCCTCTCTTGCACTGTCTCCACCACACTGTCCTGGTGGAGGCCCTCCATTGCTCACCTCCGTGGTTCCAAGGTAAGATGGTATTTTCATTCTTCCTTGTGGTTCCAGAATCATCTACACACCCTGTCCTCCACGCTCCAGGATGTAAAATGCAAAAATGCCCCCAGTGTCTCTGCACAAAACTTTCCGATGTCTCTGCATCACCAACAGCCCAATGTCCAGTGCCCTTGAGGTCGTGTAGGACCTGCCGTGCCCAGCCCTGCCCATGAACTTGCTGTTGATGCTATGACAATACAGAGTTGTCCGTGTCTCCTGGCCCTCCTCCTGTTGACCAGTGTGTCCCTGCTTGCCTGGGAGATCCACGAGAGCAGGGCTGGCATACTTGCCTTTCTGAGTTTCCAGAGCGAGCCTGGGCCTGGGGCCCAGGAGGTTTCTCCAAACGTTAGAGCAACTTCCCTGGCTCAAAAACGCGGGAGTGTAAATCTGAGAAGATTCTGGACCGAGAGCCAGGGGACTCCCCAAGGGGCTCTCAACCCAGTGGCCTTCTTCGGAAAGTCAGCTGCAATGCCGATTTATACACGAGCCTGGAGAGCGCAGTTCCTGCAGCCAGGGGCCTCTGTCTCCGCCTTCCAGCCAGGTATTATAAGAGCAGTCTAATAGGAGCGGTCAGCATCCGCGTGGCGCCCAGCTCTCAGCCAAGGGCCAGGTGACGAGGCTCTGGAATCAGCCAGCCAGATACTCGCCGTGTGACCTTGGACAGAATCCTTGGGGTGGGGGGGGGAGGGGAGGTGGCTTGAAGGCTGCCCTCGGGAATCTTGGCTGTGTGTTCATGTGAAGAGACCATTAAATCCACCCACGGCCCTCTGGACGAGTAGGGACGTCCACGGAAGCGGAGGGAGCATGCCTGGGCTTGCCCCGTCGTCCAGTGGTGATGGGGAGGCCCTCCAGCCTGGTCTGTGGCCATGCACTCGGCTGCAGTGGGGCTGGGGATGGGGCGCCCAGGGCCAGGCCAGTGCTTGGAGCGTGGGGGCGGGTCTGCTGGTCCCAGGGGGAGGCACCCGCGACACGTGGGAAGGGACATTCCACCTTCTCCCGCCGGCAACTTCGGGGGTGGCTTTTCCAGAGCCCTGGAGCGTCCTTTGGAGAACGGGCCCTGCTCCACGCTGTGGGCTTATGCTCTGGGCATGGCCCCGGGCCCCTGGAAAGGGGAAGAAGCCAAGGCCCTGGGTTTAGACTCTCCACATTCCAGGTGCTGGGACTAGGGAGCAGACAGGGCTCCCTGCCGGGCCTGGCTGGGCCCCACTCCACATCGGGGCTGGAGCTGTGGCCTGGGGGGACACATGCTATGGGAACCGCTGCTGGTTCTGGCTGCTGCACCCTCTATCTGAGGCATTTGAGTGGGTGGTTTGGTTTGAGAATCTTACTCTGCCAAGAAAGCGAGGCTGAATCAGGCGTGGAGCAGTGCCATGCGGGCCTCGTGCTGGTGGGGCTGACAGTTTATAGGGGCAGATGAAGGTGGAGATGGGTTGCTTTCGGTTGCCACCAGTTTACCTTCCTCTTCTGCCTGGAGAGTGCATCTCCGACCAGGTGGGGGCCGTGGGGTACAGGGTCGCCCACAGCTTGCGCTCAAAGGGGTCTCCCCCAGGGCTGCCTGGACCATTCCTACTGGGATTAGGATGCTACAGAGCAGTTTGGGGTCTCCCAGTGGCCAGTGGGCCTGGGGCACGGGGATGGCCGCGGGACCCTCGACCGCCCCCTCCCTCGGCAGGGTCCGCCCTGGCTTCTTGCCCTCACCAAGGGTTGCGTTGTAATTTATGCACATGGGGGAGGGCTGGTGGCAGGGAGTCGGGGGCCATCCATCACCCCACTTCCCAGCATCCGCCATTCGTCAGCGGGGCCTAGAAGATAATACCCTTTTTGTTTAAGGCAATTACTTAATCTCAACCAACTCCTGCGTTAAGCAGGGCTATTAGAGGAGTCCATCATTAATCAGCACAGAGCCAGGTGGGTGCTTTTCCTGAACTGCCATCACTCCTGGGGACCTGGGGTGGGCCCCGTGCCATCCTCGCCACCCTCGTTACACAGGCGGCGCACTGACAGCGAGCACCCGCACGTGACGCGGGGGTGCTCAGCCACCGGCGGGAAAGAGTCCCTATTTTAATGCCAGTCAGAACGTTTTCCGAGCCAAGCAGAATGATCCATGGGGGTGATTAGCAGGCACCAGGGACACAGCTGGGGGAAACAGATAACGCCCAGACTTGCCTGCGACTCGGCTGGGTACCTGGGCCGCCGCGTGAGTCACTATTTCTGTTTTTGGGGGTCACAGTCACTTCTGGGAAGGCCACAGACCAAACGGAAATAACTGAGTCCAGTGCTGGGTTTCTTGGAGTTCAGCAGCCCTCCTTATTTGGGGAGGGCCTGTTCCTCTCCGTCTATACCTGTGGCCCTGGCCGCCCGGCAGCCACGTCCCCAGCTGCCTCTGAGTCTGGGGAGAGGGGGAGGACAGCTTTATTCTCAACACCCTGGAAGAACTCTCACCGCCCTCCCGGCCATAGGAACCTGCCTGGAGTTTCCGAGGAGCAGCATTGCGGGTTGGCGTGTGGGGCCTGTCGCCCCTCCCTGTGCCTCAGTCTTTCCATCCGTAAAATAAGGATAATGACATCCCCAGCCTTGTCATGTTGCTGCGAGGATGAAAGGAGCCCACCAGTGTAACAGGCTCAGGTGGCTCCGTTCAGGCTCCAAGGAGAGCTGATGGCCTCCCCGGTGGCTTCACCTGCCCTGATAGCAGGACTCTCTCTCCTAGGGCCCCGGGTCATTGATACTTGACCCACGGCAGCAACCGCCCCCTCCCCCCTTGTTATTCTTGGGGTCTGTTTTCTGGTAGTAATGAGATGCAGTCATTCATTCATTCCCTTGGCCTGTAGTCCCAGCTCCCACCATGCCAGGCACTGGCTGGTGCTGGGCTTCAGGGAGATGCTGCAGAGGGAGTGTCACCGTCCGCTTCGGGGGGAGGGGGCAGAAGAAAGGCCCAGGGAGCTGCAAGAGGCTTGGATGGCCTTCTTGGGCACAGGGTGGGTCGACAGGATGAGGAAGGCCTGGGGTGTGGAAGGGAGGCCCTTGCAAGCAGGGTGAGGGCGGGTAGCAGGCAGGGAGGTGTGGAACGGCAGGGCCACGCTGGGGCCTGCAGGCCTGTTGTACCCAGTCGGGCTGGATGGAGTCCAAATGGCAGGAGCTGGGGCTGCTGGTCAAGCAGGCGATCTTGCTTCTGACCGCCTCTCTCCTCGAGTATAACTGGACCCACAGAGTGGAGCCTTTTGCCCCGAGCTATCTCAAATGAGAACTAAAAGGCCGGGGTTTGTGAGGGCAGCTCAGGCTTCTCCAGCCCCTAAATGCATTGTGTGTGGGAGTTTTCCCTGGCTTTTAGAGCCTGTTTATTTTAAAGGAAGTAGACCCCGTCTGCTTTTAATTCACACGCTTAGCTCATCAAAATATGGTTTGGCAAGGGTTTTGTGATGTCCAGGAAGACTTGGGAGTATTTTTCTTCTGTTTTCCCTTTGTATCCAGCCTCATTCTAGGAAACAAGATTCCAGACACCACTCGGGCAGCAGGTGGGGCTGCAAGGCCTTGCTTTTCTTTGCCTCGGTTTCCCCACCAGCGAAAGAAGAAGGGGAGTGGGCCCTTCCCAGAGATGCCCCCTGTCAGTGGACTCCCATGTCTTCGGTTGAGGGAACTGCTGCTCCCATTAGCCAATGGGAATTCACAGGATAGAGGGATATGCTGGAAGCGATTCTCAGTAAGTCAGTCCAGAATGGGGTTGGGCCAGTGCTCAGCGAGCAGGCCCTGGAAGTCTCTCCACAGCCCTGGAGCCGCCCCTGCCATCCACGTTGCTTCCTAGGGACCCTCTTAGCCTTCAGAAGGTCTCAGGAAGCCTCACACCCACTGCTTTGCTTACCCCAAGCTTACCTGAAGAGCAGAGGGCATTCCAGGGCAGAGGGAGGGAGGCACTGCTGGCCTGGTGGGCCCTGAGGGGATCCAGGGACTGGGAGAGGGGGGATGGAAGAAGGAGGATGGGGGGCAAAGAGGCAACACTGACTTACTCCCCTGGCCCCAACCGGCTCTCCTTTATCCCTCCTAACTGCCCCTTGAGCCTCTGAGTGGGAAGAAGGGAGAGAGGAAATTAGGACTATTTAAGCAGTTGATTTAAATGATCATGTGAAGTTTGCAGGGAGCTAAGATGCAGAAGTGAGGATGGTCTGAGTTTGGGAAGAACTTTCCTCATCACCTTTGTGCATGTATACCAATGAGACTTCCATTAGCCCACACTAGAAATCCATAAACAAAGTTCAATAAGTGTGACCCATGAGACTTGCACCAACTCTTGAACTCTTGAAATGGGATTAGTCCAAATTGAGCCGCTCTGTCCATGTAAAATATATGCCAGAGTTTGAAGACTTACTACTACAAACAATGAAACTATCTCATTAATAATTTTTATGTTGAATACAAGTTGAACCGGTAACCTTTTTTTGCTGTATGGGATCAATTAAATTGTAGGATTAAAATTCATTTTATCTGCTTCTTTTTACTTATATTTTAAATGTGGCTACTAGAAAATTTAAAAGTACAGATGTGATCCGCATTGTTTCTATCGGTTGGGGTTGAGTTAGATGGATGAGTGCCTAGAGAAGAGGTTCGTTTTAGGCAGTTTTATAAAAAAAAAAAAAGTCGCTTTAAGTAACATACAATTATCGGAACTGCGCTGATAAGGGGCTCCCGGAAAATGGTACTTCAGGGAACTGCTCCAGTGGAGGCTTGAAAAGCATTTTGTAATTAGCCCATTGATTGCAGGGAAGTAAACAAGAGCAGCTCCGAGGTGCTCGAAGGCTGTTTGTTTGAATCCTCTGCGGGGCTTTAAAGGGCATGTATTACAAGCTGCGCCTCAGAGGCGTTCTGCAATAAAGGGGTGCTTCAGCTCAGCCCGTGTAGTTCTCCCCAGGACCTGGGGGGGACCAAGGCCCGGCTTTACTGTCCCCTCCAGGACCACACCGGCATCAAAAGCAGGGTCCCATGGTACCTTTGGTGGGTGTGAGCAGGACATGAGGCCTCGAGAAAGCTCTGTGGGAAACCACAGCAGGTGCTGGGAAAGTGACACCATCAGGACATGGGGGAACCAAGCAGGGGAGTGGACAGATGTCCTCTTGGAAGGGCTCAGAGCCCCCCTGTGAGAAATAGGTTTCTTGGGCACCAGCTGAACAGCACTGAAACTGCCAGCTTTTGGAGTCACCAGTACAGATGGGCAAAGAAGTGTGTTAAAGGGCGACCGACGTGGGGACAGACCATGCTGGCCAGCCTGTGTGGCGTTGGACCCCACGCTGGACATGCCTGCGTCTGTCCGAGGCCACCTGGCCAGCCCCAGCCTCTGTCAAGGGAGCTGGAAGGAGCCCTGGATCCAGGGCACCAGCTTGCCGACCATGGCAAGGGTCCCAGGGCTGGGCCTGTGCTGCCTACATTCTCTGCTGCCAGGTCCCTGGCTCCCTGGGAGACCCTGAAGCCACAGACCTTTGAGCTTCAATTCTGTTGTATATTTGGGGGCCCTGCCTACTGCTTTTTTTTTATATATATATAATTAGGACAGAGTCTGTCACCAAGACAGTTTTCAGATCTTCCCAGGGCTCCTCTGAACCATACTTAAGTCTGACCCCCTTGCTAAGGAAGCAAGAATCCCTCTGGGAGGACAGTGGAAATGGACACTCCTGAGTGGCTCTCCCATCTGCCTGGCGTGTACAAGCTCTGGAGACCTGGTAACTTCCTGCCTCGGTCTCACCCTCAGTGAGTCCTGTTGTTGAACCTCGTTTAGCAGATGGGGAAACAGAAGCATAGGAAAGTTATGCCCTACCAGGACCTAGCCGTTGGCTGCAGGCTCGGGGCTCCCCACTGGGACGCTGCCTCCAGAACAGGGCATTCTGCTCCTGTGACCTGTCCCCCTTCTCTTCTGACCACCATTGGGTGAGAGAGACCCCTCAACTGTCCAGGCTCCGTGCAGCAGAGCCTCAGAGCATCAGGGCCAGCTCTCCCAGGGGCATTTGCTGGAGCCTGGCCGGCCCCTGAGACCCACCCCGCAGCCCTGCAAGGGATGGCTTGTGCTGGCCCAGCCCTGGGCCTCAACACCTACTTGGAGAAACCAGTGCTGGGGTCTGGATGGGCCGTGGATGCTAGCGAGCCTGACGGAGCCGGGGCACGAGCTGCCTGGGCCTCAGCCCCCAGGCCCCAGCCAGCGTGGGGGTGGAACTTCCTATCTGATTTTAATACCCCCCTCCTCGATGTGAGACAAAAATGCTTTTTAATTGCATGCTGTGGAGTGGCTGTGCAGGATATTATTATTCTTACTAAGTGCTTTTGGTGGGCCCAGGGCGTCAGGAGGGGCCTCTTGGAGCAGCCTGTCCTGTGGCTTATCACTGGGAACAATAGTCCCATTTGCATAAGGCCTGGAAGACGGGCTGGCCCTGCCCTGGGAAGGAGCCTGTCCTCCACTGGGCTACCCATCTTACGCCCCCTTTGTCCCTGCTGGGAGAGCACCTGGCCCTCTCTATCCACAGGCCTGCAGTGTCGGCCTTGGACCTGTCACAGTGTGGGAGAGAACAGAACCCACCCAGGCCAGGGCAGACCCCACCCAGGCCAGGGCGGGGATGCACAGGCGTCCTCCCCTCGGCCTCGCCCAGTCCTGGTGCACACCTGGGTTCCAGCATTGAATCTCACAGTCACCTGGATGCCGCACCCACAGTAGACACTGCGCAGCCGATGCACAGAAGTTCTGGCAAAGGGAATGGGTGGTGGTGGTCGCCAGGATCTGGATGCCCCCTCCCCAGAGGTTGCAAATGGGGACTCCAGAGGCACTGGAAGGATACCGGCCAGAGGTTCCCAAGGGTGGTCCCGGCCAGCGCCTCAGCTTGGCTGGGGAACTGGTTAGGAATGCAAATGCTCAGGCCTGCCCCAGAACCCATGAATTAGGAACTCTGGGGCTGGCAGGGGGTGGGGCAGCAGCCACAGGGTTTTAAAAAGCCCTGCTGGTGATTGTCAGGCCTGAGAAACCCTGGGTTAGCACTCTTGTGTGCTGAGTTGTGTGCCCGTTGTTATGTACATTGCATCATTTAATGCAGCTCAGAGGCCACATGGTTTGTGCCAGGATCCAAACTCTGCACAGCTTGGTGCCAGGACACGATGGAATCACCTGGGCTCACTGTCCACACCACCCTGGCCTGGGGAGCCCCTTTCCTTGCCCCTTCCTTCCTGCTTACCCCTTCTGGACCCAGCTCCAAAGCCGCCTCCTCCAGGGAGCCTTCAGGGCTGCTCCCAGCCATGCATCCTCTCCTCCCCGACTCAACTCCCAGGCCTCCCCTGCCATGTGTGTCGCGTGAATCTCTGAATTGCACAGGGTCGAGTGACCAGCTTCTGCAGGTGGACCACAAAGAGCCCTCAAGCACCCCGCTAGGCAGGAGCTGTGCCCATCATGCTCTGTGGCCGGTTCCTCAGACACTGACCAAGGGGGCAATGCACGCACAGGCTGCGGGCATCAAGACCGCAGCCCTGGAAGCTGGGCTGTGTGGGGCTTGCAGCCTCGTGGGTCAAGGCCACTTCAGCGGAGCGGTAAGTCCGAATGGCATCACGGCCCGAGGTCAGACCATTTCCGGTATTTTCTGGGAAGCCTTGAGTACCAACTGCCCCAAGGAATAGGTGGGATCTCCCTAGCACTGGGACAGAGAAATGAGTCGTGGATTCAGGACAAGGCCAGTGGGAAAGGCTGAAACACAGACCTTTCCCGTGAATGCCCGGCATCATCTGATGGGCTGGCTGCTCTCCTGCTTCATCTTAGCACAAACTGCCAGCGCCGATTGCCATCCTGAACCCACACGGTTAATGCTTTTTATTTTGCAAAGTGTCTTCATGTTCCTTACCCAGCTGGGCATTCAGGGTGGCACTGGAAGTAGCAAGCTCCACTTCTCTTGAATATGGTGGGAGATCTGCTAACCTTGCTCTGATTTGGCTGACTCGGGCCTGGTCCCGGTCCCACAGATGGTGGAGAGAGGCGTGCGGACTCTACTCCCTCCTCCTGGGGCTGGGGCAGACACTTCAAGGCAAATGCAATCTGCTGCCCGGCCCGCCCCCCTCGTTGCCTGCTTCCTGGAGGGGAGTGCTAGACTTGGTTTACAGAAATTGGATCAGAAGGGAACCCCATCCTCTGAACCCCTGCCCTCCAGACATGGGAGGAGCCTTGCCCAGTGATGGGCAACAGGTGGGTTGTGGCTTGCCAGTGACTTCATCATGCCTTCTCCTCCCTTGGGCTTGTCCCACGAGGTGAAGCAGTGCTGCCACTACAGGGTTATGTGGAGGAGATAGGTCTAAAAAACGCTGCTCTTTAACTAGAGTCTCAGCAATGTTCACCTGAACTGCCAAGCCACCTGGCCAGTGCCCTGGCCTCTTTGCTTTGTGTTGGTCGCCATGGCCACAGCCACAGGGGGAAACTGTGGGTAACACTGGGGTTTGGAGTACTCATCTTGGAATGGGGGTGGGCAGTCAGCAGGAACGATGCCTTTCTTACGCAGCCCCAAAGCCTATGCCTCCCGTCCCTTCCGGCCATCCTCCTTGTCATGCAGTGCCTCGGGCAGCAGGGAGTTTGCCAGAATGCACCTCTAAGCTTGGAAGCCGGGGCTCACACCTAGGACTCTGAATTCGTGGCTCATGTGCCTTGCTCCTTAGACGATGGGGACAGGTTATCTCCCTTAGGACTGAGTTTTGACTGATGTTTGGCTCAGGAGCGAGCCCTATTTCAGCAGAACCAAAGTTTCCCACACTTGACTTTAAGACTGCCCCTTGTGCACTTTTTCTTTCTTCCACTCTAGCACCTTCTTTCGCCAAAGATATAGGTGTCTTTTGTTGCCTGGGTCCTTGCATTAGGAAGACAGCAACCCTGTAAGTCACCTGCACTCTAGGGTGAATCTGTTTGCATGATTTTCCCAAGGGCCATTGTCTTTTAGGGAAAATAATAATACACATGTGCTGGGGATTACCTCAGACGCAAGGAATCACAAGATAAAGAAACGTAACAGATAAGTCATTAACAGGGGAAGTCCAAGCAGGGTCCCCCAGAGTGGCAAAGGAATCAGGGGCCAAGAAGCCCTTCCCTGGTTCAGTGCTGTGACAGCTTGGAATGCCTTGAGTTCACCTCAGAGTGCTAGATGCTGAGGGCCCCCAATGAGCGTTTGTTGAGCGAATGGTGGTGAGGCCCACCACCTGTGGCTGGGACCTCCTGGAAACTGCTGAGCCACCCCTAGGGGGAATGTACAAGTTTCACCCCAGTCACCTGGCTGGGGTGAGCTGCCTGGGGGTGTAGGCTGCTCTGGCTGCTCTGGTGAGCCTCCCTCTTGGGGGTCACACAAGGCAGTTGAGCAAACCCCCGGGGCTGCAACTGAGCGCCCCACCCCACACCACCGCCTTGACCGCTGCACAGGGCCCTGCTCCTGGCCTCCCTTCCCATGCCCCTGGCCACACTGACACGGGTTGGTGCCTCCTCTTTGCTGCATTGTACAGGACCCAGCTCCTTCTAGCCACTCCCGTCTACACTGGGGCACTGCTGCTCCCCTCCCCTGTCCTAGGCCGGGTGCAGGCTGACAACTGGGAGGCGAGCCTCTCCGAGGGCTGCCTCGGCAAGACCATAGGAACTGCAGACCTTGCTAATTCTGGAACTGACCCCCTGAGAGCCGGGCACCCCAAACGCATCCAGTCTGTCATTGAAAGACGGTTGCCTTGACCGTGCCAGGCTCCTCTGGCCCGTGGGGCAGCTCCCCCAGCCCTGCTCCCATTGTGGCAACACCTGACTTCATCCGAGGAGAATTCCTGGGGCTGCCAAGGTGCTCGTGTTTTTTTTCTTTCTAAATTTTTTTGTTTGTTTGTTTGTTTTAATTTACTTATTTTTTATTGTGGGTAAAAATAAAAATTTTCACAATACATACCAATATTTGTAAAATGATATATAAATATATATGCATTTATGTGCATTTGCTTACAAAAATGTTATTTATATATATATATAAATATATTTTAAGAGGTGCTTAGATTACCTAAAATATTCCATGGAACCCACTGGGATTCCCATGTTGCCCACCTCCCACACCTCCCACCACATCCCACACAAACATCTCCCACAAGTGTGGCCCATCACCCTCAATGGACTTACACATCCTGGGGCCTTGCCACCAACCATAGACCACAGTTCACATCGTAGACCACACTCTCTCCCACACAGTTTTGACTTCCTTTCTCTGAACTCTCCCCCGCCCCCGCCGCCATTTGCAATTACCTGTACTTTCCTTATTTTTAGAAATATCTTTTTTTTTTTTTTTAATTGTTAAGAAAGTAATGCAAGCACACTTGATCTTGGGTGGCACCCGTGACCAGAAGCCTGGGTTCAGCCTCATGCAGGAGGATGATGTGTGGGAAACTCTTTTAAAAAGAAAGAAAGAAAAATCCAAACAATACAGAGTACCTAAAATAGGAAGACCCCTAAGCATTTCGCTGGTATATTTTTCTCCAGCCATAGTCAGCTACTCAGGTGCAGATGCAGAGTAGGTTGGGAGTTGGATTAACCAGGGTTGTAGTTTTGCCTAGGAGTACAATGAAGCAAGAGAGGGCCAAGGAGTCAAAGGTATATGCAAAGGAATGATTAAGATTTGTAATATGGAATTTAAGCCAGGCTCAGAGAACAACATGAGGTAAGGAATAGTTAAAGAAGGTGATAGATTCAATGCACTGGAGGTGCCAATACAGCAGGGGTGGAGAAAGTGAGCTGGAGACACAGGGACTGTAAATCAGATAATGGGATACATGATATTGAGATCATGGGAGAGTTAACATCTAATACTTCACATAATTCATATTTTTGTTTCATAAAAATGTTTCAAAAACAATGATAAGCACAATTTTTTTATATTTTAGTATAAAAAGATTATCTTACCTCTGATGAGGAAGGTTGACTTGAATTGAGTGACATATTCACCAATGTCTGTATAGGATAATTCTCTGTTGGAGTTTTGGGCTTTTTTTAAAATCTTTTTTCATTTAAGCAGTATTTGATAATAAAGGTTATAACAGATCTTTTTGGTTCAAGATAACATTCCATTCATTTCTGGTCTCTGATTGATCTAAAAAGTAGAAAGAAAAATACAAAGGCTTTAAAAGAGATTTAAAAAGAAAACTTAGAAATGAATATGATCTCATAATCATTCTAACTCAAAAATCCATTAGTAATAATCAGGGCTGATAATTGTTATGAAATCAACACACATCCTATACAACTCTTACTAAGTAAACTGATAAATTATATTATTATGGACATGTGACCAAGATGTGTTTTACTATTTTAAACTATAACTTTTCTCTTGGTCAGAAATTAAAGTTAAATATATAGTACTTTACATAAGGTAGAAATAAACTTTTGGAAGTGGAAGGATTGAATTTACATAAATGGCTTTAGAATGATGAAAACTATTTTACCGTGTGCATTTCTTCCTTGGCTTGGATACCTCAATAATAATAAAAGTGAACAGTCATTCCAGAAAAAAAAAAAAAAAAAAAGAAAGAAAGTAATGCAAGCACACTTGATCTTGGGTGGCACCTGTGACCAGAAGCTTGGGTTCAGCTTCATGCAGGAGGATGGTATGTAGGAAACTCTTTTAAAAAGAAAGAAAGAAAAATAAAAAAATACAGAGTATCTAAAATAGGAAGACCCCTAACCATTTCAGCCACACGGACCCTCCCTGGCCCCTCTGCCCAGTTAGGTTTCAATGACCCAATTCTCCCGATTCTTTGTCTGAACCCTGTGCTGACCCCGGTGGTCCACCCGAGCCATGATGAAGTGTTAACTGGAACCCGGCTTTCGGCTTTTGGGAGGCGGCTTCCTTGCCCCCTCCGGCATCCGACTCACTCAAACAGCAAGCTTATTCTGTGAGGCCGCAAAGGCATCTCCCTGAAACCTCATTGTAGAAAATTTCTGGGGTCTCATAAAAAGCCACCCTCCAACATTCTCAGCCTTTCAGGCTGTGCGGCTTTCGGGGCAGGATCAAAACCAAATGTGCGTTTTTTCCGCGGGGGAAGGGGCGAGCCACTGAGAATTCCCCTCATAGAGTTTCTTCGTCAGAAACTTGAAAAGAGAGTCATTTCTTTGAAATGGCATATGGTGTGTTCCCCCCTGCCACCTCTGCCGGAAGGACATGATTTAGTTTCTGGTGTTTTTGTTTTTTTTTTTTTTTAACTAAAAAAAAAAAAAAAAAAAGCCCTCAATGAAAACAATGTGTGGACAGTTCTTGCTCAATATGTCACTTGAAGGCAACTCTAGCTCTTTGTGTTTATCTTCATCTTCCTGTGCAGGTTCTGACAGACTCCGTCTGTATGCAGTGAATTTTTGCAGGCGTCTAGAGGTGGGATTTCCTCCCTCTCCTGCCTGGGTGAGGTGCTAAGAATAGAGCATTTGCCTCTGGAAATTTCCATGAGGGGATCATCTGGGACCTCAGCTGAGCCAGGTCCACTTTCGGCCCTCAGTTTGCCTTGGGGGAAAGGTCAGTCCCCTGAGACAGTGGGGATGGGGGTGTTGTCCCATGTCCAGTGGGCTCGGGTGAGTGGGGTGAGAGTGGGCTTAGATGTACCTTTGGGTCAGCGAGTTACCCAGACCCCACCATGAGGAAGAAGAGGAACCTGCACCTGGAGCCTCTGCTCACGACCTTTGTGCTGCCCGAGGGTGTACCCAGCTGGAGCAAGCTTGGCCCTTTCCCCGGGAGTGAGTGGCCACTCACAGACAGCAGAGCTGCCCCAGTAGAAAGGGAACTGCGAGCTCATCCAGTCCCCTGGGTTGCACGTGGGTGATGCAAGACCCAGAGCGGGGCCGTGAGTTTCCCACAGTCACACGCTGCCCCAAGCCAGCCTGGGATCTGGGTCCCCGCCTCCTAGCTGATGCACATCCCTGCCCACACCACCAGACCTTGCCGTGGCCCTTTGAAAATGTTTCATCTGGTCAGCTGACTCCCAGCTCAGGACCCTCCAGGAGCTCCCTAAGTTGCTCAGAGAAAAATTCCAAACTCCTTCCCATGGCCCGCTCAGTCTTCCAGGACCTCCTCTCCTGTCACTCCCCACCTCCATCACTCTGCTCCAGCCAGTGAACCTTCCAGCTGGAATCATGATGTTCTTTCCCACCTGGGGACTTTACACCTGCTGTCCCCTCTGCCCTGTGTGTCTTTTCCTCCAAGAGCCCCAACCTACTCTTCGCTTAGCCCAAGTCTCCACTCTGCCCAAGTCTCCACTCTGCCCCTCCCCCTGCTTGCTTTTCCTTCTTAGCTTTGTCACTTTCCGATGTCATGTTCCAAATGGACTTGCTGGATTTGATCAACATCTGTCTCCTGACACTAGGGGGGTAAGTCGGCTTCATCAAGCAGAGGTGTAGTCTATTCCCAGGGCCTCAGACAGTGCCCGCTACATAACAAGCACTTGATACCAGTTGGATGGATGGATGGATGGATGGATGGATGGATGGATGGATGGATGGA